>QEPC01004190.1:139790-159417 GCA_003113815.1 Sphenodon punctatus | reverse complement strand
AAAAAAAAAAAAGCCACATACATCACAAGTATAGCATTGTTTGCTGCTTACACTTTAAGGGCTTTTATAGCACATCTAGGATAAATGTGCTACACACCACCTATCACCATAATGTGTATGTATTTCTTTCATTATGCTATTTTGTGCTTTATTAAACACCAGAAACATGGCAAAAAAAATATTAAAAAATTGTGCTGAAAGTAGTTTACCAGAGCGAGGGTGGAACCTTTCTTTTCCCTTTTTTTCTTTTCTTTTCCCTATAGTCAGAAAGCTTCTGCTGTAGCTTCCATGTGCTGAGATAATTAGCCTTGTACCCGCACAACCCATAAGAATGTACAGACACATGCTTTGGGGTAAAAAGGCCTTTTTACAACTTTATTACTTATATATATCTTAAACAGACCACAATAGTAAAGAACTTGTGTGCATATAGCGGAGAGGAACCATGCTACATAAAGCAGGTAAGGGGGGCTGAGCTAAATTTCGCCCCCCCCTACCCGGGTGAATCAACCATTCAAATTCACCCTCCCTTGGGTCAGGGCGGGTTGCCCTTTCGAGCTGGGGCTGTGGCCCCCGGCCTTAAGACCCCCCCTCCCCTATTTATTTACTTATTTATTTAACACATTTTTACCCAGCTCCTGCTGCTGGTGGTAGCCCGGGACGGCTAATAAAATCATCAATAAAATATGTAAAACATTAAATACTAAAAACAGTGATAAAAATGAGGAGACAAAAAAACCCATATCACCCTCACCCTTCTCCCTTGCTAAACACCTGGCGGAGCAGCCAGGTCTTACAATTCCTACGGAAACTCGGGAGGTCAGGGGCCAGACGGAGGGAGTTCCAGAGGCACAGTGCGGCCACCAAGAACGCCCTGTCTTGCGTGGCCCCCCCAGGGACCTCCAACAGGGTGCCCCCAGATGACCGCAGAGGCCGGTCCAGAACCTGAGGAGTGAGGCGGTCTCGCAAATAGGCAGAGCCCAGACCGTGTAAGGCTTTATAGGTCAAAATCTACACTTTGAATCGGACCCGGAAGACTATCGGCAGCCAGTGCAGAGCTTGGAGCACTGGTGTAACGTGCTCTCGGTGGCCCAGCCCCACCAGGAGCCGGGCTGCTACGTTCTGCACCAGCTGCAGCTACCGAGCCGTCACCATAGGTAGCCCCACGTAGAGCACGTTACAGTAGTCTAACTGAGAGGTGATAAAAGCATGAATAATTGTGGCCAGATCCAAAACCGAAACCAGCGGCCAAAGCCGCTGCACCAGATGTAACTGGCGGAAGGCACTTCTCACCAGAGCCTCCACCTGGAGATTCAGGCAGAGCTGCGCATCAAGGAGCACCCCCAGGTTCCATACCTGGTAAGGCAGTGGAGGGCAAACCTCAATCGAGGCGGTCGCCATCTCCACTGACTTACCCACTAACATCACCTCCGTCGTCTTAAAATTCAGTTGCAGTCAATTAGCCCTCATCCAGTCCCCCATAGCTGCCAGACACCGGGTAAGCACCGAGACAGCCGGGCGTGGGTCAGTTGAAAATAAGAGGTACAGTTGGGTGTCATCTGCATACCGATGACACCTCACCCCGTACCCCCTGATCACCTCGCCGAGCAACTGCATGTACACGTTGAACAGGAGAGGGGACAGGACAGAACCCTGTGGGACCCCACATGGGAGGTCTCGGTGAGATGAAAAATAATCACCGAGCACCACCCGCTGAGTTCTCCTGGTCAGGAATGAGCGGAACCATTCAAGAACGATCCCGCCCACCCCCACACTGTCCCGTAGGCATGTCACCAACATCTCATGGTCAATGGTATCAAATGCAGCCAACAGATCTAACAGGACCAAAAGGGTCAATCAACCCTTATCCTTTTCATAGCGCAGATCAGCGACCAAAGCCACTAATGCTGTCTCACTGCCATGCCCTGGATGAAAGTCAGACTGAGGGGTCCAGATAACCGGTGCAGTCGAGGTGCCCTTGGAGCTGCTGAGCCACTACCCGTTCAATAACCTTCCCTTAAAAGGGGAAGGTTAGAGACAGGCCGATAGCTGGCAGGGGAGTCAACATCAAGCAATGGTTTCTTGAGCAGAGGCCGTACCATCGCCTCTTTGAGGCAGGCCCCAGCACCCTCACCACATCAGCGGGTGTCACCGACTGAAACTGATCCCACAAAATTGGACACGGTGGGGTTTCCATCACCTCTATCTCCTTCACTGTATTAAGTGCGGCATTGGGGTCTTGGTGAATACGAGCTATTTTCTCCACGAAGTAACCCGCAAAAAGGTCACAGCAGGCAGATGATGGACTTACCAGCCCCCATACAGCATGGAACAGCTCCGCTGGACGGGATTTTGCGAATGCTATGAGGGTAGCAAAGAAGCTCTTTTACGAGCCTATGCCATAGCTATGCAGGCAGCAACTAGCTCTATGCCGCAATCTGTCAGCTTCAGCCCGAGAACGACTCCACCATTGCTCCAACCGCCGCCCCTCCTGCTTCAGCACCTGCAGTTCCTCAGTAAACCAAGGAGGTCTGCAGAGCTTCTGCCTGGGCAGCGGACACCGGGGAGCCGTCCAATCGATGGCCTCTGTCAGCAAGGTGTTCCATAACTTGACAAGGTCATCAAGGTCAGACGGTAATTCCCCAAGGAACCGCACTGGGTCCAACAACCTCCGGGGGCGGACCATCCTAATAGGTTCTGCACCCTTCTGGGGGCAGACATGCTCTAGAAGGGAGGTCTGCAGGAGGTAATGATCCATTCATGACAAGGGCATTGCTGATATCTCCCCCATTAACGGAACACCTGCCTCGAGACCAGTGCAAAACATGAGGTCCAAGGTGTGTCCCCCAAGATGTGTTGGGTCGATGACCCTCTGGGACAGACCATGGTTTATGGTGGCCATGAACTCATGCTTGGATCCTCCGAGAACTGCGTCAGCATGAATGTTGAGATCCCCCAACACTATCGTCTTTGGGGATTGCAACAACACGTCCGACACTGCCTCTGCCAGAGCATGCAGGGAGGATGCCGTACTGGTGGGTGTACGGTATACCAGCAGCATTCCCAAACTGTCCCTTGCCAAATCAAACACAAGATGGAGACCTTCAATGCCTACCATGGATCGCACTGGATACCTCCTCAGAGACCACCCCTCCTTTAAAAATCACAGCTCCCCCCCCCGACCATTGTTGATGCTGCACGGAGGACCCGACCAGAACAAGAGCAGCCAGAATTGGCCCCAATTCATGGTCCAGCCAGGTCTGTGTGATACACGCGAGATCGGTGGCATGGTCCAGGATTATTTCCTGGACCATTGTTGCTTTATTTGCCACCGACCTCACATTCATCAACAGCACCGGACCGAGGGCCCCCTGACCAAGTTCTACCTGCTCATCTGCTGCGGTGGGATAAGCAGGACAGGCACTAAACACCTATCCCACCTCCCCACTCTCCCGTTCCTCCTCCTTAGACCATATCTCCCCATACCTGTCACAACCCCAATAACTGCACCTACCCTCCCACTGGCTATCCCTCCAGCCCCCTCTCCCTGGCTGTCCCGCTCAGGGTGCGAGGGTGAACCCTCACCTGCTCCCCCTTCCCAACGTATCCCTCCCCCGTATCCGCTGGAGCCCCCCCCCTCACAAGGAGACCTTCCCCACCGTTCGGGCTACACCTCCCCATCTCACTGGGAGGTATAGTCCATCTCCCCCCCCAATCACCCGACCCTCCTCTGCCACCAGAGGGTCCATTCCCACCTCCCTGGGCCTTCCGTCCCCCCCTTTCACTGAGGGAGAAGGCCCCACCCCCTATTCCTTGCGCCCCTCTGCCTCTGAGGGGTATTCCAGACATCAGCTCCCCCCTTTCCCTGCCCACCTTCCCATTTCCCCCTTCCTCCCCAACCCATATCTCCCCACCTTTAAGTAACACAATATCCCTTTATAGCTTCCAATGCACACACTCCTCCCTCTCAAACACAATTTCCCACCCCTGACCCCGCCAAGGGCCAGGAAGTCCCTCCCGAGTGCTGACCCCATCCCCTCCTCCAACTGGGGGAGGGGGAAATGGAAACCCTGGGGCCAAGCACTCAGTTATTTTTGGGGCCCGATCTGGCCCTGCCACGTGCCGCTGCCCCCACTCCTACCTGGTAGGTGGTGGTGTTGAGGGGGAGGGAGGACAAGGGCTGCCCCTGCAGCTGGGCCGCTAGCTGCCTTTGGCCTTCTCGGGCCCGAAGACCCTCCTGAATGCTGGTCCCGCCCCCTCCTCCAACTGTTCCCTCCTCCCCCAAGTGGTAACGGGGTACAAGCGCGACCCCTCAGCTCTTAGGGAGCCTTGCCACAGCATGGTTCCTACCCCGCTAGCCGCCACGAAAAGGGGGGAGGCAACTTGTTACTCCACCCCTTTCCCCCACACAGGTATCCCGAAATGCATACGAACAACAGCCAGAGAGTGTTCCCTTGGACAGATAAATGTACACCATTCCATAGGAAAAGGCCTGCATCCTGGCTCACGATCCGTTTATGGTGCGCCACCCAAGTGACCAATAAATGCCCACATAGCCCTGTTGACTTTTCGCTTGGCACTCTCTGTCTTGCCCGGCGTAGTGGTATGCTGCCAGAACTGACGCGCAAGTAAATCTGACCACCCATAGGGATGCTAGGTGCCGCCAATTTGGCTATGTTATCCTTCATTTCGCCTGTGAGCTCCCATGCGCTGCGTAGGCCGAGATCATTTTCACCATGATCCGAGCCCTCTCATCCCTTCCCCCCTGGGGGGAGTGCAGTGAATCCTTGCGGGGGGCCCACCACCACCATCCTGCGCCCCCTACAGGGCTTAAACGTAGCCTGCGCCACCGCCATAGGCGGCGATTTGGGCCGACTATCCGGGGAGTGGAAAGGACCCGCACGCTCCCCCACCCCACCCCAGCAGGCCTCTGCCATGGCCCCCTCCACAAGCCGGCTCCTCCTCCCCTGCCCAGGACGTGAAATTGACATGGGGGTTCCCAGGGAGCGCAATCACCCATGTGGTCTCTTCCCCCCCCCCCCCAAACGGGGCCATTCCGGGGCCCTCCACACGTGCGAGATTGCTCCTCTTCCTTTCCCCCCCTCTCCCCCAGGCCCAGGGATACTCACCAAGCGATCCGAAGCAGCGCGAAATAGGGCCAAGTAGAGGCATGAAAAAATCTGTGTGCGGTACCGCAATTGAAGAGAGAGGAAGAGGCACCTGGCTGCTCCAGGTAAATATACCTGGCTATGGGTGCCCTTCCTCTTCCTCCATTGGTCCCCCAGTGCTGCCGCTCATGGGCAGGCAGGGGGAGGGCAAAGGAGCCCTTGCCCGGCACCCTGTTCAGGAGAGGGCGGGCACAAACTCACCACCACCACCCTTGCTTAGGGCATGGGGGTGTCCCTTCTCTCCTCTGGTGCTTAAAACTACTTCAACATTACCTTTTATGTAGTGATATTGTGGGCACAAAAATTGTCCTAGAGGTCATATTGGTCATTCATATCTTATTTTATAAGCACATAATAATTATTTTAGTTCTGTCTCAGCAGAACTTTGGAAGCTATCAGGGCCATCTTCATTGCAATAAACATTGACGAGATCATGACTTTCCTATTCAACTATTTATTACTCTACTCTTAACCTCCGCAGTGTATGACTGCATTTCATTTCCTGTGTATCGTAGTAACAAAGACAGGTAACTTGCATTTAAAAAAAGAAAAAGATGAAAACAGGAATGCGTAGCATCATTTTTCATGACTTTTTAGTAGAGCTGAAATTTGGTCCTCAGAAAACTTGAGAATCCACCGGATATTCTGGTCCAAAGTTCCAAGTACCAAGGCCGGTCCTTGGAAAACTTTGGAAGCCTCACTTGAGTGCTGGCGCCATTGCACGTGTGACTGGAGTGATCCAGACTGTTGACTCCCTAGCTTCTCTGAGCTAGGAAACAAAATTTAGTGCCATATTTGGTAGGAGGAGGGGACAGTTGAGCGATGGACAAGCCGGATGGCAAGTTTTGATTAGCTAATAGAGGCAAAATAAAAGAGACTGTACATGTAGCCATTTTCCATTCTCTACTGAATTTGGCGCTGTGCGCTACCCTGCTGATCTGTAAGTAACTGACCTTGAGGTGGGAATGGTTGTCTGGCATGGCATAGCCTGTCCATAGGGGCAATGCTGGGGGACGGGGGTTACTTTTTTCCACCATGCCATGATTTAAAAAATAAGTGGGTACCACACTACTCCTGCTTGTAGCTTGGCACCATGGAGGCCAGAGGGATCTCTGCTTTGCTCCACTTTTCCTGACCTGGGCTGCCCATATACTAGGGGCAATGCCAGGTGTTGCCACCAGTGCCTAATGTACTTAAAGTTTGGGTGCTACTGCTGCTTGGACTGCCTGTTGGCAAATTGGCAGCATTCTAGAGGCCAGCGAATGAACACTTTTGCTGTGGTTTTTGTGGGCACTGTCACAGTACTTTGTGAGTTCAACCTTGCCAAGTTGTGACTGACCACTGGAGCACAGGGGGGAGATACTTTTTCTGGTTAAAATAATACGATGTGTGTCAGGGGAGGGGGCTTGCCTTGCATAGGTGAGCACTGGGAAGGCACAATGGAGGCATATACTTTTTGAGTGGGTGGGTGAATGTCTGGTTTCTTTCTTGTGGGTGTTACGTTTGCTGAGCTGGCTTTTTTGGTTTCTGTCCGCAGTTGCAGTATTGTGGGGTTTGTTGTCTTGAGTGATTGTCCCACTCTTGCTAGCCTGCTTTTCTGGACACTGCTTGGTTGGCTTAATGATTTCAAAGTGGGTGCACTGCTGATGGTGGGTCATGCTGTAGGTACTACTGGCTTTTTTTGCATTTCTGCATACAGTTGCACTGTTTGGGTTTGTCATTCTGAGTGATTGTCTTGCTGTTGGTAGTCTGCTTTTCTGGGCACTGCTTAGCATAATGATTTTAAAGTGGGTGCACTTTAAAATCATTAAAGGAAAGAGTTTTGAATTCCAGGAATTTCCAAGGTCCAGAGTTCCAAGTTCCGAATTCCGGGTCCTCAGGAAAAGTTCCAAAGTTCGGCTGAGTACCCAGATCAGGTACTTAAAACGTTGGAACTCTGTCTGAGCACTCAGAAGGCCTATCCTGTGCAGCCCTACTTCTTAGTGTCTGGACTTTCAAAACATGAAAGCATTTCTGTATTTAAGATCTGATTTTTAGTATTTATTTTCTTTCAAAACGTTAAGATTGGATGGCTGTTCTTTACGTTTATTATGGAACGTTTGCTAGTGCAACATTATATGCTTTTCATTTTAAGTTTAATAATATTTCAGTCCTGGTTTCATATTTTAATTGGTACTGTGTCGAATATTAGATTATATGAAGAGCTTCACCTTCCCCTCAGTCTTAATTCATGCTGATATTACTTTTCATTTATGAAATATTGGTTCCTCCTTAAATTAAAAATGAAGAGTTAGTACTTTTAAACATTAGGAATCGTGAGCCCTCTTCCCACCTCACCAGCATCCAGCTTGCATCATATGGCACTGATACCTCTTCACCATTTGCATTTACAGTATCTTGATATAAGAAGATTCTGCGATACTTCAACCCATACTACATTGCTGAAACATGTTTTAAAGGTGGTGTAGACTTGGTTAGTCTTGACTCACCCAGGAAAACTAGAACTATATGGAACAAAGCCATTACACTAATAGGTAGATTCAGCTACAGGGCAACTTTCTGCACTCTGTTTACAAGCGTAGGATTTATATTTTGAATACTTACCATGATGGGCTGCAAAGTCATCTGTCATTTAATTTGAAATAATTCATAGTTGTTGGTACAATGTGTATCGGCTGATACGTTCTTACAGATAAACTAGAAAGCAAACCAGAGTAGAACTCTAAAAGTTATTGATAGACCCACGTGACCTGGAAATGTAAGCAAACGACCCTGTGCAGTAGTATCCGAATCATAAAGTTTGATCTTCGCAAGGTATGACTGTGGCCTAGGACATATGCCCTTTTTGTGTAAGAATTAATTGACTTTATATTGGCGGTGGAGAAGAACCTAGTGGTCAAATATGGCTAGTTCTGTGTGGCCCCTTGCCAGGTCCTAGAACTGCTGTAGATCAAGTTCATGTACCCAAAAACTGCATGAACTCGGGGGAAGGGAGCAGAGGTGAGGACATGTACACAATCATAGGGGACAAATATGTGGCACAGATCCATGATCGAGAGACCCTCCTCTTCCTGAGCTCACCCATAAACACTCCATCCCCCAACTTCTGTGTGGCCCTCAGGACTTGTACTCCTTTTCAAAGTGGCCCCTGGGAAGGAAAGGTTTTCCCAGCCCTGATTTTATATTAAATAAGTTTTATGTTGTTAAATTCCTGCTGGTAAGCTGACCTCATCTTTAACTGTACACGTGACATTAATTGGTGCCCCTCTTGACAGTTTCCTAAAAAACCAAGTACTTGATGGTAACTGAAGAATAAGCAGCCCCTTCATCCTTAAAGGAAATCCCTTGCAGTACATTGAAAAGATGCATATCAATCAACCTACGTTTGGCACACACCAATTGTATAAAGATCTTTTCTACCACATCTTAAATGAAAATATCCTAATTTTAAAAAAAACAAACAGCAATCACCCTGTTGTAGGTAAAATCTCACAATATGTAAGGGCGTGTCCTGGCTGACCGCTGTTTCCTCTCTTTATTTTGGGCACTTGTAGCACATTCTGATATTGCAGTTTTAGACACCCTGGCCAGGGCTTAGCAACTGCCCTGATGTTTAGTTGCAATTTGGAGAACACGAGGGAGTCACCAGAAGCCCAAAGTTAAAACAGAACATGTTTGGAACAGGCAGTACCATGAAGCTTGCACTGCTGCTGTCAAGTGAAAACCTTTCATGAGCTTTACATTAAGATAGTTTTATTTTTTGAAAACTTACAGGATGTTTAAGAGACTAAAAAATATTCTCCCTTTAAATATAGAGGGGAGGGGGTTAGGTTTCTTTACATTTTTGGGGTCCTCTTAATGACCAAATTATTGAAAGCAAATTGATTGGAACACACTGCCTCCCAAATCTTCACAAGCTGAGTCAGTTTCCTGTTTCAAAAGTGCACAATAATTAAAATAATTATGTGACTCTGTATTGATATAGAAGAAACAAATTACTATAAATAATCTGTTCCTTAATGAGATGCAAAACAAGTTGCTAGGAAGCTGCAAGGCAATTTTTGAAACGGTAGAGGAAGGTGTTTGAAATAGTTGTTTTTTAAAAAGACTTTGCCCTCCACCCCAAAATGCTGCCTTCCTATTGTTACAGCAATCCACACTTGCCTGCTACATCCATCAAAGCTGCTCATTCAGTGACGGTCAGAGGTTCTGTTGTTGGTGCACCAGCTGATCATCTTTAAGCCTGTCAGGCTGCATCACTGAGCATAAGTGCTGTGCATTACTGATGTGCGTCACAGATCTCTGGGATTTTGCACAAGGATTAGTCAGGCTGCGTTTAGCAACGCCCTCAACTGGACCTTGTACTCCTATATTAGCATTTCCCAAGCAAGAAGAATTTTCTTTCACTCGTGCAGCTGCTCCAGCAAACCCCTCCGGTAAGTTCTATGCATTTCATGCAAACAGAACCGACACTGTCTGCTTGCATTTTTTTTTTTTAGCCAGTATATTAGTGTATTGTTGCGTTGAGCTTTTTCCAATGATATAGTACCTTTTCTACAATCTAATTTCTGATGTAGATTTTAAACAGTATTAAAGCAAATAAAAATGGATTTATGGATCGATCTAATTTTTGAATAATTTTTTGTAGATATTAACATTCATATGTAGCTTAAAATATATGGATAATTTTGAATTTATTTAAGTTGTACTCTGTGTATGTGGTGGTTATACACACCCCAAAAACTTGAAGATCATGTGATGTAGCAGACCATTTCTTAAGCGGTTTGCTTGGTTTTTGTTGACAGCCTGTATGCAAGCCCTGCATCTCTGGACTCTGCTTGCCACCTGTGCTGTTTCAGTAGGACAAAATCAAGGACAGAAGAATCAAGAGTGCCCTAGGTTCAACACGCAGGTACTCTTACTAAAAAAAAAAAAAAAAACCACAAGGAAAGTCTTACCACTTACATTTTCCAAGACCTCTTTCCAGATTTTGAGGTATACTCTAAAATCTTCAAAAAATTTGCACATCCAGCCTAGATGTTCTTGTAACACCAATAAAACACAGGAAGGCTGTGAAGTCAGAAAGCACTTTCGTTGTAGGGAAAAACTGTTTAAATTGTAGCTGTCTTGTCTTGGTTTTCAGTGCTCTTTTGTCTTTATATTAACTTTATATTCTCCGACTATATTGTGTTTTGACATTTAGCATATTTACATTTGCAGTAGATTTCATTATAGTATTTCAAGATTCTTGTACTATTATTTATGTAGCACCAGCAATGTACAAAATATATTGTAAAAAAATTCAAAGGGCTATATTCAATGCCTTCATAATATCAGCTAATAACTCTGAAATAATAGAAGTTAATGTTTAAAACAGCATCTCAAGCTTTATGGTGGCATGCAGCTGTAACAGTGGTTTATGGCTTTACCACTTTTCAAACTGATGCTATGAAATCCTATTGGAAATGAGAATGAGTTTTACAAGAGAAGGAATCAAAATAATCAGAATTATGTGTGGGTATTCTAAGTGAGAATTTATAACCTGTTATGGCCAGAACAATCATTAGATGCTGTTTGGAAGAAAGATTTGTAGCTTTAGAATATCCTCTCACCTCATAGCTTTGTACCAACTTCATAACAATCAAAAACAGTCATTCTTCTTTGGGATTTCTTTGTGTTGTGTGGGTTGTTTATTTTTAATTTTTTATTATTATTTTTAGTGGGGGG
The DNA here is from genome assembly GCA_003113815.1 of Sphenodon punctatus. Lineage (NCBI taxonomy): Eukaryota > Metazoa > Chordata > Lepidosauria > Sphenodontia > Sphenodontidae > Sphenodon > Sphenodon punctatus. The sequence continues at coordinate 148,522 of QEPC01004190.1, read as the reverse complement.
GTTTGGTCCTGTCCAAATCTCAATAGGATAGCAACATGAAGTCAATCTTAGACCCACTGAATAAAGAGAGAAACTTTTGTATTGTTTACAATATTATGATGTTTGAATTTACATCGCCTTTTGCTGTTTGAACAGAGAGAGAGCTCTTCGTGGCTTTCAACAACTAACTGGTTGCTGTTGCAAAGCATGATTTGCAATTAACTTTTAGTCATCACAGTTCAGATGTAATCGAATTCCTTTCCAGCTTTGTTCCTTGGAAATACCATTACAATTCAAAACAGATTTTATTTTTTCCCCAAGAGGCTTCCTAGTCTAGTTGAGGCTTAAACCAGGCCGCACAGTTGTATAAATGTAATGTGGTAGCAACTAAAATTCATGAGGTATCAACAAACATACACATTAAATATGACTCCTACCTGACAAGGTAAATCCTAGTCCAAGATAAGAAATCTTCTTGGTTTCTGATTGCCATATAATTCCCTTTGTATTTATTTTTACAAAGGAAGTGCATTCCAGGCAGCTTGCATTTTTCAGCAAAACCAATTTTAAAAGCCCCTAATTTTTAAGGCTCTAAATACAAAAGCCACTGACACACACACAATATATATACATATATATATATATTGCTTGCTCGAGAAGTTAACTTGAATGGTAGAGACGCTCTCTCTCTGTCTACTGGACAGAATCTTTTTACATCAGTTCCTCATTTTAAGATGCTTCCATAAACAGATTAGTCTTGGCAAAACAAGTAAGAACTTGATATATACCAGCAGTGTAGGTTTACAAGGCTGTCAGTTTAAAAATACACTCGACACAGTTAATACTGAGACAACCTGATTTGTGACTCTTTCTCCAAAAAAACCCAAAAGAAAAGAGAGAGAACGAGCTTCTGATATTTCCTGGAAGCCAAAGATTCTACAAAATAAAATTTGATCTCCCATGGCAATTCTGAATTTGAAAAGCCTTCCTGCTATTAGGAGTTTCATCTTATGATTTTATTTTTATTTTTTAAAGAAGCTAGCCTACCTGCTTGTGAAAATAATCTCCATAATGTAAACCAACAATGTAGGATGAGTGACACAATGTTATCTTTCTTAATATCCCCAAAACAAGAGACTGTAACTTTTGACAAGCATAGAACCTTTATTTTCCTTTTCCCTCCCACCACTCCAGCAAAATTGGAGGGGGGTGGGGAAGGGTAGGGAGAAGGCTACTGTCAGGTTCTCATCCTATCTCTTCCCCACCCCCCCAACTTGAACCCCACCAATCTCTGTGAATTCTCCATAAATGCTCTTTTTTTTGGTTTCAGCAACTGCCATCACTTTTCCTCCAGTATAAGAACAAATGCAGGAATTCCTCCTCCTCCTTCTATTGTTCCTGTATAAAGGAAGGGATGGATGAGTCTTGCGTAGATACATCCACATAAATGACTGGTAATTGTAAAGAGTGAGGAGGCACAAGAGTGGGGGCTGAGCAGAGGTTTGTAGGACTTCTGAAAATTGGGGAGCATGTGCCCCTGTGCACCCTCCTCCCCCCCCCCCCCATGAGTTGCCTCTGTACTTCGGATGTTGAGACTACATCAGAGCAGATCACTTTGATGTCAAATCGCTAATTCTATTAATGGGTGAAGACAGATGTGACTAAGGTGAGGCACCTCATGGCAAACCATTGCAGCTTCCACTCCTTGAGTTGGTGAGGAGGAATGTTCACACAAATAGTCCTCCCCCCATAACCTGGGGGGACAGCCGGCAAAGGTCCCTACATGCCCTAGTAGCTGTCCAAATGGGACATAACGCCTGGGCCACTGCTGCTCAACAGGATCAGGCCCCCAGGAAGAGCTGCTGCCAAACTGCTGATGGGGGCCCAGAGGCATGCCCTCACCTGGCCAGAGGGTGCCCGCCAAACAGCTGATGGGGGACCACTCGAGGGGTGTGTGTGGCCAACAGCTGTTTGGTGTGTGCACTCTGGCTCTGTGAGGGTGTGCCTCTGGGGCCCCATCAGGGAGGTCTGGAGCAACACATGTGCCACAGTCCACCAAACAGGTGATTGGAAGGACTTGGAGGAGTGCACACATCCAGGCCCTGCTGAACAGCTAATCGGGGGGCCTGGAGGAGCACTATAGGGGTCGGGGTGTGCGTGCTGCTCCAGGCCGCTGTGATCGGCTGTTCAGTGAAGCCAGGGTGAGTGCGGGGGCACGAAACAGATGGGAGGGAGACCATTAGCCCATTTTAGCCATGGTGGCTGGGCCTTAACCCAGGATGCATCTCCGATGGCTGCTGCCTGACACATCCCGTAGCGGCCCTTCATGATGTCTTGTTAATGTTGTTTGCTGGCAAGAGGACTCTCCACGTTTATTTAAGCAATTCTATAGCTTAACGTTTATTTCTTTTGGGCCCTGATTTTGAGGAAATGGGAGAAGGCGTTTTCCGTGGATAGTTCTAACGCACGGAATTTTTTGCAGGAGCCACACCTTAATTTCTACATTTTAGAATTGCTAGAACGACGTATTTGTGATTTGAGTCATGTATGGAAACAAATTAAATGCACAAAAACATCACTGAAATGTTTTATTAAAAAGGAGTAAAAATACATTTATTTGGTTGAACAGTGAAACTACAAGTATTTAAGAGGGGGAAAGTACATGTTTGGATTCAGTATTGTGAAAACTGAAAAATATAAGCAGTGCAATATATTGAACTTGAAAAGTAGATGCTTTCCTCCAGTTCCTTCTAGAAAAAGCAGCTTTAAACTCCGTGAAAGTTTGAGGATACGTCCTTGATTTGGCATATTTTTTTAGCTTGCATTTTAATGTTATAGAAAGCTTAGGCCTTAACATAAGTAGTTATAAGTCTGTTTTTACTTAGAAAATTACAGTTGATCTTTTCCTGAAATCGTTGATCTTCCCCCATCCCCATTCCCAGAAATGTGTCTCTATGTGATGCTTATGAGTTGGAAGAGCATTACCTTCTTTTAACCAGTTAAGTCTTCTGCCCATAGGTACAAGTCGTAGAGCTACTGCATGTTTATGTAAAAAATGTTTAATATAGCTTCCAAAAAAAATTTAAATTAGATAAATAACTTGTACAAATTGTGATTTCCATATTAAGCTTAGGAAGGTTTTGGTTTTTTTTGTTTTAAATGTTATAAATCTCAGTAAAACCAAATTCCCTTCAGAAAATTGAGAGAGGCCATTGATCTTGTGGTGTTCATTTTTGGTTTCAGGCTTTAGTCAAATGTGGTGTAAGAGAAAAATGTCGGAACTAAAATATTACAGCCTTTAGCTGATTCCCAAGTATGCTATATCCAAATTATTAGTATTGGAAAAATTGGAAGACAATTTACAAGCAGAATTTAACCAAAGTCAGAAGTGCTTCGGTATGTAAGAGTACCCTCTGATGAAATTTGTAACTCTTTCATATACTCTTAAACTGGATCAAATATCTAGCTATAAAAGTCCAAAGTGTTAAAAATAATCAAACTTGGTTTTACCGCTATTGTAATAGCAGTCGAACAAAGCCTAGACGTGGGAATGAGTTTCCCCATCACTGAGATGGGCTGTGTATCGCTGCTTAAAATTAATTTCATCTTTTGTTTGCTAGGTCAGATTGAATATTTTTTTACCCTCTTAATTCCAAGGGCTTTAAAAATAAAAAGCACTTTTATCTTGAAGAACCTTGGAATTTCAGTAAACAACCTTTTGGAATCGGATCTCTTGGAATTTAATCTTCAATCCATCTGTAGGATTTTAGCTATTTTTTTATGTTTTTAAAATAGCAATCTTGTAATATTATGGTGCCATTGTCGCTGCAAGCACTATTTTTGCTTGTAGCTTTTCAGGGGACAGAGCAGTTTCACAAGCTTTTTTAAACTGATCTGTAATTTTACACTTTGTTCTCATTGACTTCAATTGTACAAAGATTAGGCTATTTAAATAAAGAGCAATTTGAGAATAAACCTTATGTGTTGTGTGTCGTTTATACAATAAGTGGCATTCTGCCACAGCAGTAAAAAATAAATGTATTTATATACCATAATAATGAGAAAAGAACAGGAATAGTATGCATAAGCTTTAGAGATGCTATGTTAAAACAGATGACGGGAGGCGGTGGGGGAACGGGACTCAGGAGTAACATGCTGCATAAAGAACACACTTAGTAAGCCTTTCTGGAAGGGATTGAAGAACACTTATCCTCCAGTTGTTCAGCCTGGCCCTAAATGGGATGTTAATCTAGTACTCACTAGATTAATGGGCCAGCCCTTTGAACCTTTAACATTGCAGGAAGGAGAATCTGACCATCAGTACAGCTTTCCTGGTGGCTATCGCTTCCGCCAGATGAGTTAGTGAATTGGTAGCCCTGTGAGCTTCGCTTCCGTACCTGACATTCCATAAGGAAAAGTTAGATTTCAGAACGAATCTGTCCTTTGTACCAAAAATTGTTTCCCCGCTTCACATCAACCAAACTATTTCCCTGCTGGTTTTCTTCCCAAAACCCCACTCTTCCCCAGCAGAAAGAGCACTCCGTACTTCGGACTTAAAAAGCGCACTTTCCTTTTATTTCAAGTGCACTAAGAACGTTAAAACATCTGACTCAATTTTTATTTCCTTTTGGAGGGAAACCTATTGGTGTTCATGTCGCCTCTCAAAGGATATCAAAGTGGATATTGATGTGAAATTGCAGAGATCCTCAAAGAAGAAATGAGGGCTACCTACAAGTAACTCAGTTCTTCGGCGAGCTCAGCATATTCTCACTACCCACCCATCTTTCCCCTCTGACTCAGAGTGATATTTAGCTCCACCGTCGGGTTGGGAGGAACTGAGGCAACGATGACTCCACTTCTCTTTTTCTCTTATCTCGTTCTCATGAGTCTAAAAGCCTGCATGAATGGTGGGGGAGGGAAGGAGAGGGGGAATGATGGGCGGGGAGGGGGAGTTTTCGGTATTCTAGAAGATTCCAGGCAAACTTCCTGGATACTGCTGATGTAATCAAAGGTTCCAATACCCTGCAGAGCAGGAAAGGGTTCCAAAAGTGAGAATGCACAGCGCTTTTGTGAGTTCCACTCGCCTTCAGTGGGACTGGTACCAGTTTCTAAACGGCACGCAGAGCGTGACTATTCCAAAATAGTACTGTGGTGGGGGGTGGGGTTAATATAATGGAACCTTCCTACTGAACAAAATTTAACAATTCTGTTGATGAAGGTGTGAAACAAAGGCATCTAGCTGTTCCTGCAGTCAAGATAAACTATTAGTTCTGCATTGCTATTAGGAATAATGTGAGTGTAAAACTTCAAAATCAAAGCAAGTTTTTTTGTACTAGCCTAAGGCCATGGCTTGTTTTAAATTGCCTTAGGCTAGTACAAAAAAACTTGCTTTGATTTTGCTTTGACAAACATACAAAACAAGAGCGTGTCATTTAGTACAAAACATTTCCCAGGCCAAAATTTCTTGAGATCACATGCTGCTACTTGTCATGTGATTAGCCATGAAATAAATTGAACACTATTTAAGCAATATAAAACTGAATAATGTTTACAATTCAAATTACCCAAGTAGTCATCATAAATCATTCCAACAGTAACCTCTATCCCCTCAGGACCAACAATTTACATTTTAGCCTAAAGGTCTCCAAGGGTCATCCATACCATGGTAAACGCATACGTTGACACAGTGTACTGAACCGCCTGAGTTTTGACCTTCCTGCACTATAGGCTAGTGTAAATAAACTTGTTTTGATTTGGGGGGAAAAAAATCACTCGGAAAACAAGCTTGTTGGATAAGAAACTGTATTTTTAAAATTACTTTCCACAAAGCCATGAATTTTGGCTTCGTTTAAGTCAATAGATGTCTGCTGTTAACCTCAATGAAGTTAGTTTATCTGTAATAATAACAATGAATTATATAGTGTTTACTGGCAAACAGAAAATGACTGTTCTTGCCCTCACTGAAAGGCCTTCACCTTGTGTTCTTCTCTGTGTGTGTCCTTGTGGCTTTTCTTATTTCTGAGGACACACATGCTACCATTCTTCCCTTCTCCACACGCTCTACTGTCCCCTTCTTGTCTTCCCCCCACCCCTACTCTCACCCCCATGTTTCCAGGCTTTATCTATTGGAATCTTCGTCCGTGCTTACACTGCCTTCAGTAAAGTGGGTAGCTGCCAGCCGTCCTGTCCTTTTGAGACCTGAGACCAAGATTCCCCACCAATATTTACCCTTCTCATTTTCTCCCTTTTGTACCCTTTTTTTTATTGTAGTCTACAGAGATACGGTGGTTGTCGTGTTGGTCTAAAGCATAAGAGATGGAAGCAAAGTAGTTGAGAGATCTTTTTGTTGGACCAATTTTTGTTGGCAAGATGATGCAAGCTTTCACGCCCTTCCTTGCACATGTAACAAGCCAGAACTAAACCAAACAAATTTATCCGCTCCCTTCCAAGACATTGCCTTCTCATATAAACCTGCCCTGTATTTTTCAGCCTATAGTTCTAACATGTTACTGCCTGCCTGAAGGAAGGACTGTGTATGCAAATCTCACCAATAGAAGTTGGTCCAATTAAAATAAATAATAAATAGAATCATCTAAATTACTGTGTCTATCTCTTCTATACTTCCTAACTTTTCTCTTCTAGGCCCACATTCCCTTAATCTTCCCAGTGTTTTTAGAACATGTAGTACAGGAAGCAACCTAGCTTCAGGAAACAAGAAATGGAAAATGTGCATTTTGATCAGGGTAGAACCTTTTCCATTGCTGGAGGCTGAAAGGAAATGGTAGTCATCGTAACCAGTGACGGCCTGATTTCAGACTTGGTAGAAGTAATGAGAAATGACAGCCATTTTTAATACAGGTAGATGATTGCTAGAATGCACACCTGAATACCACGGGAAAAGCATGAGATTAGATACAGCCAGGAAGCATGGAAAAAGTGACCGCAGATTACAGGGAAGGGTTTAAAGAAGGAGAGCGTTCTCCAAATTAAGAAGCCTTTGGGGAGTCCATGTTGGTGTATATACGAGAGGTGAACTTGAAATCATTATGTACAAATTATGATTAGTAGCTTCCCACTAAAGTCAGTAGACGAATGAAAACACTGCAATTATTAAAAAGAAAAACTTTAAACCATTTTCATTACTATTGTGATTATTTTTTTCTCTTCCATTATACCCAATGATTCATGCATTTTTAATTAAAAAGTTCAAAGTAATTATTTTTTCTTTTTTAAAACACTTAGTCAGAAATGGAAGGTAGCAGTCACTTTATATACATAATGGTCCTGACCACTGGTGAACTGAAGTGAGTGGGCCAGTGTAGTCTGGTAGACCAGGGTCATGAACTCTGATTAGCCCAAGGCCACCCAGTCATGAACTCACTGACTAGCCTTGGGCTAGTAACTTATAGGCTTCAGTTCTCCATTTGTGAAATGGCAATAATAATGACCTTCCTCACAAGCGTGTTGTGAAGGTGAACTAAATAAGAATTGTAAAATTATTATTATTACTACTACTACTACTACTATTTATATAGTGTCAGCAATGTACCAAGCACTGAACACTCACAGTGCTATATAAATGGTGGCAATAAGTATTCTTTATCTGTTACATTAGCATTTGTGACTAAAGGTACATTTGCACAATTTTTTACAAGAGTGAAATAGATTTTTCCCCATAATAAAAATTGAATTAACTGCAGCCATATTTAACAAATTTAGAAGGTTTGTTAGTAGCTTTCTGTTGACTCTTGAGAATAGTTTCAGTACTTTTTTAGAAAATGAGAGATCAGTATGGTTTTGTAGCATCCCAGGGTAGGGGTGGTCATTGGTGGTGTTTTTAAAAAATTTAAGATGTCAATTTGAAAATAGCAATCAAGAACTATTTTAGCTTTTAGTGCAGCTTTTGGAGGTTGGTAAATGTCGGGCTTTTAGGTACCCAGTTTAGGCCAAGTGCCACTGTAACAGAGCAAGGGTGGATTGCTCATTTTGAGGGTTTGTATGTAGGGCCCGAAAAAACGAATATTAGTCTAGGAGGGGAGGTCCAAATTTTGGTCGAGTGGCCCCCTGTTTCATCAGAGGAGGTTATGGAACTATTGGTGAGCTTCAAGAGAAATAAGGCCCCAGGTGCCGACTTGATCACCGTGGAATTTATTAGACAATATGGGGAATGGTGGGCCCCCATATTGGCAGAGTTATTTACGGTTATTGATAGGTCTGGCAAATTCCCTGGCAACTGGAATCGTGCAACTGTAGTCCCAATCCATAAGAAGGGCAGTTGGGCCAATCCAGCCAACTTTAGACCTATTAGCTTGCTAAGTATTCCAAGCAAAGTTTATGCTAAACATCTGCAAATTAAGCTGATAGAATGGATGAAGGAGAGCAAGATTATCATGCCTGAACAAGCAGGATTTCAGAGGGGCAGATTGACCACTGTTTAGTTCTGTTGCATCTGACAGAAAAGTACCAGAAATCTAATGGGAGGTTATATGCAGCATTCCTGGATTTAAGAGCTGCCTTCGATTTGGTAAATAGAGCATTTCTGTGGGCCAAATTGGGTAGTACATCAATTGATGGGAGATTGCTGTGACTTATCCAGGGGTTGTATGCCAATTCTAAACTTGTTGTAAAGATAACCTCTAGGGGTCACCTTACTAGGAAGATTGGGGTCCGCAGAGGTGTCAGACAGGGGTGTGTTCTGGCCCCCCTGTTCAATTCGTTTTTCAATGATGTGATCCTGCTTCCCCCCCCCCCCC
>QEPC01004190.1:92334-134937 GCA_003113815.1 Sphenodon punctatus | reverse complement strand
AAGCCTGTGAAGTTTGGGGGCTCAACTCCTCCAGGGGGAGGAGATATTGATGATTCAAATACACGAGGCCAGTATGAATTTTGACCACAAGCAATTAACGTTTAAGCAGCAATAACTTTTTATTTTCCTGATGGATATTTTTCAAACTTTGTGGATATGATGGTCCTCACAATTTACAGCCGTGATTAAATTTTCAGAAACGTAGGTCAAGTGGTTTTTGCAAAATTGGGGGTTCAGCAGTCGCCTGTTTATAATGAAGAGTGGCTGTACATTTAAGTATTAGCTGCCGCTGCCTGAAAATAATATATTGGGGATGGGGGGGGAATCTTGTATTAGTTTTTTGTAGCATCTGTAAATGTGTTTTCAACGATAGTTTTCCTATGTATTTAGAATTATTGCAATAGATGTGTAATATTTCTTTAGAATTTACAAACTAATTGATAAGATTACACATGCTTGGACTAACCAGTTAGTGAGTCTTCTTTATTTGACTAAATGTAATTGATGAGATTATGCAAACTTGCATAATCTCTCCCAATTACAGTCAGCCCAATAAAAGATATCACCTGAATTACTGTGTCTCCATCTCTTACATTTGGGACCAACATGGTAACCACCACTTTCAGCTTTGACCATTGCGAAAAATTTTGTTAGAGATGGCACCAGGTAGTTAAGACAAAAGATTACGAAGAAGGTTATCTTTGAAGCCAGGCTTTGGTTTGAATATAAATGTCCATCACTGTTTTACAGCTCAAACACTTGTAGGGTTGTCATAATTCATGAAAACTTGTTAAGTGAAGAAGCTACTGAATTTGGGCAAGTGGAATTCAATAAACATCAGGTATTTCTGATCTATGTGGTCTCTCTTTTCTCAAAATGAAGTTAGTTAAAAACATGGGTCACAGAACTTCTGCTTAACATACTAACGCCACCATCTTGAACTTTTTTCTTCTGAATTTAAATTCAGTTTAGCAGTACTGAGATGTGACTTGTAGCTCAGAATGCTCTGTATGAGTTGCTGTGGAATCGCCTACCTAATACCTGATGAGTTACCTATAAAATTGTTCTTTGTCGACTTAAGGTGTATCATGCATTTTAGGAGCAACTAGAAAAGCCACAATAACGGGATCGCTGGGTCATCCAAGTACGCATGGGGTACACTAAAGCTGTGTAGCTACAAGTGCATCATTTCAGTTACTAGCTGTTGCTGTTACAAGTAGTAGTTTCTTGTTCTTCCTCTCATTACTTGCCAGTTGCTTCCAATTTAAAAAATAGTAGCAATAGTCCAGAAGATACCTAGATAAGTGAAGGACTCATACTGGGAAAGCATTGTTGACAAGAATTGAAAGGAATTATGTGAACATATGATTCACTCCCACCATTCCACAGAATTTTTGTATTTCATTTTAACCTAATGAAGCGCACACATCACCCATGTTGTGCAGAACTATTTACACAAAGAACCTACACTTTAATGGGCAGCAGGTAAATATAGTAAACATTACCTGTATTTTAATTTAAATGTATCTCCTCCTTTTTTAAATTCTTTCTAGATGCCTGAGTTTCAGAAGAAGTCTGTCCATATCAAAGACCCAGGGAGAGTAGAAGAAATTATCTGTGGCCTCATCAAAGGTGGAGCTACCAAACTTCAGGTGAAGAGTGGAACATAAGATTGTTCAAAACAAATGATCATGTTGTGGTGGCTATTATTAGCCAGAAAGCTGAGTATAAATATGTATTAAGAAACCACATCTGAATACAAATATCCAGAGTCTGAAGTTCTGTTGAACTGTATCAGTAAAGCTCATAAATTCAGGTGTATAAATGTGCCATTTTCCATTTGTGACATTGGTGAAGTCATTTCAGGGGGTGTAGTGGCTGCTGCTAAGGAGAGGATGCATTAAAATAAAATGCTGTTTTCATTATCACATTGGAAAATATTGTAGGAGAAATTAAGTAGCTCAATAAGTTCTTTTTCGAGTGGATCCACACTTATGGGTGTTCGTCCACTTGCGGAGACACTCAGGCATCTTCTAATGGTATCCTGCAGAGCACACATGCGTGCTTCAAAAAGCTGCACATGCACAGCTACTTTATAAAGAGAAATGGAGGGAGGGAACTACCCTCCACTTTCAGGCTTTTTCCTTACTGCATTGGAAGTGCAAAGGAAACCATAGCATTTCTAGCCCTCACAAGGGCACCAAAGGATCAAACAGACGGACTCACTGAATATCTATACAAAAAGGTTCTCTTCCCCAGACTCTTGATTAGCAACAAGTCTAAAAGGGCAGCCGGTGCTAAAGCATCTCATGCCAAAATGCCTTTGAGCAAGATCCCACATTGTCATGCCTATTGTAAGAATTTGATAGGTAGGAAAACCACTCTCTGTTATGGAATATATTCATGAAGCTAAGAAACTACATGTGCACATGCTTGGCTTAGATCATGACTATGCTTTGATATTTTATCTGTTTCTTTCCCCCCCCCCCCCCAACAGATAATTACGGACTTTGACATGACATTAAGTAGATTTTCCTTCAATGGAAAAAGATGTCCAACATGTCATAGTGAGTACTTTTCATATGAAATGACAGTGTCTAGAAACACCTGAATTGCTACATATTTTTCCTTGATATTTTAAAACTTGTCATGATCCAGGTCTTCTGTATGAGTCATCAAAGCTTTTAGAATATCTACAGTAATCTATTGTGTGTGTTTATTTTTTAAAAAATCAGTTTTTCAGTGTGCTATAAAAAATGTCCTGAATTCAGATTTAAATTACATTGTACAAAGCTAATACAGCTGCCTCTGTAATTTTACCAAAACCTTGCTGAAGATGATCTGTGGGGGATTACAATAAAGATTTCTAAACTTGCATAAGTTTGTAACCATGACGTTAGCAAGAATCACCTAGTTAATACCTGATAGCACTTACCTTTTGCTGTTCTCTGAATCAGACGAGGTGATAGCATCCAATTAAAAAAAGATATATTGAAATCCCTTAGGTTCTGCCTCCAGTCATTGAGGTTCATGCCATAGAGCATCTTATTTTCTTGAATTAGGCTTGCTAGCAGGGCACCTTAAGGATCAGACATTGTGAATTCCAGAATGAGGACAACTTACTTTTTGTTGTTCTCAGTTTTTATTTACATTTTTCTCTATTGTATTTTCAGTTTCATTTGTAAATGTCAGAAGACAAGTATGTATGCTAGTGGTCAGTGATGAATCTTAGTGTAACGGCACACCACTCCAAACACTGCTCTTCAGCAATGTATCAATCATAGAAAATCAAAAGTGAATGGAAATGTAATACTCTTGTCTAAAATTTCTTCTGAAGATATTTTTAACTCCCTTCAGATATCATTGACAACTGTAAGCTGATCACAGATGAATGTCAGAAAAAGGTAACCATAAATATAATTGTTACATTTCACTCTTACAGACTGTCCCATTTTGCCATCTCCATCATCTCACTTAGGGTATTAGCAAAAGTGTTAGTTAGGACTCTTATCTGTAAAAGAGATCTGTGCCTTTGCATTTCTCTGATACGGAAATATTGGGTAATTTCAGACATGCTGGGCCTGGAGGCCCAACATGCTTAACCCCAGACCGGGATATGTCTCTGATCCCGGTCAGTGATGAAGCCGGCCGTCCTTTAGACATCACACTGGGAAATCTCGGAGGGAGCGGGGCCTTGAGGCACAGCGTGCGGCCGCATGACCCTGCCCCCCACACTCCCCCGGCCACCCGCCCTCAGCAAAACAGGTAGGTGCAGTAGCCAGTGCAGCCGCTGCACCCAATCCCGTACCGCGGTCGGGGCCATGATCCATGATAGGCCAAGGTAACAAATGTTAATTTTGGCCCGTTGCGAATCGTGGTCAAGCTAACCACGGTTCTGGGGATGGGGCCAGCCCCATCCCCAAAACCAAGGTTAGCTTGCCCCCCCCCCCCCCGCCAGAGATTCATTGTGGTGGACATCTAGCGGGGCTCGAACAGATGTGCACGGGATCACAGCCACCACCCTGAATCCATTGTGATTCAGAGTGGTTGACTCTGATCTCATCACGTCTGAAATTACCCATAGATATCTATCCATTGTAGTTGCTGAAAATGTATTGGCATTTCTTCTCCAGTGTGCATACAAATTAAGCATATTGTAACTGTCCACCCAATTTTATACTAGCATACAAAAATGCAACAGAAAAGTTGTATTACAAATAATAAGTGATGTAAAAATAAAGAAATTGAAATAGCAAATCAGCTTAGATTATAACTGCCCCAGAAGGTGTGGTGCTTTTGCCCCCAATGCTATTCTAGCTGTGCTTGCTAAACCTCCCAGCAGCTCTTGAGCCTGCTGCTTAAGAGCTAACATGCTAGGTGTTATAACTTTTTAGGATAAGAGCAAGATGGACCTCTAGCTTATTGAGCAAGAAGTCCCCAGTTCAGTCGCTAGTGCTCATAACCCAGCCTTTGATGCTGTGCTTGGAAGTTTCACTTCCAAAGCATGGAAGTTTCACTTGGAATGCAACAAAAGGATACAAATACATTATTAATAAAGGGATTTTAAACAGATTTTGTTTTCTTTTCAGTTATTGCAGTTGAAAGAAACATACTATGCTATTGAAATTGATCCTAGCCTTACCATTGAAGAAAAGTATCCTTACATGGTAGAGTGGTAAGTGTGTGAGAAATAAAGAGAAGAAAATACCAGAAAAGTGTAAGAAATCCCTCCCTCCACCCCCCACCCCCTGTTTCCAAAATAATGTTGACCCCTGTTTTTATCACTTTAACTGACTTCATCTGTATTTGGGGAATATTGCCCAAAAGACATGTATGTTTTTGATAACTGTCCAATTGGCGCAACCTGGGCATTTTCCCCACAAAACTGAACAATGCATCAGCAAACAAATGCTAAAGTTAAATATTTCATTGTAGCCAAGTTCAACTCAGTGGGAGCCATGCCCTTCTTTAGGCCTCTGTTTCTTCAGGGTAGTTCACGAACTCAAGATATTTAACTTAAATCCCCCTTTTTAAGGGTGGCTTATTCACCAATGCAAAGGTTCATGGACATGTTAACATACTCCTGGATTCCTAGTGTTTCCCTTTTCCCCATCTCTTTTTTTAAATTATTTTTCCTCTCAAATTAAGGAACAATTATCAATGCCACAGTCATTTTCTGTTCTGGAAATATAAAAAATTTAAAATGTCCACCAGACCTGGTTATAACTAAAATCTTTCCCAAATTAAATACTTAAAAAAAAAAAAAAAAAGTCAATGCAATTTTAACAACCATTTCTTTTTTTAACCCTAGGTACAATAAATCACATACTTTGCTTATTGAGCAAGGTTTACAGAAGGACAAACTTGCAGAAATTGTGAGAGAATCTGATGTTATGCTGAAGTAAGTCGTTAAGTGTCAGACTAGGTTAAAGTGTGCCTTTTATAGGTACTGCATTATTGCCATTAATGCTCCTCATTCAAATTTCAAGAGAATAATATTTTGAGAGAATGTTGGTGGTTCTTCGAGGATCTCTGCAATTCTCACTCTTGGGGATTCACTTCCTGCTTTGCAGGCACCGAAAAACCTCTCATCAGCAGTATCCAGGCAGAATATGCCTGGAAAATACTAGAACATGGTGAGGACTCTGCCCCTCCGTCCCCCTCCCATCCTGAGAAAAGTGCAGGCCCGCATCACGAGGGATGGTTAGCATAAATAGCCGCCTCAGTTCCTTCCAACCGCGTGGTGTTGGAAGACCTCTCAGCGCTATTCAGCGTTAATCAGTAAAAAAAAAAAAAAAAAGAGAGAGGAAAAATAACGAAGACTTCTGTAAGTACAGAGTGCTGCCCTAGCCCTCGGGGAAGTTCCCCGGGCTTGTCCGCCCCTCGGGGCGAGCGGGAATGCCCAAACAGCCGGGCCTCAAACAAAGTGGCGGGACACGAACTACATCATCAGTCAGCGACCAACATTCTTGCTGCTTAGCCTGCTTGGGAGAGGGCCATAATACGCAGACTTGAGGAGCCTGCTCTGTACTGTCTAACAGAGCCAAAAGGCCCAGGGCTCTCCGCCTGCAGGACCTGTTGACAAAAAGGGCATTGGAGGGCGGAGAAGAGGGGCCTCTCAAGCTCCCCACCCGGCACTCTACAGCACCGGCGATGGAGACGGCGCAGAGGACTCCAACAGAACCAGCACTGGCGGTACCATCTCCACCTAAGGACAGTTCTCATACATCTGGTACCACCCGATCCGTGGAAGGTGGTACCGATGCGTCCCGTGCGCACAGCTCTACCCGCTCGCTGGAGAGAGGTTCTAAAAGTGGGGACAAAAAGAAAAAAAAAAGCTCCTCAAGAGAGGCAACGGAGCGGCCCGGAACTGGGGAGCCTGTGGTGCCCCAGAGACAGGCGGTGTCACCGTTGAGACCAATGGCTGCAACCCTGCAACTGACGACACCATCGTCAGGACCGACGAGGGTGATGGCACAGACTCAGCCCCTGCAACCGCCGACTCCGCTGGCGCGGCCGGTCCCTCCCCTGCTGCTCACGCTACCAGTGGTGCAGAGAGACTCCCGCTCCCAGTCGTTTAGGCACTACCGCTCACGGTCCCGATCCCCGCAGTACTGGGATGAACGCGGAACCCCGCACAGGTACCATAGGGAGCGCAGATCCCACTCCCCATGCTCCTGCTGCTCGCCAAGGGACAGACATCAGGACTATACCTACGCCCAAGGCTACCGATACCGGTCCCGAAGCCCATCGCCCTACAGGCCAAGACCAGACTTCGACTACTTGGCACAATCGGAACGGGAGCAGCCCTATGTACCGCCAGCTCCGCCGAGCGCGGCACCGACAGCAACGGTGTCTTGGCCTCCACCATCGGAGACAGGCTCGGTGCAGGCACCCCTGGACGTCGGTACCATCGATGCTGGGACCCATGTCCCAGCACCGGGAAAAGCGGTGATGCAACCACAAGAAAGGTTAGCACCCTCGAGGGCCACACAGCTCCTAACCTCGCTACTGGGTAGTCCAAGAGAGGAGGCGGTACCGCTGGTACCGACACCAGTTGGGATAGCTTCCCCAGGGAGATCGGCATCTCAGTCATCTTCATCATCATCACCATCTCTTGAGGAGGATGAGACCATATCCCCGCCCCCTCCAGATACCATCTCGGACCCCAATATATCCCTGGCTACAGAGGACTCGAAGGCCTTTCAGGCAATGCTTAGGAGGATGGCATCTTCCCTTCCTAAACTGCCCACGAGGGTAGTTAAAAAATCACAGACGGGACCCATTTTTGGAATTTTAGGGGCAGGGGAATCAGGGCATATAATGCTACCGCTTCTAGAACACCTGCTGGAACCGGCCTCAGCCATATGGGGGAAACCTGCCTCTGTATCACCTACCAATAAGCTAGCGGACTCCCTGTATACTGTACCCAAAGAAGGGGCCCAGATCTTCCACAAACATTCCCCCCCTAGTTATTGCCGCTGCATCAGTAAAGTCCAGAGCGGGAGGGGTACAAACATCCCCAGCTGACAGGACGGGAAGGAGATTAGACGTCCTGGGTAGAAAGATGTTTTCCTCGGACTCTCTGTCATTTAGGATTGCCAATTACGCATCAGCCATGTGCGGCTACCAGCATTGGCTGTGGTCGAGGCTTAGCAGCACTACAGACCCCAACCAGATGGCAGCACTTCAGAAGGAGACATGCAGATGGCCCAATTCCAACTGACTGCAAATATGCACATGGCTGATGCCAATGCCAGAGGAATGGCATCTGCTATCGCTCTTCGAAGGCATGCTTGGCTCTGTTCCATGGCCCTAACACAGGAAAATAAAACTAGAATAGAGGACTTACCCTTTGATTGCGAAGGACTTTTCTCCACATCCACCGATGACACCCTGAAAAAAATTAAAGAAATGAACCAAACAGCAAGATCTACAGGGTTCATACGTGCTATATGAAAGAAACCCTTCCCTGCCCCTGGTGCCTATACCTTCTCTCCAAGAAGGCCCACTTACCAACCATACAATTATCAGGCTGGGAAATGTTTCCAGCAACAGACCTCTTTTCAATACCATCAGCCACAGGGAGCCCAGCAACGTAAGGCGTTTGGTAGACAGAGGGGCAGAGGCAAAGTATCCTCTAATTCATCTTCTGGACAGCAGACGAAGTCCCGTTTTTAACGACACCTTGATCAAGGGAAATTGAGGATAACCCCTCATTCCAGGACCGCCTTTTGCCCTTGCTACCCCGATGGGAGACCATTTCTACTGACCGCTGGGTCAGAAAAATCATCCAGTTTGGCTATGCCATCCAGTTCCACACCCTCCCTCCCTTCTCTTCCTGCCCCCCAAGGGGCTCCCCCCCCCTCAATTCAAATACTAGTTGAAATTCAGAAGCTCCTCTAAAAGGGAGCCATTGAGTTGGTCCCCAAGGACGAGCTTAACACTGGCTTTTACTCTAGATTCTTTGTGGTCCCTAAAAAGGACAAAGGCTCCCGCCCTATTCTAGACCTCAGGCAACTCAATAAGTTTGTCCGTAAATTTAACTTTCGTATGACTTCCTTACCCATTATCTTTATGGGGCTATGGCAAGGTGACTGGTTAGCTTCCCTTGATCTATAGGATGCCTATTTTCATATCTCTATCCAGCCATATCACCGCAAATACTTAAGCTTCATTGCAGGGGACCTTCAATTTCAGTACCAGGTCCTCCCGTTCGGACTGTCTACGACACCACGCGTCTTTACCAAATGTGTCGCAGTGGTCGCTGCCCATCTCCGATGGCAAAGGGTCAGAATCTTCCCGTACCTGGACGATTGGCTGATTGCAGCGACATCTCAACAAGAACTCCAACAACATCTGGAGTTAACAATGTCCCTGCTCAGGGATCTAGGCTTTGTCATCAACTTAGCCAAATCACACCTGCAACCGTCCCAACACCTGCCATTCATAGGGGCGATCCTAGACACCCGCCAGGCAAAAGCATATCTCCCTACAGAGAGACTCCTCGCCATACGCTGGCCCTAGACGTTCTTCAAACCCATCCTACCAAGTCGGTTCAATTCTTCCTCCACCTACAGGGACTGATGGCATCCACCACGATGGTGACACCATATGCGCGCCTGCACATAAGACCGCTTCAACAGTGCCTTGCACGCAACTACACCCCTGCCCTCCACTCCCTCAACATGAAGCTATCTATAACAAATGGACTTCTAGGGAACCTCCAGTGGTGGACAGACGCGAACCAAGTCTTAAAAGGGGTACCGTTCGATCCTCCAAACACCCATGCTTCAATCACCTCGGACGCATCTCTAACTGGCTGGGGTGCTCACATGGGACGCATTCAAGTGCATGGACTGTGGTCCCCGGAAGAAGCGCGCCTTCACATCAACATGTTAGAACTTCGGGCGATACGCTGGGCTCTGAAAGCCCTACTACCCCACATCAGTGGAAAGAACATTAAAATTGTAACAGACAATACCACAGCCATGTGGTACATAAACAAACAAGGCGGAGCACGGTCCACACGTCTCTCCAAAGAAGCAGAGACCATCTGGCATTGATGCATAGAACACGACATACATGCCCAAGCTATTCATTTGACAGGCCAAGACAACTCAGTAGCAGACTTCCTCAGCCACAAGACCGCGGACCAGCACGAATGGTCACTGAAAGACGATGTTCTTCTGGACATTTTTCAGGAATGGGGAATGCCAAGGATAGATCTGTTCGCCTCACAAGAGAACACGAAGCTCCCAGAATTCTGCAGTCGAGCAGGAGTAGTACCAGGATCGATATCGGACACCTTTGCAATATCCTGGCACGGGAACTTCCTTTATGCCTTTCCACCGATTCCCCTCCTCCACAGAGTCCTATGCAAAATCAGGACAGACAAGGCTCACCTAATTCTGATCGCCCCCTTTTGGCCCCGCCAAACCTGGTTCCAAACCTTGCAAGGGATGGCATCACAAATCAAGACCCTCCCACTCGCACACGATCTTCTGTCTCGGGATCAGGGGAGAATCCTGCAACACGATTTGCAGATGCTCCACCTCTCCGCATGGTTGATCCTGCCCCAATGAGGAATGCACCCCCTGAGGTTTCGGAGATATTGCTGAATTCTCGGAGGCTCTCTACTCGTAGGTGCTATGAGATGAAGTGGAGGCGTTTTTCTAAGTGGTGCAGATCGTATTCTATCTCCTTCCACTCTCTGAACATGAATCACGTTTTTCTCTTCTAGCCCTACAAAAATCGCATTTATCGATTACATCTATAAAGGTGCACCTGGCGGCTCTATCATCACGCTTGCAGCCAGATGGCTGCAAAACATTATTCTCCAACTGTTTGATGGAAGCCCTTTTGGAAGGGACTGGTAAACACTTTTCCACAGAGATCTCAGCCTGCACCTCAGTGGGACTTAAACCTAGTGTTGTCAAAGCTGATGTCTTTCCCCTTTGAACCTTTAGCTTCATGTAGCTTGGAGGACTTAACTATTAAGACTACATTCTTAGTGGCAATCACTTCAGCACGAAGGGTGAGTGAACTGACTGCTCTTAGAGCTTCGCCACCTTATATTCTGTTTCATAGGGATAAAGTTGACCTGAGGGTTCATCCCTCCTTTCTTCCCAATATAGCGTCTACTTTTCACCTAAACCAAACGATCTCATTGCCAGTTTTTTTCCCTAAACCTCATGCTTCATTCGCAGAGCGGATGCTCCACGCTCTGGATGTCAAAAGAGCACTGGCCTTCTACATTGAACCGAACTAAGAGCATTAGAGCATGTGACTCTCTGTTTATCTCATATGGGGGACAGAGAATCGGAGTCAAGATCTCCTCTCAAAGAATCTCCAAGTGGATTACCCTATGCATACAAAAATGTTATGCTTTAGCAGACAAGGTCCTGCCTTTGGGGTTGAGAGCACATTCGACTCGAGCTACGGCTGCATCTCTTGCAAATTTTCATGGGATACATTTATAGGACATATATAAAGCTACCACATGGGCGTCAGTCCATACCTTTACTAAGCATTACTCTTTAGATCTTGTGGCCAGATCAGACTCCCAAGTGGGGAAAGCAGTGCTTGATTCATTATTGGACGGACATCCTCGACTCCCTCCTCCTTGAGGTAGGTGGTGGTAAAACTGCTTATCACTCTCCCAAGAGTGAGAATCGCGGAGATCCTCAAAGAAGAAATAGAGGTTACTTACCAGTAACTCTGTTCTTCGAGAGAACTCTGCGTATTCTCATATCCCGCCCTCCTTCCCCTCAGTCTTGAATGGACATTGCTGGGGTCTTCCGGACCGGGTTGGAAGGAACTGAGGTGGTGAGGGCTCCTCCCCCTATTTATGCTAACCATCCCTCGTGATGCGGGCCCGTGCTTTTCTCAGGATGGGAGGGGGACGGAGAGGCGGAGCCCTCACCATGTTCTAGTCTTTTCCAGGCATATTCTGCCTGGATACTGCTGACGAGAGGTTTTCCGGTGCCTGCAAAGCAGGAAGTGAATCCCCAAGACTGAGAATATGCAGAGCTCTCTCGAAGAACAGAATTATTGGTAAATAACCTCTATATACATGAACCTTCTTTTAGACTAGACTGTCATATCCCTATCTGGATTTTGCTAATGAGAATTCATCTTTAGTTATAGTGCTGTTTTAATACAATATGAACAATAAATATTCAATTAGATTTTATTTTTTTTACTGCATTAGACAGAATTTCCTGAATGTCATCTTACATGGTTTACATTTTATAAACATACATCTTCAAAACGTACCCTCTGATCTGGACGGCTGTCCCATTGATGGCCTCATCGAGCTATGGAATGTCTTGCTGACTGAGGCCATTGATCGGATCACTCCGAGGCATCTGTTTCCCAGGCGGCAGCGCTGCAGGCCTCCCTAGTTTTGGGAGGGGCTGCGAGTGCTGAAGCAGGAGGGAAGGCGTTGGAGCAATGGTGGCGTTGTTCACATGCTGAAGCCAACAGGTTGCATCATAGAGCAAGTTTACGAGCCTATGCCGTTGCTATGCGAACAGCAAAGAAAGAGTTCTTTGCTGCTCTTATAGCGTCCGCTAAATCCCATCCAGCAGAGCTGTTCCACGTGGTGCGGGAGCTGGTCAGTCCGGCTTCCTTCCACCTTGGAGTGGAGTTATTTAGTGCCCACCGTGACTTGTTTGTGGATTATTTTGCGGATAAATTCGTTCTGATTCAACATGGCGTTGACGCTGCATTTTCTGCAGTAGGGCAATTCGAGGTTATGGAGGCCCTGCCTTGTCCTTGTTTGTGGGATCAGTTTCAGCTGACGACCCCTGCCGATGCGGAGGATGGTCTTGGGGCTGTCGGGGCCACCTGTTGTGAACTGAACCCTTGCCCGTCCTGGCTGGTTAAGGCCTGCCAAGAGACGATGGGGCCGTTGCTGGCGGGGGTGGTCAATGGCTCCCTTAGGGAGGGCAGGGTGCCGGGCTGCCTTAAAGTGGCGATGGTACAACCCCTACTCAAGAAACCATCTTTTGACGTTGACTCCCTTTCCAGTTATCAGCCGGTCTCTAACCTTCCACTTTTGGGGAAGATTATTGAGCGGGTGGTGACCCGGCAGTTGCAGGAGCATCTGGATCGTGTCGGATTTCTTGATCCCTCGCAGTCGGGGTTTCGCCCGGGATATGGCACCAAGACAGCGCTTGTGGCGTTGGTTGACAATCTTCGCTGAGAATTAGACCAGGGCTGTTCGGTCCTGCTGATTCTATTAGATCTGTCGGCGGCGTTTGATACCGTTGATCATGAGATGTTGGTGACATGCCTGCAGGACCATGCAGGGGTGCGTGGTACGGTTCTTGACTGGTTCTGCTCCTTCCTGGCCAGAAGAACTCAGCGAGTGGTACTCGGTGATTATTTTTCATCACACTGAAACCTCTTGTGTGGAGTCCCGCAGGGTTCTGTTTTGTCCCCTCTCCTGTTCAACGTGTATATGCAGCTGCTTGGCAAGGTGGTCAGGAGGTTTGGCGTGCGGTGTCATCAATATGCTGATGACATCCAGCTCTACCTCTCTTTTTCATCAGACCCAGGCCCGGAAGCTGTGGGGGACTGGATGAGGGCAAACTGACTGAAGCTGAATCCCAACAAGACGGAGGTGGTGATGTTGGTGGGTAAGGCAGCAGGGGTAACAGCCCCCATCATTGATGGGGTCTGTCCTCCGCTGGTTCCCTATGTACGGAGTCTGGGGGTGCTCCTTGACTCGCAACTCCGCTTGGATGCTCAGGCGGAGGCTGTGACAAGGAGTGCCTTCCGTCAATTACATCTGGTGCGTCGGCTTCGGCCGTATGTTTTGGACTCAGACCTGGCCACCATCATCCATGCCTTCATCACCTCTAGGCTTGACTACTGTAGCATGCTCTACGTAGGGCTACCTTTGGTGACGGTACGGAAACTGCTGCTGGTGCAGAATGCGGCGGCCCGTCTCCTGGTGGGATTGGGCTGCCAGGAACATATTACACCGGTTCTTCAGTCTCTGCACTGACTACCTGTAGTCTTCCGGGCCCAATTCAAGGTGTTGGTGCTTACCTATAAAGCCCTAAACGGCCTTGGCCCAACCTATTTACAGGACCGCCTCACTCCCCGGGTTCTGGATCGGCCCCTGCGGTCATCCGGGGGTGCTCTCCTGGAGGTCTCCTGAGTCTGCTGGGGGCCCACAATGGAGAGGGCCTTCTCGGTGACCGCCCCATGGCTGTAGAACTCCCTGCCGGTGGAGGCCTGTTTGGCGCCTCGTTTTGACGCTGTTGCAAGTCATGACTGTTTCGGCTGGCTTTCAGAGTGGGGAGAATGGGTTAGGGTGGGGGGTGGTTGGGAATCTTTTATACCTCCCTTGTTGTCTAATTTAAAAGTTGTTTTTAATGTTAATGCTTTATATTGTGCACTGCCCAGAACTGTCTGTGGCAGCTCTGGGCGGGTTGAAAATGCTTTAAATAAATATAAATAAATAAAATGGGGGAAACTTTCAATAGGAGTTGGGTCAGTTTCAATAGGATTTAGGAATTATTATTTGTACATCTACATAAACAAAACAGGCACCAAAGCAATTAGGAACAGCCTCTCTGTTTTTGAAAGACCACAGATATGTATAATATTGCTCTTCCCCTTTAAGATGGAGGCTTAAAAATTCTCATGCAGTACCTCCACTTACTGTCACTCCAGTAAATTATAGAGCCATAAATGTGGTGCTCTAGTTGGAACGGCTTCCACACTGTTAAAATCATGAACATAATACTCATTAGAGATGATTTATCCTATCACTGTGAAATCTTGTAGGAAGAATCACAGGTGTGAGAGGTAGAAGTCGGCAAAACTTCAGACAGATTGATTTAGAAGTGGATGAGTTACAGAACTTTTAATTTTGAAGGCAGAACCTTTTTCCGGATTTGCAACTTTTTCTGTTGACGTATAAAAAGTGTGTGTTAAGTTACCTGTGTGGATGTGTAGAGGGGTCAGGAAAATTCAGGTGTGCATTCTAATGCATGCCTGAGTTTAAAGCTTGAAAATCCATTATGTAGTTTTTAAGTTATGTTTTGAAGTTCCCATGTTATCCAGTGGAGATAATGAGATTTTTAAGTTATGTCACATATGTATGTTTTATGTACGTCTCCCCTCTACGCTGTCATATAGAAGAGAATAACTAACCATGCATAGGATATACATAGAAAGGTGGTTATACATAGATGCTACATGTATATGCTACATGCAGATAACTATTCTCTTCTCTTCCTAATGAGAGGATAGAGGGAAATGTACAAACATTTGTATGTATAATCCAAGTCCATCCTTGTATAACTTAAGTCTCATTGACCTGGATTTACACGTACAACAAGCTTGGGGGTGTTCTTGTATGTGCAGCTCTACTCATGAGTTTATGCAAGTATAATTGCTGCCTAGTCTCAGGCAGTTGCCATTCCTCTGTGAAACTTAGTAGTGGGTGGATTTGGGGGCGGGAGAGAGTCACTTCCTTGAGCTTGCCACTCCTAGGCTGTTCCACTTCAATTCAATCATGGCTGCCAAGCTCCACAGGTGATTAGTGGTGCACAGAAGAAGCAGGGCTTGCCAGGGCAGCAGGTTCAAGGAAATCACTCTCTCCCCACAACTCCATCCAGCTGCCTGTTTTGGCAGCAGCG
Organism: Sphenodon punctatus; assembly: GCA_003113815.1. Lineage (NCBI taxonomy): Eukaryota > Metazoa > Chordata > Lepidosauria > Sphenodontia > Sphenodontidae > Sphenodon > Sphenodon punctatus. The sequence continues at coordinate 119,776 of QEPC01004190.1, read as the reverse complement.
GGAGGGGAGAGCAGGGCAGCCACCTCCTTGAACTTGCTGGCCTAGGCAGTGTGTTGAAGTAAGGAGATGGTGTGGACGGCACACTCAGAGACGGCACACAGAAACTGATGGGAGGAGCCACCCTCTTGAACTTGGTGATCTAGGCAGACCTGTCCACTCACACCCAAACATCCATGTTAGACACTGGAGTTCTCGAATCGGTGCTCAACAAAAAGTTCCGGAAAATGACAATGTAACTGTTCATTTTGCATTAGGTCAGTGACAGACTTAGTAGGATGTTCAGGAGCTGGGATGTGGGGAATTAAGGGAGGATGGTGGATCTTGGGGGGTTGGGGAGGGCGACAGGTTTGTGTCCATGGTGGGCCGGGAGGGCGGAGGGAGTGCTCCTCCCAAGTCTGGGATTACTTCAGTTCTAGGAGGGAATTCAGCTTGTGCAGGCGGCACTGGATGGCCTGCAGGCAGAATATGATAGGCTCATTAGAGTGGTGAGACCTGTCAGAAAACACGCCACTTGCACAGTTACTGTTCCCTCCTCCAGGCTCAGAAGGCAGCGTAGGAAGCCGCCTAAGGAACTCTCGGGAACCTGGGTGGCTGCTATGCACCGCATTACAGGCTTCCAGAGTGCAGGGCTTACCCCAACCTCCCGCCACTGCCACCACACTCAGTCCTGCCATGTGGGCGGAAAGATGGTGCCCCCCACTGTATTTAATAGTTATTTATTCATTAATTAATTTAATCTTATTTATATTAGGTTATAGGTTTAGATAGATTAGATTAAAAAAGAATTTTGAAAATTGTAAAAAGAATTGTATAGTAAAATAATTAAACTGTTAATTAGGTCACAGATTGAGATAAATTTGATTCAGAAATACACTAATTAGGTTTAGACTAAGTAAAAAAATTAAAAGTTCAAAAAATGATAACTTATAGTAAAAAATAAAATTTTAAAAAACCCTTATACATATATCATTCTGTGTACCTTGCAATAAAACTACAGTTGGTAGTGTTGCAGGAGGGAGAATTTACTGTTCTTCGAGGATCTCTGCGATTCTCACTCATGGGATTCACTTCCTGCTTCACAGGCACCAGAGACCTAGTTATCAGCAGTTTCCAGGCAGAAAACCTGGAAAGATCTAGAATAAGGTGAGGGCTCCGCCCCTCCATTCCCTCTCCCATCCCGTCAAAAGCATGGGCTCAAGATCATGCGAGAACGGGACTGCATAAATAGGAGGGAGGAGCCCTCGCCGCCTCAGTTCCTTCCAACCGTGCTGCCCTTGGAAGACCTTAGCAGTCTTCAGTGCTAGTCAGTAGTAAAAAAGAAGAAGAAAAAGAAGTAGTTCAAATAATAAAGAAAAAGAACAAAGAATAAGAACACTAGTGTGCCCCGTGCCTTAGTCCACAGGGTTTGTCCCCTGGACTCCGCCCGCTCCTACACGGGTGTGCCGAACTATGCCCAAACACACGGGCTTCAAACGCTGCCGCTCCTGCCCAGCAACGCTCTGTCAGCAATGAACACTCCCAGTGCCTAACCTGCCATGGGGAGACTCTCAACACCTGCACCTGTAAGTTCTGCATGGTCTTTTCCACCAGGACAAAAAGGGTTAGAGCTCTCCGGCTTCAGGACATCCTAACAAGAAAGGCACTTCAGGGTGGTGAAGAGGGGCCCCTCCGGCTCCTCACCAGGCACCCAGGCACTCCCAGGACGAACCCTGAATCCACAGTTCCTGCCGCTCTGTCAGAGCCACAGACCGCTCCGGGTACTGCCAGTGCAAGGCCTGGGGACGTTCCGATTAAAGTACCGCCCTCCGCCAGAAGTGCTTCCCGCTCTGAGAGCGCCTCCCGCACCAGAGAGCGTAGCACTAGATGCCCTGGTGAGGAACGAAAGAAGAAGAAAAAGACCAAGGGCACCGAGGCAGGGGACACCCCTCGTACTGCGGAAGTGGAGACTATTTTCTCGGAACCTGAGAGATCTCTGCTCACACAGGCTCCATTGGTACCGACTCCCACAGTATCACCGACACAGCCAGCCCAAACCACTGCCCCGTTAGAGGTGACATTGCCACCCCATCCCGAACGGCTTAGGGACTCTCGCTCCTTCTCTCACTATAGTGAGCACCACAGACATCGCCGTTGCTGTTCTAGATCCCCTCCTAGGCATAAAAGGTTGCAGCCGGATGCTCCCCCTGTTCTTGCTGCTCGCCCTATGATGACTGCCGGTACCAGCGATACAACTATGCCAGGCCCTACCGGTACCGCCCCCACTTGCGGAGCAGATCCCAGCCATACCCAACCAGAACAGACTTCGAAGGTCTGGAGTTTGCGAGCCACCCTCAAACCATGCCACCGCCCCACTACATGTAGGCGAATACATACCACCAGCACCTCCCCACGCTCCTCCTACTGCTACTATCTCCAGACCTCCTCCTGAAGTAGCATCGGTACCGGTCCATCTTCCTCTTCCGGACCCAGAACCACTGCATCTCGCAAGGAATGAAAACCCCCGTCGGTCCCGCTCCACAGTTCCAGTGGCACCACCCGCTTCTAGGGTACAAGAGCAGGTGCAGGATTTCAGGTCAGCATAGCCTCTTGGGACCAGTTTCCTCAACTCCCTCCTGGGTAACCCTCCACCTGAGCACCCTGCTTTAGGACAACCTCCACCCAACCTGGATGTTTCATCAGGGAGATCCACGTTCCCCTCATCCTCGTCCTCTTCCCCTGTCTTAGAAGAGGATGAGACTATTTCCCCTTCTCCACCAGATACAGTCTCAGACCTCAATTTTGTCTTGGCAACAGAGGACACTAAGGCCTTTCAGGCCATGCTAAAGAGACTTGTATCAGCACTGCCTAAGCTTCCTACTAAGGTGTAGTCAGAAAGACCCAGTCGGGTCCTGTGTTTGGGATACTTGGTACTGGAGAACCAGGGCATATCCTCTTTCCTATGTTTGACCAACTCATGGAGCCCTCCACTTCTGTGTGGGCCAAACCCTCCTCAGCTGTTCCCACCAACAAACTAGCTGACTCTCTATGCCATCCCCAAGGAAGGGGCTAATATTTTCCACAGGCACCCTCCCCCTAACTCTCTGGTCATCGCAGCAGCCTCGCTCAAGACTAGAGCAGGGGGCCTTCACACCTCCCCATCCGATAGAGAAGGGATATGTCTCGATGTCCTTGGGAGAAAGATCTTCTCCTCTGAGACCTTATCCCTTAGGACCTCCAACTACGCCTCTGCTTTGTGCCGTTACCAACATTGGCTATGGTCTCAGCTGAGCAAAACCACTGATCCAAATCAGATAGCCGCTTTACAAAAGGAAGGAATGCAAATTGCCCAGTTCCAGTTCACTGCCAATATGCATATTGCCTACTGCAGTATTAGGGGAATGGCCTCTGCTGTTACGCTCAGGAGACGTGCCTAGCTCAGGTTCACTGCTCTCACCCCAGAGAATAAGACCCGTATCGAGGATCTGCCTTTTGATTGCGAGGGTCTCTTTGCTTCATCCACCGATGAAACCCTCAAGAAAATTAAAGAGACTAACCAGACAGCTAGGTCCACTGGGGTCATCAGAGCCTTAAGGAAAAGATTTTATCCTTCTGCTCCCTATTCCTAAGCTCCTAAGCAGCGCTCGCCCTACTCCTATCACACGGGGAGACTTTTCTCATCTCAAATACTTCTGGAAGTCAAAAAGCTTCTTTCAAAAGGAGCTATTGAAGGGGTCCCTCAGAACAAAATACCGGATTCTATTCCAGTTATTTTGTAGTCCCCAAGAAGGACGAAGGGTTTAGACCCATCCTGGATCTTAGACATCTTAACAAATACATCAAACGGTAAAAATTCCATATGACTTCCCTCCCCATTATCTTTCTGGACCTGCAACAAGGAGACTCTCTTGATCTCAAGGATACGTACTTCCACATCTCTATCACACCCTGTCACAGATGCTATTTACGTTTTGTTGTAGGAGACCTCCATTTCCAGTATACGGCCCTCCCTTTCAGACTCTCCACCACTCCGAGGGTCTTCACAAAATGTGTGGCCGTCGTAACTGCCCACCCGAGGAAAATAAACATAAAGGCTTCCCATATCAAGACGACTGGCTCTTGGTAGCCTCCTCCAGATCCAGCATGCAGAAATCTCACCTCACCCCCACAAAACGCCTACAGTTCATAGGAGCTCTCGTAGACACGAACCAGTCCAGAGCCTATCTTCCTCAGGAGAGATTCTACAACATCAAGCATGCTATACAGAACCTACACTCTCGGGGCACCAGAACAATTCGCTTCTTCCTCTGCCTCCAGGGCTTCCTAGGTTCAACCACAGCGGTGACTCCCTATGCAAGACTCCACATGAGACCCCTGCAACAATGGTTAAAACAGGTGTATTACACCACTCTCTCAACAGAAAAGTAACCCTATCAGACGGGGTCTATCAAACCCTCCTCTGGTGGACAGATCAGTCTCAAGTTTTACAGGGTATCCCCTTTGAGTCCCCGGTCATAGACGCATCCATCACAACAGATGCCTCACAGACTGGGGGCTCACATGGCGCACCTCATAGTCCACGGCCTTTGGTCCCCAGAGGAACAGCAACTCCACATAAACTTACTGGAACTAAGGGCTATACACTGGGCACTAAAAGCCCTCATAGCACATATAACAGGAAAGAACATCCTAATCATCATGGACAACACTGCAGCCATGTGGTATCTCAACCAACGGGGGGGGGGAGCGGGCACGATCCACGCACCTCTCTCGCGAGGCAGAAGCTATTTGGACCTGGAACATCAGGCACAACATTCACCTTCAGGCGATACATCTGGCAGGCCAGGAGAATAGTGTTGCAGGTCAGCTCAGCCGTCAACTCTCCGACCACCATGAGTGGTCCCTGAACGACATTGGTCTAGAGGACATCTTCAGGGCCTGGGGTACCCCTTCCATAGACCTTTTTGCCACCGCGGAGAACACAAAGCTCCCCACCTTCTGCAGCCGTGCGGGACTAGCGCCAGGATCAGTATCAGACGCCTTCACAATCTCCTGGAGTGGGGAATTCCTCTATGCCTTTCCCCCAACACCTCTCCTGCACAAGGTGCTTCACAAGATCTGATCCGATCACGCCCACATTATTCTCATAGCCTCCTTTTGGCCGAGGCAAACGTCATTCCAGACGCTCAAGGAAATGGCTTCCGAGGCCACAGACCTTCCTCTCCCACCCGACCTCTTGTCCCACCAACGGGGCACCATTCTCCATCACGACTTAAACATGCTCCATCTCTGTGCTTGGCTGATTCTTCCATGACGGAGGATTTGTCCCTGGAGATTGTAGCTGTCCTGTTAAACTCTCGGCACCCGTCGACCAGGGCATGCTACTTAGCCAAATGGACTCGCTTCTCCCGATGGTGTACTTACCTCAATACACCACTAACCTCTCTTAATATGAACCATGTATTCAAATATCTTTTACATCTCCAGGGATCTGGACTCTCCCTCTCTTCCATTAAGGTACACTTGGCTGCTCTATCATCTCGCCTCGAACTGGACGGCGTAGAGACCTTTTTCTCCCACCCCTTGATGAGGACCTTCTGGAAGGGTCTCATCAATATGTTCTCCCCGATTACCCACCCGGCCCCCCAGTGGGATCTTAACCTGGTGCTATCGAAATTGATGGGGCCCCCATTTGAACCCATGGCCTCTTGTTCAATGGAAAACCTGACAAAAACTGCCTTCCTAGTGGCTATCACCTCAGCCCAAAGGGTTAGTGAACTGACAGTCCTCAGAGCCTCTCCACCCTACATCTACTTTTCCAGAGACAAGGTTGGCCTCTGGACTGACCCATCATTTATTCCAAAGGTAGTCTCCCCCTTCCATCTCAACCAGACTATTTCCTTACCGGTCTTCTTCCCAAGACCACATTCATCCTGTACGGAACAGGTTCTGCATTCTCTAGACATAAAGAGGGCCCTCTCGTCCTACATCAACAGAACTAGACGAATCAGGGCTTCTGATGCGCTCTTCATTTCCTATGGGGGACAAAGAATCGGAGTTAATATTACATCACAGAGACACTCTAAGTGGATTCTCCTCTGCATCCAGAGATGTTACCATCAAGCTGGGAAGATGCCCCCTTCCCATCTGCGAGCCCACTCAATTAAAGCACTAGCCACTACCCTGGCTAACTTCCATGGTGTTCCAATCATAGACGTTTGCAAGGCTGCTACTTGGTCCTCCCTTCACACGTTCGCTAAACATTACTCTTTGGACATACTGACCAGATCGGATATCCTAGTGGGGAAAGCAGTGCTTGAATCGCTCTTTGATTATCCTCCTCGACTCCCTCCACCTTGAGGTAGGTGTTATGAACTGCTATTCACTCTCCCATGAGTGAGAATCATGGAGATCCTCGAAGAAGAAATAGAGGTTACTTACCAGTAACTCTGTTCTTCGAGAGATCTCCACGTATTCTCACGACCCACCCTCCTTCCCCTCTATCTCAGATGTATTTTAATTACGTCTTCCGGGATGGGGTTGGAAGGAACTGAGGCGGCGAGGACTCCTCCCTCCTATTTATGCAGTCCCGTTCTCACGTGATCTTGAGCCCGCGCTTTTGATGGGACGGGAGGGGGGATGGAAGGGCGGAACCCTCACCTTATTCTAGATCTTTCCAGGTTTTCTGACTGGAAACTGCTGACAACTAGGTCTCCAGTGCCTGCGAAGCAGGAAGTGAGTCCCATGAGTGAGAATACGCGGAACTTTCTGGAAGAACAGTTACTGGTAAGTAACCTCTATTATTCCTCTTTTAAAAAACCATGGAAATTCTAGGATCAAAAATTTGGGGGGTTTAAGAGAGGAATTAAGGCTCTTACAAATTCACTCGTGCTCCAAAAAGTATGGAAACTAATTAAGGCTTCCACCTTAGCTTGCGCACCATGTAAACAGTAAAGATGTTGGGCAGTCTTGCATATTGTGCTTGCTTACAACTTAGGCTCCATGCACCCACACTTTGCCTTAGTCTTTCAGCACCAATCCTCGTCATCTGAAGGCTGGGGGCAACACTGAAGCTGAGGAAAGAAGGGGGCAGGCAGCTCACTGCCTCCTGCTTTTCCCTATATGCTTTCACTTACGTTGCGGAGAACAGGACTGCTGAATACGGAGGGATGTATATGGGACGAACAAGGTTGATCGATGCAAGATGTGTACAAGCACACAAGACTAGGGACAGCCAGACAGTGGAGGAAGTGTGTGAGGAGGGAGTAGTCATGGGGGGCGGGGTATATTTATTGGGACACGGCTGAGAAATGGGTGATGCGTATGCCTAGATGCAGCTGGCGGGCAAATGGGTGGGAGGAAGTGTATCTGTAATAGGCAAGTGCTGGGAGTGTGTATATATGGCGGGGGATAACTTGGGTGATGGGTATCCACTGGCAAGACGGGGCAGCCAGGGGTGGGGAGTGGGTACCCAGGTGCTGGAGGGGTATATATGGGGGGAAAGGCTGAGAGATGGCCAATGTGTATTCTGGGACAAGGTTTAGGGGACAGCCAGGGCTGGGGGCTAAGTGTATGTATGTTTTTCATACTTGCTTTCAGTTGGGATGGGGACAATGGGATGAGTGTATATGAGGGGGAACAAGGTTGATCTCCTTATGAGGGCTGTACCTGAGGAGAAAGCAAACGGCAACCAATCCTCAATCAGGAGCAACAGCAAAATCCCTTTCCAGTATAGTACTCCAATGTATGATATCCTAGGACAAATATTTGCTTGCCCTTAATCACCTATGTAGTAAGCAGATGCACTTGAGCTGCTGCATGAGAGGGGAACTATAAGTGAAGGAGAAATTGTGGCAACAGTGGAGACAGGGATGGAGTCCATAATATTAGGATGGGGATGAGCTTGTTGTCTCCAGGTTCAGTGTTGCCCCCAACCTTCAAAGGAAGAGGATTGGGGCTGAAAGACAAAGGCAGAGTGTGGGTGCATGGAGCCTAAGCTGTAAGTGAACACAATACGTGAAACTGTATAATGTTTTTATTTCTTACATGGCGCACAAGTTAAGGCAGGAACCTTTAGTTTACAATTTCCATGCTTTTTGGAACACAAGTGAATTTGTAAGAGCCTGAACAACTCTCTTAAACCAAAGGTTTTTTTATCCTAGATTTAGTTCATGTTCTTCTTCAAGGATCTCTGTGATTCTCACTCTCGGGATCACTTCCTGTTTTGCAGGCACCGGGAGACCTTGATGTCAGCAGTTTCCAGGCAGAAAACCTGGAAAGATCTAGAACATGGTGAGGGCTCCGCCCCTCCATCCCCCCTCCCATCCTGTGAAAAGCACGGGCTCAAGATCGCATGAGAACGGGACTGTATAAATAGGGGAGGAGCCCTCGCCACCTCGGTTCCTTCCAACCATGTTGCATTGGAAAGACTTCAGTGCTTTTGTCAGTAGTAAAATAGTAGAATAATAGATAAAATACAGTTAGAATACCATCTAGAACAACTCGTATAGATCTGAGTGCCCATGCCTTAGTCCGCAGGGTTAATCCCCTGGACTCCACCCGCTTCTATCGCGGGTGTGTTGGACTATGCTCAGACAGGCAGGCTTCAAACGCTGCCGCTTCTGCCTGGCAACTCTATTGGTGAGTGATCAGCACTCAGTGTCTAGCCTGTCTCAGAGAGAGCCGCACTTGTAAGGCCTGTGCTGCCATTTCCACTAGGACAAAAAGGGCTAGGGCTCTCCGACTCCAGGACATTCTCACGAGAAAGGCACTACAGGGTGGTGAAGAGGGGCCTTTCAGGCTACCAACCGGGCACTTAGCAACGCCTAGGATGAATCCAGAGCCTACGGTGCCACAGAGCGCTACTGGTGCCACAGGTGCCGAGACCAGTAAGGTTCCAGAAATGGTACCGTCGACAGCCAGAAGCACCTCCCGCTCTTAAGAGTGACTCTTGCACCAGGGACTGTAACCCCAAACGCCCTGGTGCGGAAAGAAAGAAAAGGAAGAAGGGCAAGAGAACTGAGGCAGAGGGAACCCTTCACGGTTTGGATGTAGAGACTATTCTTTCCAATTCTGAACGGACCCTACTGCCTCCGACACCGTTGGTACGTGTACCGATTTCTACGGTACCACCGGCAAATATTCCAAAGCCCATTCCTACTACTCACCCTCAAGATGTGGCGCTGCCTCCCCATTGGGAACGACACCAGGACTCACACTCCTTTTCTCACCACAGTGAGCACCGCTGGCCTAGACAGTCGAGATCCAGGTCTCCTGCCAGGCATATAACCCTGCAGTCAGACAGACCTAGCAGGTATGTGGAGAGATCCCCTTCCAGGCTACTAGACACAACTCTCCGGTACCACAGGGATCAGAGGACGCGCTCTCCCTGCTCCTGCTGCTCCCCTTATGAGGGCTCATGGTACCGTCGATATCATGACTATCCCAGGAGTCAGCGGTACCCTTCCCACTCTTGGAGCAGATCTCTGCCATACTCATCCAGGGCCAATTTTGACAGCATGGAGTTTTCAAGCCACTCTCCTAATATGAGCACTACTGCCCCACCGCACGTAGGTGGCTACATCCCGCCGACTCCCCCCCCCCCCCCCCCCCACGCACCTCCAACTGCTACAGTCTCCAGACCTCCTCCTGCAGACGTCACATTGGTACCAGTCAGTCTTCCACCACCGGACCTAACACCAGGGGTCCCACTCTGCGGTTCCATCCGTTCCTGAAGAACAGGAAACTGCGCAGCGAGCAGTGAATCTACCTACTGGTCACAGGTCAGCACAACCCCTGGGGACCACCTTCCTCAGCTCCCTCTTAGGACACACACACCCATTCCTCCGATCACCCTGCTTCTGGGCAGCCTCCACACGATCTGGAGGTCTCAACAGGAAGGTCTGCATCCCCTTCATCCTCCTCCTCATCACCTATCCTAGAGGAGGACAAGACCATTTCCCCTCCTCCACCGGATACCGTGTCAGAACCTAATCTTGTCCTGGCTACAGAGGACACGAAGGCCTTCCAGGCCATGCTGAAGAGACTAGTCTCAGCACTGCCTAAACTCCCCACCAAGGTGGTCAGGAAGACCCAGTCAGGGCCTGTTTTTGGCATCTTAGGTAGCGGGGAATCAGCCCACATTATGTTCCCCATGTTTGAACAGCTCATGGAACCTTCCACCTCGGTGTGGACCAAACCCTCTTCTGCTGTCCGCATTAACAAGCTGGCTGACTCTCTTTATGCCATCCCGAAAGAAGGGATAAATATTTTTACAAACACCCTCGTCCTAATTCTTTAGTCATTGCAGCAGCCTCGCACAAGACCAAAGCAGGAGGCCTTCAAACTTCCCCATCCGACAGGGAAGGGAGACGTTTGGATGTCCTGGGGAGAAAGATCTTTTCTTCTGAGACATTGTCCCTGAGGGCTTCTAATTATGCCTCCGCTATGAGCGGATACCAACACTGGCTGTGGTCTCAGTTAAAACTGGGATATTTGCATTCCCTCCTTCTGGATGGCAGCTATCTGATTAGGATCTGTCGTTTTGCTCAACTAACTGGCTAATATGCACATCACTGCCTGTAACATTAGAGGGATGGCCTCTGCCATAACTCTTAGGAGGCATGCCTGCCTTAGATCCACAGCTCTCACCCCAGATAATAAGACTAGGATCGAGGATTTGCCTTTTAACTGTGAGTGTCTCTTTGCTTCATCCATGGATGAAACCCTCAAGAAAATAAAGGATACTAGCCAGACTGCTAGATCTGCTGGGGTTATTAGGGCAATGAGGAAGAGATTCTATCCGTCTCCTGACCCTTACTCCTACACCCCCAAGCAACGCTCGTTCTACCCATTCCAAACTGGGAGGCATTTCTCCCTGCAATCCCAACCCTCCTTCTCCCAGCCTCAAAGGAGATTTAACAAACCGAGGGGAAGAGGGAGAACTTCTTCCAATTCTTCATCTGGGCAACCCCCCAAAAATCATTTTTAGTCAACCTCGGATCAAGTGAGGGAAGGAGGTTTTTCCCTCCTTCTTTAACTGTCTCCTGCCCTTCTATGACCAATGGGTATCCCTCATCCATGACCGCTGGGTCAGAGAAATAATTAGGTCTGGCTATGCCATTCAGTTCCATACGTTTCCCCCCAACTCCCCTCCCCAGCCCCACCGGGGCTACCCCTACAAAACTCAAATACTTCTGGAAGTTGACAAGCTCCTCTTAAAAGGAGCCATAGAAGTTCCTCTTTCAGAACAAAATACCAGATTCTTCTCCAGTTACCTTGTAGTCCCCAGAAATCTACAGAAATCACATCTCAACCCCACAAGATGCCTACAATTCATAGGAGCTCTTCTGGACACAAGCCAGTCCAGAGCTTATCTCCCTCAGGACAGATTCAACAACATCAAACACGTTAGAAAGAGCCTACACTCCCACGGCACCAGTACGATACGCTTGTTCCTCCACCTCCAGGGTTTCCTAGCATCCACAACAACGGTAACCCCCTATGCAAGACTTCATATGAGGCCTCTACAGCAATGGCTCAAACAGGTATGCTGTCCTGCCCCCTTCGAACTTCTGCACATATACATCTCCATCACAACAGATGCTTCCCTCACAGGCTGGGGTGTACACATGGCACACCTCAGAGTTCACGGCCTCTGGTCCCCGGAGGAAAGGCAGCTCCACATAAACCTGCTGGAACTAAGAGCCATACGTTGGGCGCTCAGAGCCCTCGTAGCACACATAAGGGGAAAGAACGTCTTGGTTATCACAGACAACACTGCAGCCATGTGGTTCCTCAACAAACAGGGATAGGCATGATTTACGCTCCTCTCCCTCGAAGCAGAGGCGATTTGGAGTATCAAACACGACATTCACCTTCAGACGATACACCTAGTGGACCAGGAGAATTCCGTTGCAGATCACCTCAGCCGCCAGCTGTCCAATCACGAGTGGTCCCTAAATGACAGCGTTCTGGATGACATCTTCAGAATCTGGGGTACTCCTTCCATAGACCTCTTTGCCACTGCAGAGAAAATAAAATGCCCAATTTCTGCAGCCAGGCGGGTCTAGCTCTAGGCTTAATTTCAGACGCCTTTATGATCTCTTGGATTGGGGAATTCCTCTGTGCCTTTCCCCCAATGCCCTTGCTTCACAAGGTGCTCCACAAGATCTGATCAGATCGATCCCATATCATTCTAATTGTCCCTCTTTGGCCAAGGCAAACATGGTTCCAGACCCTCAAGGAATTGGCAACCGAGGTCACAGAACTTCCCCTCAGACCAGAGCTCTTACCTCACCACCAGGGCACCATTTTTAATCACAACCTGAAAATGCTCCATCTCTGTGCCTGGTTGATCCTTTCGGAGCGGAAGACTTATCCCCAGAGGTTACGACTGTCCTGCTAAATTCTCGGTGCCCTTCAACCAGGGCTTGCTACACAGCCAAGTGGACTCATTTCTCTCGATGGTGTACTTCCTTAAACACACCGTTAACCTCTCTTAAAATGGATCATATATTCAAGTATCTGCTGCATCTCCAAGAATCTGAACTCTCCCTCTTCTCCATTAAAGTACATTTGGCTGCCCTATCATCTCGCCTTACATCGGCTGGTGCAGAGACCCTGTTCTCCCACCCTTTAACGAGGACCTTCTGGAAGGGTCTCCTCAACACGTTCTCCCCCCCCCATTACCCACCCAGCTCCATTAATAGGCCCTCCATTTGAACCCATGGCTTCTTGTTATATGGAGAACCTGTCTATTAAAACTGTCGTCTTAGTGGCCATTACTTCAGCCCAAAGAGTTAGTAAATTGGCAGCACTCGGAGCCTCCCCGCCCTACATTCTCCCGTCATTTATCCCAAAGATCGTCTTCCCCTTCCATCTTAACCAGACTATATCCTTACCGGGTTTTTTCCCTAGACCACACTCATCCCATATGGAGCAGGCTCTGCATACCCTTGATTTAAAGAGGACCCCCTCATTCTACATCGACAGAACCAGACACATCAAAGCTTCCAATGCGCTCTTCATCTCCTATGGGGGACAGTGAGTTGGAGTTAAGGTCACTTCCCAGAGACTTTCAAAGTGGATTCTTTGTATTCAGAGATGCTATCACCAAGCTGGGAAGACACCATCTACTCATCTGCGGGCCCGCTCGACTAGAGCAGTAGCCAGTACCCTGGCTAACCTTCAAAGTGTCCCGATCATCGACATATGCAAAGCTGCTACGTGGTCCTCTCTTCACACGTTCGCTAAACACTACTCTTTGGACCTAGCAGCAAGGTCGGATACCTTAGTAGGGAAAGCAGTTCTACAATCACTCTTTGACTAACTTCCTCGACTCCTATCACCTTGAGGTAGGTGTTATAAACTGCTATTCATTCTCCCAAGAGTGAGAATCGCAGAGATCCTCGAAGAAGAAATAGAGGTTACTTACCGGTAACTCTGTTCTTCGAGAGCGCTCCGTGTATTCTCACGACCCGCCGTCCTTCTCCTCTGTCTAAGATGTACCTATCGAAATCTTCTCCTGGGACGGAGTTGGAAGGAACTGAGGCGGCGAGGGCTCCTCCCCTATTTATACAGTCCCGTTCTCGCACTATCTTGAGCCTGTGCTTTTCACAGGATGGGAGGGGGGATTGAGGGGCAGAGCCCTCACCATGTTCTAGATCTTTCCAAGTTTTCTGCCTGGAAACTGCTGACATCAAGGTCTCCCGGTGCCTGCAAAGCAGGAAGTGATCCCGAGAGTGCGAATACACGGAGCTCTCTCAAAGAACAGAGTTACTGGTAAGTAACCTCTATTTCTATACTCTACGCTTACCAACCAGACCTCCTAAATGGGTCACCCAAGACGTCCTATAAATTTAGAAATTTGTAAATTCAGCTTAGGAGGCAAAAATCCAAGTTTGTAGTCCTATTTTGTTCTTACCCAAGTTACTACTTTTTTTTTTCCAATTTATTTTTACCATTGCATCATATCATTATACTACAATCAAAGTTGTAACCTTTGATTCCAATTTCCATCATGTCGCTAAAGAAATTCCACAATCACTTTTAAAATGTATATTTATAATGCAATACAGCAAAACTCGCATGACAACAGGACAGTCTACTGAAAAAAACATTTTACCTCCTTTTTGCAGGGAAGGATATGAGAATTTCTTCGATAAACTCCACGAACATAATATTCCTGTCTTCATATTTTCTGCGGGGATTGGAGACATACTAGAGGAGGTAATACATCAGGCTGGCGTCTACCATCCTAATGTCAAAGTCGTTTCTAACTTCATGGATTTTGATGAGAATGTAAGTATGAAATATTGTTTTCTGGAATTGGATACTTACCCATTTTCAATGTCACTGCAATGCATCATAATTCCATACTTGAAATGGGTGTCTTAATAAAGTGAATTTAGCAAACAGTTTATTGTTTGGAAAATTTTATGCTATGCAACTGTCGTTTCCCCAGGCAGATAGTTACAAGTATATGGTCAGGTTACATTGGCCAAGTTTTTGATGCAACAGTATAAAGTGACCACTAGTAAGAAATGCAACATTTTTTTTAACTTCTTCTAAAATGATCAACAACATTGGAAATAACTTCAGTGTCTTTAATAGGGCATACTGAAAGGATTTAAAGGAGAACTGATTCATGTTTACAACAAGCATGATGGTGCCTTGAAGAACACAGAATACTTTAAACAGTTAAAAGACAACAGCAACATCATATTGCTTGGAGATTCTCAGGGGGATTTAACTATGGCGGATGGAGTAGCAAACGTTGAACATATCCTTAAGATCGGCTATCTAAATGATAAAGTAAGTAGGCATCTTACTGGTAAGTTTAGGGAAAGAAATTCTGTAAAGTATTAAATATTGATTCATGATATTAGTATATTTCAGGGCCTAATTACATTTTGCAGACTTCACTCTGACTTTTCTCATCCATGATTCATTAAATCACAAGCTTAAGGCTGCTTGCCCACGTTACCTGCCCCAGTGAAACTCCCGGTGCAGAATCTCACGGCTGGGAATCTTCTGCTTATCTCTAAAGGTGGATGCAGGAGGTAAAAAAATCATCAGCTGGGTCCTGTAGCATTTTCTTTTACAAATGACAGGACTGGATTTTGAGCCCTGTATTCATAAGAGAAAATGCTGCAGGACCCAGCTGATGACATTTTTACCCCCACACCCACATTTGGAGGTAAACTGGAGATTCCACACCAGGAGTTTACCAGGCCAGGTAACGTGGGTAAGCAGCCTAATTCTCCACCCTTCCTCTAGCATTATCTCAATTAGACTTCAGTCTGGTATGATTATTCCATTTTCATAAGAAGAAACGGTTTTAATCAGCATAGTCTTCCAAGCTCCTGGAATAGCAGGTGTCAAACTTGGCGGAATGCAGTGTTCAGTGGCTGGAGAGTGATTATTACGTAAGTGCCATACTGGGTCAGACTAATGGCCCATTGAGCTCAGAATTCTGTCTCCGACAGTGGCTGCTCTGTCGATTCCGAGAGGTACCCAACACGTCATAATGGACTGATCCATTCCCGACTGATTGCTCCTGACAGTCATAGGTTGTATCCCCTGACCTGCTTGATTAATGGCCATTTCTGGATCTATCCGCCAAGAATTTATCCAGTCCTTGTTTAAATACAGCTATGCTACTGGCCTTCACAACTTCCTCTTGCAACAAGTTCCACAAGTTAATTGTGCGTTGAATGAAAAAAAGGCTAGATACTACATTCATCCCTCTGAAATCTAAGACCATGAGGGCAAAATTAAAATGCACTTGTAAAACTGAAGTTGCATCTCAACAGGAAATCTGGTGCAACTGATGCGGAGTTCACTCTTCCATCATTAAAGTCAATAAGAATTTTCCCATTGACTTTAGTGGGTGAAGGATTTGAACCCTGGGATAGCATTCCCAAGTTCTTCTTTGAGTGGGGCTCTGTGCACTCACCAACGAGAGCTGAGCCTGCACAGATCGGCTTCAGGAACCTTCTATATAAGCTGTTCATCCATCATGCTTCACGGCCCCTCCCCTTCATGTCTCATGCTGTTGGCAGGCTCACAGCGAGGTTATATGTAGAAGGAGGCAGAGCACAAAGTATTTTAGTTCCTTCAAACCGCCACGGCATTTGGTGGTTAGGGACAGCCTTCTTCGGTTCTTCCCTGTGAGGAACCATTGACAGCAGTTAAAAATCATTCCACATTCATAGTTTTAAAAAAAAAAAAAAAAAAAAGCCAAAAGATCTCATCTACTTTAACCCTGGACAGGGTTCAGCCACTCAAGCTGTTGCCATAGCAGCTGAGGTTTTAAAAAATGTACTGCCTGCCCAACTTCCATCCCTATCGTGGATCTACATGATCGGTGCTTTGTATGCCTCAGAGAGGTTGCTCTGCCAGTGCTAGCCTATTGAGCAGAGCCATGAAAGATGAAACAAAGTACCTTCAGTTCCTCCTAACTAAAAAGGTGCTTGAGGCACTGGGAGAGCTCTCAAAAACATCTCCTCAATCCCAGCGACCTCTCCCATCAATACCTGTGCTCCTTAGATGTACTTGCCATCGCCAAGAAACCAGCCTCCATACTAGCCCCCATAATGCCAGTTCTGGTCTCCCCATTCTACATCTAAGCTGGGCAGGGCAATCCCCTCCGCTTCTTTAGGGAGCCCACTGACGTTGACTCCATTGCTGGCTCCAGTCATGAATACTGGGGTGATTTCTACTGTAACAGAGTCTCAAGCTCCTCTCCCACATTAACAGCAGCACTGAGATCAGTATTGGGATCAATGAAAACTATTGTGCCCTCGACTAATGCATCTTCAGACCCCCCCAAATATTTATAATCTCAGCAACTCAAGTTTCATTGGAGCAACTATCTTCTATTCCGTCTGTACCTCTGGTATCAGTGATTTTCTCCAGTGCTGTCATATCTTTCTACAGCTTCAGCACCACCAATCTTGATGGCTCTTTCCCTTCAGCACCGCATAGCCTGACCACTTCTACACTAACAGTACCGCAACCTCCATCAACTCCGAGTACCTACAAGGGCACAAAGCATGGTGAATGTTACAGATCTGGTTCCCTTCACACCTGCTATACCTACAATGATAAAGACACTCATTGAGTATAAAGAGCTATCCCAACAAGAATCCCTTCCAGCAGAGAAACACCCCTACCCCCCATCCCAGAGCGGACACTTCTTAAAAGGATTCCTAATACAAGTTCCACAGAATCTGAAGACCTACCGTCCTAAACCTCAGACATCATCTCAGATCTGGCCCAAACTACCACCTCTACGACCATAAGAAATTTCAGGGCCTGATTTGCAAAATGGCAACTGCTCTGAATTCAAAGATGCTCCTGGAGGAAGAGGAGGATCCTAATTACATGATTTTCCACAAACATGCCCGTGCCAAAGTTACACTAACTCTTGAAGAAGCTTATGAAAAACTCAAGAGCTCACTGGAAGGACCCCTTCATCGATAGACTTGCAATACAGCATTCTCCCCCGTACCACCAGAGGACCATGTTTATAAAGCACTCCACACCTAACTCTATGATCATTCAGGCATCTATGGAGAGACAGCAGAGTAAATACACTGAGACCTCACCAATGGATAGGGAAGATCGAAAAATCAATATTTTTGGTAGCCGTACCTTCTCCTCTGCCACCATGATCCTGAGAACATCAAACAAGGTTTCTGCAATGTTCACCTACCATCATCTCTTGTGGGAAAAGATGACACTGATCCTCCTGCATCTCTCACCTGAATTCAAGCAGCAAGCTGACATAGTCAAATCATAGGGCCTGTATCTGGCCCAGTCACAACTAATCAAAATTACCCATATCATTGATTCAGCAGTACAAGCAATCAGAAATGGCATCAAAACTAGAAGACACACTTGACTACACTTCACTGCTCTGGCCTACCAAAATAAAAATAGAATCAAGAATTTACCTTTCAATGAAGGAGGTTTGTTGACTTCTAATACTGATGAGGTTCTGGTCAAGGATACAAGAAGAACTACCTTTGCCTTAGGAATCACCTACAAAACAAAGTGAAGGTACCACACCACCTTACCAAGTACACTAGATACTCCTTGGAATGCACACAACAGTTGAGAAAATACTTCCAGTCTCAGACAAGAAGATCTTTCCAGTCTAAACAGAGACTGAGACAACTAACTCTTCCACCAACTTGATGAAACAGGGGTCTTGGGTTTAACCTTTACTTAGAGAGCTGTGAACCATGTTCCCTAATCTCACCACTCCTTTCATTTAGGCTTATCTTTCATTTAAAAATATGGCCTATTACCTCATACAAATCAGTTCCTGAGATCATAGAAAAAGGCTACACCTTCCAATTCCAATCTTTCCTTCGCCCTAATCCCCTTTCCATGTTTCTCTTCAGCAATTCATCTCACAAGGCAATTTTAGCACAAGAGACACAAGCCCACCTCTCCAAGGAAGCCATGGAGGAGGTTCCTCAGAGATTTCTAGGAAGAGGTTTTTATTCCAAGTATTCCTTGGTCCCCAAATGGGATGGGAGCCTAAAACCTATCCTGGGTTTAAGATATTTAATCTCAACCACGAACTATGTCTGGGATTACAAGACTTCTTTCAGTTTCTAGGCACATAGCCTCTACAACAGTCATTGTGCAGTATGCAAAACTTCACATTAGGCCTTTCCAACACTGATTGGAGTGCATTTTCATACCATTTCAAGACCCACTTACCAAATACGTGACCATACCACCGTCCATCTCAGAGTAATTGGCTAGTCTTGTGGAGGCAGAAGGTTCTCGGTGCTCTGGTTCTGTCTCGGTCCTGCTGGAACAGAGGGAGATGAGATGAGTCAAGCAGTACGCTCCTTGCTAGAGCCAGTGATATGAATCACAGTGCCAGTGTTGTTTGCTCACTGAGCTGTTTGGGTTTCATTGCCCCAACGTTGTGGGAGTCCAATGCCACGTGACTCGGTGCCGTCCATGCCTGCTAGAGCAAGAACTACAGGAGGAAAGTGAGTTCTGGGTGCTCATAGAGCTCTGGAGAGTAGTAGCAGTCTCACTTGTGTGCTCATCCGTATCTATCTCACTCTCCATAGTGGACACTTTCAAAAGATCTCACTGTGGCTGGGGTCTTGGAACTGAGGTGAGTACTCCTGATATCAGTTCATGGAGTTGCTGTGTTGTCTGTGCTCCTAATATGGGCGATGTTTTCAGGAGCTGCACCCATGCCAGGTTGGGCTGTAATCAGTGACTGACTGGGCTGTAACAGCACCGTGTAGAACTGTGGCTCTGTTAGTGCGGTTGGGGGGACCACATGGGCGACGTATGGCGGTAGGCCCTATGTGAATATCTGCTATGGCTCTCCCGATGCCAGGCTAAGCTCCTTTTGTGGTTCAAGTTTGGGCTCTGCTCACAAGAGGTGTCCCAATGTTGTGAGGTGTAATCTTGGTTCTGAGAAGAGCAATGCTGGTCATCACCAGCTAGCTTTATTATAGAGTCCTGAGCCAGGCTCCTTCTTGGAAAAGGAGTCTCTCGGGAGGCCATCCCGTTTTCACTACTGTGCTTAGACCGCATCTTCTGTGGGATTTCCTCCTCTGAGGATATGGACGGGGGAGGTCCTTTTCCTCATGTGAAAGTTGGCCGCGAAGGGAGCTCGGAGAACAGACCAGGAGACAGGAGCCTTGCTGCTGCTGCTGGTGGTGGTGAGGGGCTCTCCGGAGGCTGTAGCTGAGGCGGGACCAAGTTGCTGTGGGGGAGAGATTTCCCCCCCCCCGCTCCCCCGCGGTGAGACCTGGAGCACGTGAGGTGGGGATCTTGTCGTGTGTATGAGCAGACCCAGACACCCAGTACAACCCGCCGGGGACGTTTCCCCACTTCCGGAGCTGGCCCTTTAAAACTTTATTGAAGCCTGCGGCTGAAGCCCGTGGCAGTGCTGGGGAGACACACCGTTGGGTAGTGCGCTTAAGGGCTGTGCACACAAGGGCGCACCCTTGTGCGCACAGCCTTGGGCTCTGGCCGGGAGCAGGCCATATTCCATCTCTGGTGTTTGTGAAGCAGACTGGAAGGTGCAGCCTACATGGATCAGACTGTGAAAGAGAAAAGAAAAAGAAAAAAAAGGGCCAGGGTTAATTTCAAGTAAGCTTTGGGAAGAGCCAGGTGCTGTTGTTGCCGTTTTATTTCAGGGATCAAGCTTTACTGCAAGCAAGCCCCGAGAAGGACTACGTACCATAGCTATTGCTCTTTTTCAGGGGTCAAGTTCCACTGCAAGCAAGCCTTGGGAAGGGCTAGATATTATTGTTGTTGCTCTGCCCCAGGGGTTAAGCTTTTTTATAAGCAAGTCCTGGGAAAACCAGGTGCTGTTGTGGCCCTCCCTTAGGGATTAAGCTACACCTTTATCGACTTAATGACAGATAAGAAGAGAAGTAGACCTGCACTGTCTCTGGCCAGTTGCCTTTGATTTGCCTCGAATGTAGCCGGCAAAAACTTTGGACTTTTTGCCTGTCGATATCTCTCTGACTGGTGATAAGTCTTCTTTACCTCTTTCCAACCAATTTGCCTGTTTGGTAGATGTTGATAACTCTGCAGGGGATGAGGCTGCCACAGCGTACCAGGACATTAATTTGCCCATTGTTGCTGATTGTGATCAAGCTAATGATGATTGTGCAATCCATAAAAACGATTATCCGCAATTGGAGGATATTGGGGATATTTTGAGGTCTCAGTGTTTTCTGATAAGCCAAACAGTGTCTATGCTGTTTTCTAATATCTCTGAACTGGGAACTACCTTGGAAGGGGTTAGGTCCCAATTACAAGAAACTTCTTGTCAGTTGGATTGTTTGAAGAGGGTCCCCAGGGAAATCCTAAAAGGAAACTTGAGGTCAGGTGTGTCCAATAGTATTAATCCTGTTGTTTCACAAAATGTTATGATACCGGACACGATGGTAAACAAAAAAAGAGCTACCCTTATCAGAGCAGGACTAGGTATGAAGGCCCACACTTGGTTTTGGATGAATTTTCAGTATTGATGAGGATTTACCCTCTTCCCAATGGGGTTTTACCCTGCTGGAAGTCAAGGCGGTTGGTCTACAGAATTTGTCTCCATTATTGTGCTATAATGTGACAGACTCGGAGGTTGATAATATTGAATAGGACTCTGCCAGCGACCAAGTAATACATTTGACACTTCACTGGCAGAATATAGAGTTTTTTAAGAAGATATTTCGGACTAGGAAACATCTGAAAATGTGTGGTATTGATAAGAGTTTTCCAACCAAGGGGAGGGGAGGGGAGAAAGCCTAGGCTTCGCTCATCTACGTCATTAGTGGAAGCTTCAACTTCTAGCCAACCACAAAACCTTCAAGGCAGTTCACTTCAGAAGTGCACCCAACATACCCCTGTTAGGAGGAAACAATCTTTCCACCTAGGTTTAAATACTCCAAAAAAGGATAGTGAAGTTCCACCATCCAAGGCTAAAAATCAGGATGCAAGTCTCTTCCAGGATTTGCTAAAGGTGGGTGATGCAGATTGCCTTATTGCAGCCAAGACTCTGCCAATTATTGAACAAGATAAACTGATTACTAAGCTGAATGGGATAATAGAGAAACTTAGCACCTCCGGTCTCGATTATCAGGCACCAGAGCTACTTAACAAAGTGGCTGTAGAACCTCAAATATTAAATCTTGAAACTTTAACTGAATCTTGAATGTTGTTGCCTTACGAATTGGGTTCTCAAATGATGAAGGATACTAACCCAGAGCCTGAAGAGACTAAAACTGTGATGCAGGGTCTCTCAGGCACAGTAGATCTGAAAAATGGAAATGTAGGTTCTTACCTAAGTTCTTGCCTTGACCAATTTTAAGTTCACTCTCTTTTCTATGTAAACTAAATGGTGCCATTGCCCCAGAAGAGTCTCAGGACAATATTGATTGTGAGGAAATGGAACAACAGCCACCTAACCTAGATGGTGTAGTTTGATGCCTAGCATTGTCTCAGAGCAAGGTTGTCACTAAATCTCTTACTATCCTTTCCTGAAATTCTGCAGGATGGAAAAATTGTTTAATCGTTCCTCCTGAGAGCAGCTTGAGATGTATGATGTACTTTGTATTCAAGAAACCTGGTGTTTAGAAAATAATCTGTTTTTCCCAGACTATAAAGCCTGGGTAAAACCCGCGATCAGATTGCATAAAAGTGGCAGGCCAAGAGGTGGTATGACTGTACTTGTAAAGATTACCTTGGATGTGGATAGTGTCCACATATTAAGCTCCAGAAAATATACTGGCAGTCAAGCTTTTTGGGGGTCAGGCTTCAATCATGGTTATTTTGAATGTTTATTTACCACCAGTTCGCCAGCTACCGGCCCGTCTCTAATCTTCCCTTTTTAGGGAAGGTTATTGAATGGGCAGTGGCACTGCAGCTCCAGGCGCATTTGGACAGCATCGGTTTCCTTGACCCTTTTCAATCTGGGTACCACCCCGGCTACGGTACTGAGACGGTGTTGGTGGCCTTAGTGGATGATCTCCGCCGGAAGATGGACGCAGGATGTTCAACCTTTGTGATCCTGCTAGATCTCTCAGCCGCTTTTGATACCGTGGACCATGGGCTGCTGTTGGGACAGCTGCGAGACTTGGGGGGTCTGGACAGGACTGTCCTTGGATGGTTCTGCTCATTCCTCTCGGGTAGAAGCCAGCAGGTGGTGCTGGGGGCTGAAACATCTAGCCCCCAGGCCCTGACCTGGAGCATTCCGCAGGGTTCCATTCTGTCTCCACTGTTGTTAAATGTGTATATGCAGCCCCTGGGGGAGATCGTAAGAGGGTTCGGGGTGTGATGTCACCAATATGCTGATGATACTCAGCTGTACCTCTCGTTTTCAACTGACCCAGGTCCTGCTGTCTCGTTACTCTCCCAATGTTTGGAGGCCGTGGCGGATTGGATGCGGCAGAGCAGACTGAATCTCAATCCTGATAAGATGGTGGTGAGAAGGGCGGGGGAGGTGCTGGCCCCCCTGATGGGGGGGTTCGCCCGCCTGTTGCTCTACAGGTTCGGAGTCTGGGGGTGGTTTTGGATTCGGGCCTCCGTCTGGATCGGCAGGTGGAGGCAGTGGCTAAAGCTGCCTTTCGCCAGCTGTGTCTGGTACAGGGGCTTCGACCTTACCTCTCTGGGCCCGATCTGGCCACTCTCGTCCATGCCTTCATCACCTCGAGGCTAGACTACTACAACGCGCTTTACGTGGGGCTTCCCATGTTTCTGGTTCGGAGGCTGCAGCTAGTGCAGAATGCGGCAGCCCGTCTCCTCACGGGTACGGGGCGGCGGGAGCACATAACACCAGTGCTCCGCGCTCTGCACTGGCTGCCTATAGCGTACCGAGCCAGATTCAAGGTGTTAGTATTGATTTACAAAGCCCTGCACGGTCTGGGCCCCTCATATCTCGGGGACCACCTCGCCCTCCGCGCCTCAGAATGATGCCTTCGGTTCACCGGGGCCACCTTTCTGGAGGTCCCCCGTGTAAGATGGGGGGCCACAATGGAGAGGGCGTTCGCAGTGGCCGGGCCGCGGTTGTGGAACTCTCTCCCGGAGGAGGCTCGCCTGGCCCCGGGCCTGTTGGCTTTTCGACGTATCTGTAAGTCTTGGCTGTTCGCCCAGGCCTTCGCAGGAGAGGGTGGGTTAATTTTTGTGGGGGGTGTTTTAAATTTGTTTTAATTATGATATTATAGGTGTTTTTTATGTTTAAAAATTGTTTTATATTATGTTGGAAGCCACCCTGAGATGCCGTAGGCATGGGGGGCGGCATATAAATATAATGAAATAAATAAATAAATATATCTGAACGAACTAGATTCTGGCTATCCCTAGAGTGTTTTATAGCACAGCTGGAAGAAGACCTCCCCCATATTCCTATTATTATGGCTGGGGATTTTAATGCATGCACAGGGAATGATGATATTGCAATTGAAGGGGTGATGGGCCTTGATTCTGAGGACCCTTTTTTTATCCCTCTAGACTCTCCAGGAATAAAGTTTTGTCAGCCACTGGACTGCAAATGTTGACATTTTTGTATAAGGCTAACTGAAAAATCTTAAATGGGAGATGTAGTATTGATCCCTATGGTGAATTTACTTATTTTTCTAAAGTTGGTACAAGTGTTATAGATTATATTTGTTCACCAGCAGCATTTATACAACATTTTTCTAATTTTAAGGTCCGCACTATTAGCTATAGTGACCATCAACCAATAGGAGTAGAATATATCTCCCAAATGGAGTCTTTTAAATACTATGACCACTCTTCTGCTTTAGAGGGCCTTGAGTTTCAGGGTTCTAAAGTTCAGAGATGGGGGTGGAAAAGACCTCGCTTAGATGCCATGAATTTCTGGCTTCACAGGATATGAGTGTGGCGTAACAGAGCCCACTGGGGTTCGCCCCAGCCTCCCGGCACTCTGTTACCCACTTATTAACTGGTCTCTTACCCGCTGCCACCACCCCAGAGCTATTTATTTATTCAGATTCCTGCCCCATCCCTCTGGGGAGAATGAGACCTCTTCTGCTTCTATAAAACAGTTCCCAGTTTCTGCCGCCCGAGCGTACAGAGGCGTGTTTGCTAGCTCACACACACACACACCGATCTTTTAGATCAAAAAGAAAGAATACTTTACTGTTAATGTAAACCCAGCATCACAGGCTACAACCATGTGAGGTATTTTGAATCCTTGAGCAAAAGCAATTGATCAGAACAGTTTAGGCACAATAGCCTTTTTAAAAACATCTGGCCTAAACTGGTCCCTCAGATCTAACCTTCAATTACTTACAGCTTCAGGTGCTCCTTTGCCTTGCAGCAAAGGGGTTCAGTCCTTAGGTTCAGTTTAGTCAAACAGGCCAGGAGCCATTCCCTTAGCTCCTCAGCACAAAGTCAGTGTCCAGAGCAAACAGAAGACAAGATGGAAGAGAGCTCTTGAGGGGTGTGGCTTTTCTTTTTAAAAGCCCCCTACCCCTCAATTGTGATTGGTCCTTGGGAGGTTACCTGGCTGTACCTTCCCCTGGGATTGCGAAATCCTGCCATGCGGCCGGTTGCGAAATCAGGCCTAGTAGCCCCTGGAAGCCAGGGTGTCAGTGAAGGTCAGCTGGAAAGGGCAGGGTCGCTCCTGGCAGCTTCTGCCACAATGAGTATTGCTAGAGTGTCTTTTTTTTTTTTAAGCTGATATAATGGGTGATAATATCCCAGCCTTATTTAATGAGCTAGTGTCTAAAATTAAGAACACAGTTATGCTGGTCCCTCATTGTAAACGAAGAAAGAGACCTCTAAAACTTCCTTGGTTTGATGCAAATTGTTCCCGATTAAAATCTGTTTTAAATAAGGCAGCCAGGAAGGTAAGGCAAGATCGGACAACTCAAGTCTATTAACATCTATATTGATCTGAAGAGCCAGTACAGAAATATTATTAGGGACAAGAAAGCCAACCATCAGACATCCCTTTGAGGATGTTTGGGGGAAGCCGTTTTGCAAAAAGATATTACTAAGATTCGGAAGTTAGTAAATGGAGGTGCCACAAAAGATACAACTGCTTATCAACCCGTGGTCTCTTCACATCAGTGAACATCTCATTTTTTTTGGTATTTTCAATAGATTTCCTGACACTTGTATATGTAAGAACAGTCTTTAATCTTATTTCTCTTCCCCCATGGGATCTGAATCAGACCTCTGAGTTAAGGACACTCATCTCGGGGCTTTCGGTACGTAAGGCCCCAGGTGAGGATGGGCTCCCGGGGGAAGTCTTTCGAGAAAACAGAGTGGTGGAGCCCAATTTTAAGCAAGCTTTTCGATCATATACATTTTTTGGGTTACCCTCCTGAGGGATGGAACACTAGTATAATTGTGCCTATATTTAAGAAGGGGAATAGATCAGAACCCGAAAATTACCATCCAATCAGTTTAATTGATGTAGTTGCTAAGCTTTATGCAAAATACCTTCTGGCCAAGTTGGTAAAGTGGGCTGAGGATAACCATATTTTTTTCTGAGGAGCAACCAGGATTTCTTGCAGGCCATTCGACAGTAGATCACTGTTTTGTTTTATTGCACTTGATAGAAAAATATGTCTATAACACGAAGAAGAAGTTGTATGCAGCATTTATGGATCTCAGAGCAGCCTTTGACACTGTCGATGGAAATATTTTGTGGTCAAAATTAGGGGAAACTAATGTGGACAAGAGATTGTTACTGCTGGTGAAATCATATTCCAATACTTCATTAAGGGTTAGATTATCTACAAATGGCCATTTGACTAAGGATATTTCAGTTAGTAACCGTGTTAAGCAAGGCTGTGTATTAGCTCCATTTCTTTCCAATTATTTTATTAATGATATAACTACTGAGTTAAGCGGCACTACATATCATCCAGTTAATATCCATGGGTATTTAGGGTTAACGTTCTCTTCAAGGGGCACGTGAAATTACCATATTCTAGCAACTAAATTTAAGTTGGCCCAATCAACGAGTGAAGTTATCCACTTTTGGAGAACAGGTGGAGGGAGGTTGGTATTACCTGCACTGAAATTATTAGAACACAAATTAAAACCTCCAAGTGGCCTATGGTGCAGAAATCTGGGGCTTTACGCAAGTAGAAGACCTTGAAATCTTTCAAAATAGGTTGCTTCGCTCAGTTCTCGGGGTCCCTCATGGAACGCCTATTACCATGATGCAAGCTGAAACGGGAATCCTCCCAGTGGAAATGAAAATACGCTTGAACTTTCTTCTGTATTGGGTTAGGTTAGCAGACAAGGTAGATGACTCACTTCCTAAGCTGTGCTGGATAGAAAAATAAAAAGACAACTTCAACTCCATTTGGAAGAAAAAACTAGACTTGTTAGCTGAACAGATGGGTTTGTCGACCACCTTTTTGGATTATTTCCCTAGGGGGAAAAACAAACTGATGATTAAAAATTGACTTACTGATATTTATTTACAAAGGGATTTGGAGTCTTTGGCCCAGAGTAAGATTGCCCTTTTGATGCACTTGTTTAAGACCCAACATCAATATGAAAAATACCTTACGGTGGTGACTAATTACAAATTACGTAAGTCCCTTACCCTGCTATGATTTCAGCTAATGCCCTCCTCTTTGATGGAAGGCAGATATAATCATATCCCTTATGGTATGCGTTTCTGTCCATGTGGTCTACAGAAACAGGAAGAACTGACCCACTATTTATTTGATTGCCCACTTACAATGGATGCTAGACAGAAATTTCTAACACCATTGCTTCCAAAGAGACCTTATTGGGATCAGAATTCAAAGCTGACCTACATACTAGCACGTACCAATAGGGTTATGATCCTCAAGGCTGCTAATTTGGCATTTGACCTGTGGAGAGAAAAGGCAGCGCTGAGCCTGCGGCCGGTTGTGGAGTGCTGGGCGGCAACGCGGGGATACTCACCTGAGCGCCAGAGGCAGCTGTGTTGGAGGCGAGC
>QEPC01004190.1:71785-83243 GCA_003113815.1 Sphenodon punctatus | reverse complement strand
AGTACTATGACACTGGATGTTTGAATTTTTAAAAGGGTTTTGTAAAGTTTGGAAAATCGTGAAGCAGGAATGTTATTTTCTGTGTGATTGTTTTGCTGTTGGTTATATATTTTTGTGTGTGTTGTGATTCTACATTATGACCTATGGTCAAAACAAACTATTATCTATCTATATGTTTTCACACATTAAATGGAAACATGGGAGTGAATACTACTGAATCTTCTTGGTTAGGGTGGCAGTAGCTGAGAGGCCTAGACTTCCACTTTTTTTTTTTGTGCGCTAAGGTGGAATTAATGCTATGCCCTTCTAATGGTTTCATTGTAAAAAAATTAGCATGGATAAGGGTTGCCATAAATGCATGGTGCAGGACTGCATTGAAACCAATGCAACCCTCCACCATGTATTTTTCATAAGCATCCTGGATTAAAGGGGTGGTATGGCCACCCTACATTGATATCTCTATTCTATGCATATTCATGTAAGTGTTGCTCTCTCTACTTAGTATTCCTTGCTTTTGAGTATGCAGTTGTTTGATATGCAGATGGTTGATTTTCAGTGCCGAGATGTTTCTCACCAATGGCTTTCTTTAGCTCTATTATTGCATTTCCCACACACTGCCTCTATGGATGGTAGGTTTCACGCTGGGTAGTTCTTTATCTCGGAACTAGAAGGCCACTGAGGAACTCCTGTCATCTTCTGCTTGTCTACTGGACATCTGGAACAGAGCTATTGGATTCTCAATTTCTCTACTACAGTGGCAAAAGACTACTTGACAGGGACACTGAGTTTATGAGCTGGGCAAGGGAAAACAAGCCCTCAGAGAGGGTGAAGATACCTGTAGGCCTTCCCTGCTTCCCACTGCCACTCCAGTGTAGGGGCTGCCTTGTGTTACATGATTGCAATGGTTCCCAACTTTGATGCAAAACAAGAGTGCTCATCTACACCTGTATGTATGACTTTCTGGAAAAATAGTAATGCTACCAGAACCATGTATGTGCAAAATAAATGTGCTTGACCTAAATATTCATGACTAACCTTTCAATTAGTGTAAAGAAAAATAACCATATGAAGTAGTATGAATTAAACATATAAATGGGCATGGTGATTATAAAATGATGTCTCAGAGTGAGTAGCTGCAATCTACTTATACCTAGTTGTTATAGGGCTCACATTGGTTCAAAGCTACATTAGCAGCATAGTTGTTAGTCAGTTTGTTTGGAATTTTAAACTGCCACAAGAATTACCATAGTTTTGCTGGCTAGCAACCCAAAAACTGCATGAGGACCTCATTTTCACTTAAACGGAAAAAACCAATGTAAGTTTACATAAAGAGGAATTTTTAGTTTTTCCCTCAACAAATATTCAAAGCATGTTCTCAGAAGCCATAGCTTTTGTTGATAGTTATATTTGGTTCAAGAAGTTCCCAAAAGCCAATTTTAAGTTCTAAACAAAACAGAAATAATTTGAAAGCTAGTCATAACTAGTCAATACTGGGTTACTTTATTTATTCAAAGTATGAGTTGTAACTCCTTACGTGGGGTCAAATAACCCATGGATGGGTTGCAGTCCCAACTACTTTTCAAAGTACTCTTGAGACAGCAATCCACAAACCAATTACTCTGGAACAACCCCACTGAACTGTAAGAGTAAGTTTGTGGATCGTTGCCTGTATGTATTTTTGTTGCTGTCAGGGATCATAGGATCTTAATATAGCGTGGGAGGAGCCACTTGATAGTTAAGGTGTGTTGCATGCTCCATATAACGCCCAAACAGTCTATTCATTATAAAATTAACATGATTAAAGTTCAGATTGTAAAATTTGTGGTGATGGGTCATTAGAGTAAGCGGTTCATGCTGTGAAACTTTCAGTTGAATCTGTTGGATACAAGCAGACATATCACAGTTTGAAAACTGCACTTTGAAGCCTGTTTTTTCAAAAGTTAGACTATCAATCTCAGCAGGATAAAGGGGTTTTGGGTTGGTTGGGAGGAGATGTAAGCCTTTTAGAAAATTCAAGGAAGCTGCCAGGCGCTGCTTTCTGGTTTACTTTTTGTATATCGAGTTAGTTTTTAAGTTGACACCTTGAAAATTCAGTGTTAGCCTATGTAGACCATCCTGAGTGTGGAGTGCTTGCGAACATTCTATGTGTAATGCAGACACACCATAAAAGCAAACAGTCTTGAATACTGGGGACTACAACTCCCAGTAGGCACTGCTTGCTAGAGCATATCAGTGCTGGAGAAAGAGTGGGAACTGCGCCTCACAGGGGGCAGTGTGAGTAACTGGTCATCCATGTTTAGCGCTGATCTGGTAGGGAGAGGAGGGGAGCAAGGCCTCTTTCAGCCCCACTCCTCTGCAGGTTCAGGGCAACACTGAAGCCGGGGGACAGGAGTGAGTGAGCTGGCCCCTCCTTTCCCATGGCAGCTGACGGCTCATAACTGTCCCTGTTACCCACTCCACTGCCCTCCCCCAGCACAGTGAAGCTGGGTAGAGTCATATACAAATGTTTAATTAATTAAAACTAAGTTGGGTATGTATTAAAATAAAATAAAATGGCCATTGGAATGGAGGCAACAACAGTGCCAATTTCTAAATAAATACTATTGTCATTCCAACATCCAATTAAGTGAATGTAAAATTATACAACGCAGTTGCATCTTTGGAAGTACGTGGGGAAGGCAAGAGGGTGTGAAATGATGAGGAAGGCACCAGATGCAGTAAGCCGAATGGTTGGAATGACAGTAAAAAATACAAAGTGTGCAGGATTAAGTAAGTGGGTGGAATTACAGGAGGAATTAGAAATAGTTACACTAATAAGGTTCTGAGTGCAATAACCGATTTAGAAGACTGATGGGATATCTGAGGCAGCAGTCCTATCGTTTTACCCACTTACCATAGCTGACTACCTATCTTTTTACTCCCAATAGCCTCTCTCCATTATTCCACTTCCTCTGTTTTTGTTTTGTTTTTTGTTTGTCATTCCACACACTTCTGTTCCATATAACACAGAGAGACAAATGTATTTCCCAGGACTTTTGAGTTCTCTGTCAGGGGGCTATAGGGTTAGAGGGGCAATTTAGACCCATGACTCCTGGGTTGTCTGTTACAAGGTTGAGAGTAGGACAGAGAAGAACAGGTTCAGAACCAGGACCGAGTTGCCTATGAAGGGAGTGCAGCCTACTGGATTAGAGGGGAGTGGAGAGGCTGGAAACCAGGAGTCTGGGGGAGCAGGGGTGGGAGCCAGAACTCCTAAGTTCTCTCTTTCTTAAAGAGAAAATGGGATGAGAGGCTAGCTCATGCGCTCCTGTCCCCAGATTCAGGGTTGCTCCCAACCTGCAAAGAGGAAGACGATTGGGGCTGAAAGACTGAGGAAGTGTGGATGCATGGAGCCTAAGTTGTGAGCACAAGATGGGTGGCGGTTGGAGCAACGGTGGCACCGGACTCGTACTGAAGCTAACCAATTGCAGCATAGAGCAAGTTTAAGAGTATGCTGCTGCAGTGCGGGCAGCTGCCCTCATTGCATCTGCATAATCATCCAGCGGAGCTTTTCCGGGTGGTGCAGCGGCTGGTCAGTCCCATTTCTCTCTGCCTGGAACTGGAATTTCCCAGTGCCTGCTGTGACGTTTGACTTTTTTGCGGACAAAATCGCTCACGACCTCAATGCTGCACTTGTGACGGAGTGAACTAGAGGTAGGGGAAGCCCCACCATGTCAGTTTTTGTGGGATCAGTTTGGGTGTTGCCCGCTGATGCAGCAGAGGTCCTTGGGACAGCGTAGGCCATCAGTTGTAAATGAGATCCGTGCCTGTCCTGGCTGGTGAAGGCTAGCCAGGAGACATTAGGGCTGTTGCTGACGGGGGTGGTCAATGCCTCCTTTACGGAGGGCAGAGTGCCGAGCCGCCTCAGAGGCAGTGGCGCAGCCTCTGCTCAAGACGTCATCCTTGAGCGCTGACTCCCCTGCCAGCTATCGGCCAATCTCTAACCTTCCCTTTTTAGGGAAGGTTATTGAACAGGTGGTGGCCTGGCAGTTACAGGGGCATCTAGACTGGGTCGGTTTTCTTTATCCCTCGCAGTCTGGCTTTTGCCCAGGGTTTGGCACGGAGACTGCACTTGTAGCCTTGATTGATGCCCTATGCCATGAATTAGATATGGGCAGATCATCTATTTTGATCTTATTGGATCTGTCAGTTGCATTTGACACTGTTGATCATGAGATGCTGGTGATAAGGCTGCAGGACCAGGCTGGGGTGAGTGGGATTGTTCTTGAATGGTTCCGCTCATTCCTGGAAGGGAGAACTCGGCGAATGGTCCTTGGGAAATGTACGTCGTCTCCCCAGCACCCCACGTGTGGAGTCCCGCAGGGTTCTATTGTCCCCTTTCTTGTTCAATGTGTATATGCAGCTTTTGGGTAAGGTCATGAGAGGGTTCAGGGTGCGATGTCATCAGTACACCAACGATACACAACTCTACCTCTTGTTTTTTGGAGATCCAGCTCGGCAGTCTCAGTGCTTAGCCGGCCGGGGGCATCCAACTCGAGGTCCCCCGGGTATCCCAGGTGGCGACCGCGGGGA
The DNA here is from genome assembly GCA_003113815.1 of Sphenodon punctatus. Classification (NCBI taxonomy): domain Eukaryota; kingdom Metazoa; phylum Chordata; class Lepidosauria; order Sphenodontia; family Sphenodontidae; genus Sphenodon; species Sphenodon punctatus. The sequence continues at coordinate 78,674 of QEPC01004190.1, read as the reverse complement.
GGGCGTTCTTGGTGGCCGCACCTAGGTTGTGGAACTCCCTCCCAATGGAGGCCCGTCTATCCCCGGACCTCCCTTCTTCCTGAAGATCTTGTAAGACCTGGTTGTTCCGCTGGGCCTTCAGGGGGGTCTGCCTTTTAGTATTCTAGCCTTTTAGTATTTTTTATATTTAAATGTTTTTAGTTTTTATGGATTTCTATTGATGCTGTGTTGTTCACTGCCCCAAGCTGCCAATGTGCAAGAGGGTACAGGGTGTAAGCACTTGTAATAAATAAATGTGAGAATGTACAATGTTTTTACTGCTAACATGGCACAGACGTTAAGGTGGGAGCCTTAACTTGCTATTTCCATGCTTTTTAGTGCATGATTGAATTTGCAAGAGCCCTTAACTCTTCTTGTAAACCGGAGGTTTTTTGATTATGGAATANGGGCCACTGCTTTATGGGTTTCTTAGGAAATAACAAAATTGCATGATTTCAGGACATCAATCTTACCTAACACGTAAGACTAACAAGAACATTCCTTTTTCATCTCTTCCCCATGGGAAAAACGTTTACTGGTCAAAACTTTATGTAACAAAAATCAGTTGTTTTATCATGTATCTCACTGACATACTCATGATATTTTCTGTTTTCCTTAAATTAAACAACCAAAACAAAAATAGAAAATATTTTCATTTAATAAGAAAAAACAATATTGTGAAAGGCATGTTAGGTTTAAAATTAGTACCATTCATACAATTAAGGAAAGGCAACATCTCACTAAGAAACATACAGTGGAAAAAAGCACCATGTCATTTGTACTTTTGCATTCCAGTAATGTAGACATGTAGTTTTGTGTTCCTTATAGTTATATATCAGGGAAATGCACACGAACTTATTACAGACATTTTTGTCCAATGAATTTCTTGCTGTGGAACCGGATTCATAAAACACTGCCAAGTAGCCCCACTGAACTCCATGAGCTTAGTCTATACCATTTAAACTAGATCCAAGGCTTGTTCACATGACCGCTCTGAAGTAATTCCTCCTCAATTTACATTTAATTTTGCTTTTGTACACACACCCACACACAGTTTAAAGCAAAGTAAAGGGGTGGCTTCCCCCTATGGTATCTATTCCTGATTAAAGAGTTTATACTTCAGAGTAGCTTAATGCAGAGGTATTAAAGTATGTTAAACCACTTACACCCAACTCCAAACTCTTCACTGAGGCTGCTTTCTGACATTAAATGGGCGGGGCAGAAACTAAACAATCACGAGCACAGCTCTGTAACTGCGGGAATTAGCACCTGTCAGAATGCACTAATCTCTTATCACCTGAGAACACCCGTCCTTGTAAAGGCTACATTTGGAGACCTGGTCATGCATGAGTGTTCTCATGTGATAAAAGGGGATTAGTGCATTCTGACAGGTGCATTACAGAGCCTTGGTCACGACTGTGCAAGTTCCCAGTCCGCCCATGTAATGTTGGAAAACAGTCTCAGTTAACTCCCTGGGTAATTATTTTGCAAAGTGTGCACACAAAGTAGATTATCACCATCACTATGTACTTCAGAAAGGGGGGGGAGAGATTAGCCTGTTTGGGCGAATTCAGCCACAGATACATGTCAGACTGGATCACTGTACTAGTATTAATGTACAGTCAACAGTTAGTGTAACATTTACCCCTAGGTGATGTTTGATTGCTTCTATGCAATTTTTACTATCTATACAGTAACAATCAGTGGGAGGTAATTAACCCCTACTAAGAAGGGTCATGCAAACCGCTTTACATGCCATACTATTGATGAGCTGTGGCAGACTCCTCAGTAAGGGAGCATTTTGTGTAGCTGTGAATCTACTTGTGCAATAATTGTGCTACTTTACAAGTTATCAAGTGGGGCATGTTTTCTATTCATTTATACTGGTAGAAACACTTTAAACATTTTTATTATTTATTTTTAAAAAGCACCCTTAAAGTTTTCAACTTTTCATGCAAACAAGAGAAGTATATCATTCCATGATACACCATGATCCTAAAATTAGCCATAACAAATTAACCACATGGCTCATCAAGCCAAAGTTGGCAGTACAGTCTTTTAAATGGTTTATAAATCCCATTTTGAGGCACTTAATACTTTATTAGGTAACCTCTCCCTCTAGATAGCAAACCCCCAGCATACATCACCACAAACAAATGTACATATGCACCCATTCAAAATGTCTGTACAACATTTCAAAGACACATACATCAAACTATCCAATATGCACACATACTAACAGCAGATCAACTCAACAAGTTTTCATCCTTTTCAGTTTTAAAGTTCATCATGCCCCTCTTTTGGCTCCTGGTCTTTCAGATTGAATTCTTCAGCTGTGATCTTGCCATCTCCATTTCGGTCCTGATTTGTGAACATGTTTTTAATGATTATTCCTGAGTCAAAGCCAGGCGCTAGTTTTCCTTTACCAGAATGAACCTGGGCTTGGATATATTCCGAGAACTAGGAGCAAAATCAGTCCAAAATTAAAAATTACACATTAAATCTATTTAACAAAAAAAAAAAAAAGGTCTTTGTTTAATCAGGCAAAATAAACTAGTCCTACTTCTAGAGGATATTTGCTAAAAAGTGTGATATATAGGGGGAAGTCACACATGATGCTCTAAGCAGCCTTACCCCAGGGTGTGGCCACACAAGCAGTGGCACCAGATGCCTGCATGGCCCCTGTGGCAGCTGCCACCACACTGCAGGGCATGCACAGGTACCCCCCAGCCAGACAGTTGTGTAGCAGCCTTACCACATACAGGGTAAGGCTGCCCATGAGCTGGGACCTCTTCTGCCCTGCGGCAAGTTCCACAGAAGGGATATGAGCATCAGGTGCTGTCGCCCATCAGACACTGCCATGTCACAGCCGTGGTGGGAATTTGGTCAGGCTGGGGGAGGGAGGCAAGATTGTGTGGCCAGCAGCTTGGCCACGACGGGAACTCTGCCAGTGGCCTGCTACCCTGCAGGGGGGCCATCTATCTACCCAGCTCCCCATGCTGGCCCCCGCAGTGTGGCAGCTGTGCTTGACTGCCACAAGGTGGTGTGGTGATCGGGCCCCCACAGCTCATGTGCAGTTTGCATACTCCTTAGGATTGAATCTAAATATGAAAGGCTAGGTCAAATACAGCTATAGGCAGGGCCCTGAGGGAAACGTGCTTCCATGGAATTTCCCTGCTTAGGTGACAACACAGTGTACACACACACACGCACTGGCTTACATTTGATGTCACATGCAGCCATCTCACTGCCTCTGATTGGCTTGCATGTGGTGACTGATGGGTGGCATCACCACACATAAGCCAATCAGAGACTTACCTACTGTGACGTCAGCTGGGTAGGCATCCTTCTCCCCAGCCTGTCTGCTCAGGCTGAGGAATGGGAGGATAGCAGCACCTGGCTGAACTGGATGAGTTGGGGCTCCAGGGAAAACCCAACTGCCAAGCCAAGCAGGGGAAGAGGCAACCTCGGCACGCCACCTCAGGTGAGAAGAAGGGGGAAGGGAATCCCCAGAGGGAGAGGGATGAAGAGATTCACCCCAGCCTGCCCAGCAGCATAGAAATCTGGGCTGGTGGGGTGAGTCGGGGGGTGGAGGGGATCTCAGGGAGGCTCACCTGCCCGGCAGGGAAAAAACGGAGCAGCAGAGCAGCCAAAGCCGGGCCCGTTGGGGCCTTCCTCTGCGGACACAGGCCTTTCATGTCAGGCTGTGCCCACGGAGAAAGGCCCCGACGCACCAGACTTGGGCTGCACTGTAGCAGTCACTCCCCTGGTGAGTTGCTGGGCTGCAGGTTGGGAACATCGGAGGGGAGGCAACGCAACCCCCACCCACTGAGCCCAGCCCCGGGGGTGGGGGGGAAGAGACCAGACTCCTGCAGGATTTTTAAAAAATTTCCGTGGACAAATCGGCGTCCTGGCTATAGGTTAAAACAGCATTAACATGGAGAGGCCTTAAACAAGTAGCACATTTTAGGAAGGGATTTGAATGATGATGCTGACGTTCTCTTTTGTCCCTAGATAAAGAAACTTCCTTATGTAAGAGATAACATAGAAGGGCAAAGATATTATGATCAACTTATTCCAATGACCATTAGAGAGTGAATCGCTATAAGAGTTCAGTGACTGGTTTCATTTTGAATACATCAATGTATTTGGCTCCTGGTTTATAAAAAAAAAAAAAAAATTTAAGGGGGGGATGTTACCAATACATTAATGCTTGATCACTGAATGCATCGTCTCTGTACAGAGCAAGGGTGTGCAAAAGTTTCCTAATCCTGAAAGCCGCATCCATTTATCACAATGGGGCCAAAGAGCTACATGTGGCTCTAGAGCCACAGTTTGCCCACTTCTGGTATACAGGAACTACAGAAACCCTATGCTTACCAATAGATGTCAGAGAGACTCTGGCACAAGGAACTGGACCCACCTGGGCAGCCCTCTGCTCAGCTGCCCAGGACAAGCAGAAAACCCACACTCCTGCCACAAGACTATGCAGTTGTATATAGTCAGCTATGACCGTTTTCATACCAACTCCCCCATACATAGTTTGGCTCCACGAGAGACTGTGGAAGCCAGAATAGGTGCAGGGTTCGGCTAGTCTGAAAGCCTCCCCACGCGGCTTTGTCGGCACACACATGCAGAGATACAGAGCTGCTCTGTATCTGCGTGAGTTTGCCAGCAAAGCCACGCGGAGGGGCTTTCAGACCAGACAAACCCCGTGCAGATTCTGTATCTTGCAGTCTCTCGTGGAGCCAAACTGCATGTGGGAGGTCGTGTGAAAGCGGTCTATCCTGCTATGAGCAGTAGCTAGTTACTGCATTCAGGGCTGAGAGAGAATTTTACACACCTCTGGACTAGCAAGTAAGGGATGTGATTTTTGCCTTCTCCATAGTAGGGTGTTTATTAACCCCAAGGGCAGTGCGATATCTGATGCTCAAGCATCATGATATTTGTCGCAGCTATAAGCGAATATCAGGTCTGGAACCATGGCAGAATAAAAAGGAAATTTTGGTTCACTTACCCGGTGAATTTCCTTCTCTCCATGGGAGGCAGGCAGTCCTAGCTGGGCTTAGCTCCTCCTACTCATCAATAGGCAGGGACAAGACCTTTGATAGGCTGCTTGGACCTGGGGGAGGAGCTAACCCCGGTCTAGCAACCCCAGATCTGTGACTTGCCGAACTAAGGAAAAAAACTTAACATCCCACAAAAGAGTAAACTCCTCAAACTGTACATACTCCCTTCCTAGCTGAGGGCTCGAAAAACAAACTGTCTCCCAATTAGACCCTAACTTGGGCCAAAAGGAGGGGAAACTTCAATAGGAGGTCCCAATCCTACCCGGACTTCAGAACTCCGGATCCGGGCGAGACTCACCTATCTGCACCCATCGAGTGAGTGGAATGACTTCCCAACACCTCTCACTTCCAATTGGGCCTACGACCCTACCAGCTGAAGGAAGGGAAATGTTGAGGCCTCTGATCCGCCAAGGTGGGCCGGACTGCCTGCCTCCCACGGAGAGAAGAAAGGAAATTTACTGGGTAAGTGAACCAAATTTTCCTCTCTCTCCTGAGGAGGCAGGCAGTCCTACCTGGGAGGTACCCAAGCAGTATGTCTTTTTCCACCAGGGTGGGGTTCCGGATCATTGGCCAAATCACCCTCGTGTGCCAGAGGCCTCCTAGCTTACTACCCTCTGGAGGACTCTTCTCCCAAAGGCTGCCTTAGCCGAAGCCCACTTATCAATAAGATAATGTCTTGTAAATGAATGCTTGGAGGCCCAGGAGGCCGATTTGCAAATGTCCTCCAGCGACACCCCCTGAAGGAGCTCTGCATTGGTAGAGGCAGACCTCAGGGAGTGCGCAGTAATACCCTCAGGAACCTTGAAACCTCTAGAAGTGTATGCTAAGGCTATGCAACCCCTTAACCACCTTGCTAAGGTAGCTGCAGACACCTTTCTTTTGACCCCTGGCAAAACCCAACGAAGAGGGCGTAATCCACCCTAAACTCTTGGGTCCTGTCCAAGTATACCTTAAGTGCCCTCATAACATCTAGCTTGTGCCAGAGGATCTCCGTAGGGTGCGAGGGATTAGGGCAAAAGGATGGAAGCTCCAGGTCCTGTCCACCTTGGGACGGAAGGCTGGGTGTATGGTTAGGATGGCTTTGGCTTTGTCGAAGCAGCAGAATTCAGGGTCCGCAGACGGTGGTCCCAGCTCCGATGCCCTTCTTGCTGACGTGATGGCCACAAGAAAGGCCACCTTGAGGGACAAGATCCTGAGTGGAACTTGGTGCAATGGATCAAAGGGTGGGCCCTGAAGGGCATCCAGGACTATGTTAGCTTCCAGGAAGGAAACCAATGACGAACTGGCGGAGTCAGAGCTGCAGCTGCCTTGAGAAAACAACGCAAGTGTCTGTGTTCACCCAGCGAGTCCTGTGTTGAGCATGTTAGAGTCGCCGAGAGAGCTGACACCTGTCTCCGGAGAGTGTTGATACTCAGCCCTCTCTCTAAACCTCCTTGCAAGAAGGCCAGGATGTGCGGGACTGTGGCCCTAGATGGGATCATGTTATTTACCGACGCCCAAGAACTAAAGGCCTTCCACATGTTATATATTTGATTAGTCGAGCCCCGTCTTATGGCTAGCAAGGTCTTCATTACCTTATCATTGTATCCAAAAGAGTTTAGGTACTCCCGCTCAACCTCCAGGCAGTTAAACTCACGGGGAGGTTGTCGTGATACTGAATGGGGCCCTGAGTCAGCATGTCCCGCCGCTGTGGAAGGACGAAAGGGTTGTCTACTAGGGCTTCCTTGATGGCAGAGTACCATGGTCTCCTCGGTCAATTTGGCACTATGAGGATCACTTCCGCCTTCTCTGCGATGATCTTC
>QEPC01004190.1:16342-69923 GCA_003113815.1 Sphenodon punctatus | reverse complement strand
TGAGGAACACCAACTGAGAGGGGGAAGGAGGAGGAGGTGGAGTTGGAGAGAGACACATTAAAGGAGCGGTCAGAGAGGTAGGAGGAGAACCAGTTATGGACAGAGCCACAAAAGCCAAGGGAGTGAAGGGAATCCAGCAAGATTGGATACGTCTTGCCCCCTGATGCTCTCGAACAGACGCCTCGCCTTGGCCTCCCTGTCTGGGGCCAGGAACAGCGTGTCGCTGGCCGTGTCCAGGATGACGCCAAGATGCTGAAGAGACTGTGTCGGTATCAGCGAGCTCTTCTCCCAGTTGATGCGGAAGTCATGTGCTTGTAAGGTCTCTATTGTGTATTCCACTGCTCTCCTCTCTTCTTGGGGCGAAGAGGCCCGAATTAGGATATCATCCAGATAAGGGTATATATGGACTCCCCGCTTCCTGAGGTTGGCTACCAACACGAGTAACTTGATGAATACCCTCGGTGATGCCCCCAGACCGAACGGTAGAGCCTTGTACTGGAAGTGGAGGTGATTGTACGCGAAGCGTAGGAATCTCCGGTGTGTTGGGCGAATGGGGATGTGTAGGTAGACTTCCTTTAGGTCTATTGAAGCGAGGAAGTCTCCTTGCCTGATTGCTTGTACCATTGAGGCCAGCGTCTCCATCCTGAATTTTCACGGCTTCAGGAACTTGTTGACCCACTTGAGGTCTAAGATAGCTCTGATGTCCCCGCTTTTCTTCGGGATCATAAAGAAAACGGAATAGACACCAGATCGTTGTTCTTCTTTGGGAGCCATTTCTACCGCCCCAATGTCCAAGAGATGTCGTATGGCCGCTGTGGTTCGTCTGTGTTTTTCTGGGACCCGAGACACCGGTGCTTGTCTGAATAGGTTTCCTGGAAGGGTGAGGAACTCCAGTGCATATCCGTAAGCTATGGTGTCCCTCACCCATTTGTCTGCTGAAGTTTGGACCCACTGAGGGGCGAAGGCTTGGAGCCGACCCCCTAGCTCCATGGTGTCCCCCGCAAGGGCGAGGTAGTCAGGAGGGTGGGGCCTTTGATCTGTCTGATCTATTTTGCCCTTTAAACTGAGGGTTAAATTTGTTACCCCTCTGCGACGGGGTCCTCCAGTTCCGCAATCTGCTCCCCCTTGGAAGAGGGGCCGGTAGGGTGGCCTTTTTCTGTTGTCCTTCTTGGGCGGAGGAATGGGAAGGGCCTTCTTTTCTGGCTCGTTGGTCATTATCCTCTCCATGTGGTCCCCGAAGAGTCGTTCCCCTGCATATGGCACTGCTGTGAGGACCATTTTGACGTGCAAGTCTACCTTCCACGGGCGCAGCCAGATCGTCCTTCTCACCGCTACACTGCTAGCCATGGCTCGTGCCGAAAACTGGGCTGCATCTAGAGACACGTCCACTGTAAAGTCAGCCACCGAGAGCCTCTTGAGGGCATCGTGCATCTCTGCTGGGGTAGCCAACTCGTTGAGGTCCTTTATCCAGAGGACCACTGCTCTCGCCACTGTGGAAGTTGTGGCGGCTGCCCGGCATGCTATAGACGCTGCCTCGAAGTCCCTTCGCAAGAACGACTCCACTTTCCTGTCCAATGGGTCCTTTGGTGTGCCTTCTCCATCCGTGGGAAGTATAGAAGCCTTGGAAAGGTCAGATGCCCCTGCATCTACCTTGGGAAGCTGGAAAAAGTTCTCCTGGGAATCAGGTAGGGAGTAAAATCTCCTGGCTGTGGCATGAATTCCCTTCGCTTTAGCTGGGGACTCCCATTCCAGCTGAAGAATCCGAAGATATAAGGATGGTAGGGGCAGTCAGAAGGAGTCTGTCTCCTCCTGAGGGAGAACGAGTGAGGCATCCTCTGCTAGGTGTTCCTTGACTTGTGATGGGGGGGGCGTCTGAAGACTCAGGCCTATCCTGGAGGCCACTCACGGTATAAGCCACTCAAACTGATCTGGGAGGAAGATCCTAGCACCAGCCTTGGACACCGGATCCAGACCTTCCCTCTCCTGGATCTCGTCCTCCTCCTTTTCTGATTCCAGATGGCCGGTGGTCCCTGGGCCCACTGCCCCCGGAACGGAGGAGCCGGACCTACTTCAGGGGGAACTGGGGCGGGGTTGAGCTACCTCGTCTCCACCTGTGTGAGAGGCGCCTGAGCTCTGTGCGCGAGACACCACCACAACCACCACCACCACCCCAGGAGTTGCGCCACGCTGCCGGGACCCTTGAAGATCAACTGTTGGCCCAGCCATTGCAGGACCTGGGGGGAACCGCGTCATCTTCTGGACCCTTCGCTTGGTAATAAGGGTGAGAGTAGCCCCATGAATAGGATGAGGCTTTTCTCTCTGCCCTCCTTCTGTCTCTGTGGTAGCCAGGGGAGGCCCTTTCCCCATCTCTGGCTGTGCTGTACCCTTGTCTCTAGACCTGATACCGGAGTGGGGGGGGAGAGAACTCCCGGTGTCTGCGCCTCCTGGGGGACCTGTAGGCCCTGTCCCAGCTGCGCCCTCATGAACGGGACCTGGAGTTGCGCCTCGCTCTGTCCCTGCTGGCTTGAAGCTCTTGCCTAGGCCGGGGCACCTGGCGGCCTGCCCGCCCTGAGGAATGGATGGGGGAGACTGGCTGACCTGGAGACTGGCCTGGTGGTTAGAGACCTCCTGAGGCCTGGACTTTCCCCTCCTGGCTTCGCAACACCATCTCCCCCCCCCCCCAAGAGCACCTCCATGGCCCCTGCTGAGATGCCGGTTGGTGTGGGCGCTGGGGCCTGGGCCCAGGGGCTCGCGCTACTCAGTTTCTTGGTGGGCCTCTTCCAGTGTCCCGGAGGGGTTCCGCTGTGCCGTCTGGCCCACGCGTGCCGCTTAGGCACCACGGGCCTGTTCCCTGGCCATTTGGGTCTCGTCCCAGCACCCTCGTTTTTCAGGCAGAGGGCAGGAACTGCCCTGGGAACACTCTCCCTCCCGCACTGCCATCTGGGCGGGGGGAGAGACGGCACTCTGCTCGCTCTGTACCTCAAGCCCCGTGCTCATCACCCTCACCGGGGAGAGTTCTGGGGCGAGGGAGCGCTCCTCTGGCCTTGCTGTTCTTCCGTTTCTGTGCCTAGTCCTGAGGAGGCAGGAACAGATCTGGGGTTGCTAGGCCGGGGTTAGCGCCTCCCCCAGGTCCAAGCAGCCTATCAAAGTTCTTGTCCCTGCCTATTGATGAGTAGGAGGAGCTAAGCCCAGCTAGGACTGACTGCCTCCTCAGGAGAGAAAGTGTCAGTTAAAAAGCTATAAGTACAATGCACAGGAGGAGCTATTTACTAATTTAGCTGGAGGCAGACAAAAGGCTACAGGCTTTGTGGTCAGGTTGGCTACCTGCCCCCTGTTCCTCCTTTTTCCCTCATGCAACCTGTTTTGGGTTCAGGAACCCGCTGTGCTGGGGGAGACTGCCTCCATTTCAAAGAATTAAATAACGTTCATGGTTCCACTTGCCAATACTTGGCACAAGGGATGCCCAGAGGGCCTGTCACACTGTGATCTTTAAGCATCTGCAAAACACATGCTCAGGTGGAGATGCCAGAAGGCGATGATGACCAGTGAGCCCAAGATAGGAGTCTCTTGTTGGAATTCAATAATTACTTATTATTGTATTATTATTACCTGTTAGCTGCCCCGAGTCACCATTGGTGAGAGGGGTGGAGTATAAATTAATCTAATTAATAAATAAATAAATAAATAAATAAAGTTGCAGCCTACGCCCATGTTATCCAGCATTGAGTCTGTGTGATTCCTTGGTCACATCCACTCAATCACTTTGCAACTACAGGTGGCCATATGTAATTCCCCAAGCTCACCATTCCTTATACAGAAGGTAACAGATACAATCACCACCCATATACAATCACCACCCATAAACTGTTCCTCAGTTCTTACTGAATGGGTGTCTATTGGGGTGTTTATTAATGGACACGGTCCTGATTCATGTCCCTCACATAATGGTTTCCTCGAGATCACAAAATGCGTTGGCCCCTAGGCCATGATTCCCCTTCAAATCCCTGCTCTTGTCCTTCCCCAGCAGGAAGGAGCTGATCAGGGCTCGTAGCTGGGGCACAGGGGCGCCACACTCTAAGCCCCTAGAGGAGCTCAGCATGGTGCAGGGAGTGGGGGGGAGGGGGATAATGCCTCTGTGTTCAAGCAGTGAGCGTCACTGACACCGTTTGAACACAGGGCTCTCGTCGCATTTATTTTCACCCAGAGTCTATGAACCTATTAGCGTAGTAGTGGTGAAGCTTAACCAACTGTGCAAATAAGCTGCTCCTAGATCTTACCTCTTCCAGGAGGACCTCTCCGTTGTTATCTTTGTCGATTTGTTCAAAGAGGTCGGGAGAGACATCTTCATTCCATATAAACATGTACCCTTCAGGTAAACCAGATACTAGTTCCAGCAGCTCAATGTCAAAAACTAACACAGCACTACCCGGCACTTCTCCTTCTAATGCAATGAAAGGCAATGGCAAATGTTAAATTTCAATTATCTGACAAGGGCAATTTACTTCTCTTCCCACCCTCCCCCTAAAATTAACTGAAAGAAAAAAAAAGAGTCTCCCCCTTCCCCCAGCATATGCAAACTGTGCATCAATCTCTACTGACAAATGTTCACTTTAGGGCATGTTTCCTTCACTGGGATTTATATAACAGAAAAATCTCCTGCATCCCACAGGAGCTGAATTTGTGCAATATTTTTATTTTTAAAATCTGGTCCCCAAATCCTGTTTGGTTATTTAAGAGCAAATTTTAAAAGAGGTATCACTCTGGTTCAGCTGATCCAGGATTTGAAGTCTGGACACTGACTTTTCCACGAAGCTGGGAGAGAGGGGGAAATCTTCCACAGTAAGGAGAACACCACCATCTCCTTTCAGCTAGGAGACAGAGCGGAAAGTAGTAATCTGGGGATGGACATCCCTTAGCTCTCCAGATTTCAGTTTTGGTCTGTCTCCTGCTGGACACGGTGGAAAAACCACCCAGTGTCAGAAGTATTGTCCAGGGAGATGAAAGGAAAATGCTAATATCCTCACAATCATGTTAACGTTTATTTCAGGCCAAGTATCTTATATAATAGTCTCAACTGTGTCAAACACTCTGCAATCTTTTAGCGATTTTCTTGAACTCAATTACAGGCCAAGAGACACTTTTGCTTCTCTTGAAGAATGGCAACCGTACACAGAGCGTGTCACATCTGCAGATGGGTTGTGATCCCAATTGATATTTGATGCACTTTGCATGTCTCCATTTTTGTATGAGTTTCTGGGCTTATATTTAATAAGTCTCAAAATGGGGACATGCAGTGGTTACCAGCAACCACTGGATAAAAGCAAGAGTAGCCTTTGCTCTTCAGGAGTCCAAATTAGCAAATGCAAAAGCATCTTGTCATCCATTCTAACACCATTCTCAAGTCTTAACAGCACAGACCTCCAAATAACCTGTATAGTGGAAAGTGACAGTCCTCTAGTTTTTATAATTACTTTTTTGAGCCCTTTAATGGACCTCTTACTGTTGGTGAAGGTGTGCAAGCTTTTAGGCTACACACCGGAGGAAGAGCCTTGTGTGGCCTGAACCAACAGAATTTGGTTCCAATAAAAGATATCAGCTGAGCTACTTTGTCTCCATTTTTAAAATTTGAGACCAGCACAGCAACCAAATCTTTTTCTTCTTGGAGCCCTTCCAATTCCAAATTGACAACACACAGCCAAATCATCAAAGCACTTTAGGCATGCACCAGCAGAGTATTGCTAATCTTGCCAACAGTTGCTCTCTCACAAATATTTATTTATTTATTCTGGTGCATTTGTATTCTGCACCCTCCTGCTAATAGCAGCTTGGGGCGGCTATAGGGCATCTTTAGACAGACGCAAGGGTACTGCCCCATGGACCTGCTCCAGGGTGCATCCCTGCATCTGCCCAATTCCAGCTCCGCCTGGGTCTCTTCTAAATGAACACGGCACTGCTGGAGTCCATGGTCTACCCACATGTTCTGGAGCACCTCAATTGGGGCTGGAGTGCCTCTGCTCCGCCTGCACATCTGGCGGGCTGCCCACGTCGGAGACGGAGCAGAGGCGTGGGTGCAATCCATGTAAACGCACCTGTAAGGCACAACCCTCCCTCCATTAAAGTGAATAGCTCAGCTCTCATTGACTTTAATGTTGGAGGGTTTCCACCTTTTGCCCAACCCAAGGTCCACAACCAATGCACATCATGCATGCACAAACCAAAGCTACCAGAACCACACAGTGTGCACACACATGGTGCCCCACCTCCTGATCATGCATCCACATCCACCACCGAAGCCTTGAATCTTCCTCTGCAGGGTGGAGGCCAGGAGACAGAAAACTTTGTCCACGACACCACGTGTGTACACTATGTGTGCACAAAGGGTAGCTTGGGTCCACATGCGCACACCCTAGATTGGGGCCTTAGCCTTTTGTGTACTCCTAAATATTCCAACATACAAGAGTAATCTTATGTGTAGGCTGCAGAACAAGATACAAAAAGAATAAATCTGACGACAGCTTGGAAATGTATATATGGTTTGACATTTATGTTGATAAGAGTTTGGAACAGCCAAGAAATATAAATTATTTAAGTTACATTTTTTTAAAACTAGTGGGAGAATAGTATCCCTATATACATACACTCCAAGCCCTGTGTTTTGTATTTGTCATCCACTGATTTAAAGTATTTTTATAGTTTCAGTATTCTGATTTATCACAATTCAGTTTTCACCTACAGTTAGTTTCTTATAAAAAGTGTCTAGGGCTCATTGACCCTGCCATAATTAACATATTAACAGTGTTTATATCATTCCATTATGAACCTTTCCTGGAATCTCAGGAGGGCTAAGTGTCCCACCCTAGGAATGAATACACTGGTCAGATGTCACATTTCCAGCATTGTTTTTTTCAAAGTTTGGGTGAAAACAGACATGCAACTTAACTCTGTTTTAACACCACTTTAACATTTCTTATGCATGTCGCAGGGTTGTATTGGTGCCCTATGCAGTTCTGTAACATGCATAAGAAATGTTAAAGTAATGTTAAAGTGGAATTAAGGTGCACGTCTGTTTTCATCCCTTATTTCAACAAAATATTTTTATTTATTTTTTGTTAAAATACTGACTTGAAAAATTTTCAAAGGCAGCATTTTAAAACCATTAGGAATTTTTTAAATAAATGTTAAAAAAATATTCATTTATAAATAGTTCTTTTTCGCCTTACATTTTAGGCAGTTCCCACCACCTACTAAGGCAAGAAATAATACCAAACAAAAAGACTGCTATCAGTGGCAGTTCTGCCACTCAAAAGGTATCCGGTGGCCTGGGTTTCCTATACTCACCAACACCAGCCTCTCCATAGCCAAGGTGGGGTGGAATAACAACGGTTCGCTTTTCTCCAACACACATCTCTCTCAAACCCATATCCATTCCCAGCACAACTTGTCCAGATCCCAGAACTATGTTGTATGTTTTGCCAAGACTAAGCCTGAAAAATAATAAAAAAATAAAAAACCTTTTCCATTTCAGTATACAGCAGTAATTCTCAAATGGGGGGAATGGCCTGGTAGCCCCTGAGTGGGAAAGGGGTGCAGCTGCCAAACTCCTAGTTTGGTATGGCTAGAATAAATATCCAAAATGGGCAGCTACTAACACAAAATCATGTTCCAGAAGTGGGCAAGCGAACGCTATTTTGGAAATCTCCCCAGCTCCAATCTAGGGGAGTTACAGGAGCATCAGCAGCAAGGGAGGGGCACACAGTGGGGCGTGACCAAGTTAGACAGGGAGAGATCGGACAAGATACATGTACACGTTGGAGGGGAATCATGTACCACAGACAAAGAGAGACGCTGACCCCGCTCCTATTCCTTGCAGAGTTCGCGCGGTTTCCATGGGGCTCTGCATGGTTTGCCCGCAGCTGCACGAACCGCTCCGCACGGGCTCCGCAGGGAATGGGATCCAGACCACTGTATACAAAGTTTGAGAACCTCTAGATCACAATACAGGCCACTAAAGAGAATTAATTTAGCCATAGGAAAGGATAGCTAATAGTAAATCGGCTTCCCAGAACCAAAACATGGTCCCATATAACCTGGGCAGTATTACATTAAAATCAAGAGACGTAAAGTATGAACTCCATATGTTGTCGTTTCAGAAATCCTCAAGTTCTCGACTTCAGTTTTAAGAAGTACATGTAATAAGACTATAAAAATACTCTTGCTAAGATTCATCAGAAAAGCTTCACAAGCAAAAATGGTGTGTATAATGTAGAATCAAAAATTTAAAAAGTATTCAGTTATGTTGAAGACTGTTTGCATTTACTGCAATTTACCACCAAATGTGGTTCACAAGCGACAAAAGCTTTATCTTGTATCTTAAAGGATGTAAGGCCAGGCAAGGTGACCCAGCTGCCTCAGGGCAAGGGCTCCCCAGCAGCCTCTGCCTCACTTTACAACCCTTAGTCTCCATCAGAGTCTGAACCAGGGAAGTTGAGGCCTTGTACAAAATGGCGATGCATGCTCCCTCCTAATATAGGAATGTTGGATGGACACAGACTACTTACCCATAAGGAAAATGAAAATGTTTCTTCCTTTAATTTTCTTAGCATTTGCCATAATTAATTATTGATGTTCAGTTACACATAACGCTGTGCGTTTTTGCCGGTGATCCTGCAGGGGATTGCAGAGCTCTACAATCCTCTGCAGGATCGCAGACAAAAATATACAGGGGAGCAGTACCACGTTACAAACCACGCACATGCTTTGCCTTCCGGATTTTTTCCCCGAAGGTAAATTGTGCGCAGAAATCCTCCCTATTGTGGAGAAGCGCCCTCTGTCTCAGGTTCCCCATATGCAAAATGAGAATAGTAATGACCTGCCTCTTAGGGCTGTTGTGAAGGTGAACTAGATAAAACGGTAAAGCACTTTGAATGCAGAAAGTTATGTAAGTTAATAATAATGCGATTTCCCCTCCATTTTTTAATATATAAATATTTAGACACAAATTCCTCTCATTTTAACATTGAGATTTTAACACTGTTTTCACCTTTTTCCCCATCTAAAAATCTTATGTTTCATATATATTCCTTGTCGTGATTTATGCTGCTGCAGTCATCTAGAGTATGTCATCCACCAAGAGTCGTACTTACGTTGAGTCTAACAAAGTGCCATCCAAGAGTGAGGCGTTGTAGTGATACTTCAGGTAATCCCCTTTCTTACTCAGTATGGTGCAATTACTAGGTTTGTAATAAGTAGAGATGTTGACAGAATCTGAAGGGTTGTGGAAGTCAATCACATGGATATCAAAGATCAGCACTGCAGATCCTGGAATATTCTCTAAAATATAAGCAATGGCATAAGGAGAAAGAAAGTGCCTTGGATGACAACTTATTCATAATTTACCATTTTCAGACTGTGGCTGTTTTCACATGGACAGTCCCACCCACCGCTGGGTGTTCCAGTGGGTGTGCGGTGTCAGTGGAAATGGGCCGGTGGGGTGTGTGTGTGTGCCCATGTGAACACCATGGGTGGGAGTGTTTGTGCATGCGCACTCCTGGCACACATCCAGCTACATCACCCACCCATCTCCACCCATGGGGCCATCCGGAAAACCAGAGGCAGCCCTGTGGGTGAAGGTGGGGGGGGTGTCCGCATAAAGGGGCCCACCCACTGCAGCCGCACACTCATCCCCATCCATGTAAAAACGACCTACGTACTCCGGTTAGCATTTGCAACAATGAAGTAGGATTTCTACATTTCCCACTTAAACATTTCACTGCTTTCCCACATATCAAGTCACTATTAAAGTAACAAAAAAGCCCACTGGGGTAGGGGCCTATCTAAAACTATTGATTGTACTGTGCCAGGTACACTGCTGGTGCTATAATAATAATAGATAAACAACATTCAAGTAAAACAACACTAGAAAATGCCACTATACTCGCATACTGTCAGCTGAAGAGGACAGAAAGAAAGGGGTTAAACTGCTTGAGAAATACTGGTGTTGAACTTGCCTTTCCCCACCAAAACAGTGTGTTGCTGGGATGCCAGCAATAATAGATAGATACCTTCAGTGGCAGCAATGGGATTGTTGGTTTGCAATAGGCAATTTCCTTTAAAGAACTCTAACTCCTAATCAGAAAAAAAGGAACTTGAATTCAAAGGAATTAAACATTTCCTAAAGGAAATTCTTAATTGAAAGTGATGGTATAAACATAAAACACAAATACAGAACTGTGACTGACTACCGTGATTGCCGTACTGGCCTTCTACTTCAGAGATGGGGAAGCTTTTCCCTCTCACAAGCCACTTTGAACATTAGAATAAGCTCCATGGGCTGGATAGGGGTTGGGGGGGCTGTAAGAGGTGTGCTCAGGATGAGGGAAAGAAGGGCCATGCATCCATCCATCCTCTATCCTTGAATACATGTCCTCATCTCCACTCCCTTCTTTGGTTCACTTTTTTTTTTTAAAAAAATGAATATTTAGCACATTACAGAAGGAAAACAGGTAAGTTTTGGCTAGGGGCGATGAGGGTGTGAATTAGATCCTTGTCCGACCTGGCTGGTGAAAGCCAGTCGGGAGACGTTGGAGTTGTTGTTGGCTGGGGTGGTCAATGTCTCCCTACAGGAGGGGAAGATGTTGGGTGCCCTTAAAACAGTGGTGGACCGGCCCATTTAAGAAAACATCTTTTAACGCCAACTCCCCAGCCAGCTATCTGCCACCTCTTATGAGGTGTTGTTGACCCCGGCCAGCTATCGGCTTTTTTAGAGAAGGCTGTTGAACGGGTGGTTGCTCGTCGGTTCCAGGCTTATCACAAAGCTATTGGATTCCTGGACCTGTTTCAGTCAGGTTTTCATCCAGGGTAAGGCACAGAGACTGCCCTTGTGGCTTTGGTTGATGATCTTCACCTTGAGATGGATTTTACCTTGTTGATTTTCTTAGATCTTTCTGTGGCTTTTGATACAGTTTATCATGAGGTGTTGTTTACACGGCCCCGGGACCTGGCAGGAGTGCGCAGGTTCCGTTCTTTCCTGTCGGGGATGTCCCAGCAGGTGGTGATGGGTGATTGCTTGTCGTTCCCTCAGGACCTCTCCTGTGTGGTCCCACAGGAATCTATTCTGTCTCCCCTCTTGTTCAATGTGTATCTGAGGCCGCTGGACAAGGTCATTCTGAGATTTGGGGTGAGGTTTATCATCATATGCTGATGATGATACTCTGCTCTACCTCTTTTTCATCCAACCCAGGTCCCGCAGTCTCGGTGCTTACCCAATGCCTGGCTGCTGTTGGGGACTAGAGGAGGGTGAGCCAAATGAAGTTGAATCTTGACAAGAATTAAATCATGATGGTTGGCCAGTCCTGTGACTTGGAGGGTGTTGGGACACCTGTCATTGATGGGGCCCAGCCCCCTCTGGTCAATCAGGTTCGCAGTCTTGGAGTGCTTCTGGACCCCTTACCACACCTGGATTGTCAGGCTGCAGCGGTGGTCAGGAGCTCTTTTCACCAATTCCATCTGGTGAAACGACTGCAGCCTTTTCTTTGTAACTTGGATCTGGCCACTGTCATCCATGCTTTCATCACCTCGAGGCTAGATTACTGCAATTCGCTCTACATGGGGCTGCCCTTGATGACTATCTGGAGGCTGCAGTTGGTACAGAATGCAGCTGCTCAGCTCCTTTTGGGAACGAGACGCTAGGAGCGTATTACACCAGTGCTCTGAAGTTTGCACTGGCTGCCTCTAGCATTCCAGGCATAATTCAAAGTGCTGGTTTTGACCTTTACAACCTTAAATGATCTGGGTCCCATATACCTGAGAGATTGCCTGTCCTACCATGTTCCATCGCGGCCCCTACGGTCAGCCGGGGGTGCCCTCTTTCGAATTCCATCTGTTACCTTTGTCCATAAAGATTGTTGGAGGGTTGAGGGACTGCAAAAATTGTAAAAGTGGTTTTGTACTTATGAAAGTATGTTTCTGTGGATGGTTATTTTTCCCGAGGCAATAAATTTTCTCTCTTCCCACCCACAGCACAACCTGCAGCCCCAGCTTCTCCCATCCAAAAACTGCTGCTCCTGCCGATCAACTGTTTGGTGGGGAGCAACAATGTGGGTGGGTCAGGAAAGCATTCTGGCCAGGGGCAGCCAGAGATTGGAGCCTGCTCTGCAGTCAGGAGGGCACTGTCCAACAGTTCAGAGATGGAAACAGCAATGCCAGTCCCCAAGAGGTTGGAAAAAAAATGTTCCCAGAAAGAGTTCAAACACTGTCCTCCTGCAAAATTCCCACCGCGCGCACACACAATTTACCACAATGGTAACATTTACATTTCTCAAATACCAAAGCAGAGGATAAAAGACTTCAGTGACTAACTAGTGTTTGATTGGGCTGAAAGATATTAATATCTATAAAAGACTATACTGAAAGAAAATCTTATCTCACCTCTTCCTTCTTCCCCATATCCGAGGTGGGGTGGGATTATTATTCGCCTCTTCTCTCCAATGCATACACCCAGCAAACCTTCATCCATCCCAGCAATCACATAACCTTTTCCAATATAGGTGTCGTACGTACGGTTCCGGGAATAACTAAAGAAAGCAGTTTGCTTGAGTGAAACAGCAGTCTCAATGGCTTTGTAACTTGTCAAGTACTCCAGCAAGCCTAAAACTCCATAAGCCTTTCCTATTAGCTGAAACAATATGCAATTCAGGAGTGGGGAACCTTTTCCCTTCCTGGAGCTACTTTGAAAATTAACACAAGCTCCGAGGACGGCATAGAAGTTGGAGGTGGAGGTGCTTGTGGGGTGTGCTCAGGAAGAGGAGGCTCCACATCAAGGATCAATCCCCTATCCTTGCATGAATGCCCTCATCTTTGCTCCCTTCCCCTGGAACACAGTCTTTCAGTGCTTGGAGTTCCTGCAGAGGTCATATTGTCATCTAAAACATTTTCTATATAGGGCTGACCTGCCAATCTTGACAGCAAGCAGACCTTCTGTCCTTCCACCTGCACTGCAGGCCTGGGCAGAAAAAGCTTGAAAGAAAATCAGGTGTATGTTGAACATAGTCCTTATTTGCAATTTCTGCTAGAACCAGACAAGAATTCTGTATGAATGGGTACCATTTTAATGAATCAACTTAATTACTGATGTAACTAAAAGGCATCTGTGACTCTCTTATTCACTTTAATCAAAGATGCACATACAAAGACAATGTTCAAAAACAGGTTGCGCATGTTGTGCACGGGTTCTACATGGTTTGCGCGCAGGTTGTGCGCACACCATTTTCCCTATACCAGGGTTGTGCGTGGGTTGCACATGCATCATGTGCACACCCTTTTGCTCAGCATTTTAAGATGGGAACAGTTTGCAAACAGGAGAGGTTCTGAAGATTCCCGACTGATAAGACCATTTATGCTGATGGTGATAGTAGTCTTTATGCACAGACTGTACAGACTTCTGCATAAACGAAAAGTAACAATGGCATGTTCAGTAAATTGGTCACCTGGAATCAAACAATGTGCCATCGAGAAGCGTTCCATTGTAATGATAGCGAAGAAAGTCTCCCGTCTGGCTCTTTCGGTTACAGGACTCGGGCACATATTGGTTCTCAATAGCGATGCCATCTTTGGGGTTGTGAAGATCCAACAGAGCCACATCGAAAACCAAGGAAGCCTGACCAGGAATCTCTTTACCTACATACGGTGGTAAAAGAGACAATCTCTGCCTCAGTCTTATTTATGTTTGTTTGTTTTTTACTTCCCAGTCAAACCTACAACTGGGACAAGGGTTGTTGTTTTTTAAAAAAGAGTAACTGCAAAATTATGCCCTTTCAGTTAAGTCTGCTTACAATTATCCATACGCCTGTCCTGTTTTGCAATCTTATGCAATTGTTGACTTAAACTGCAATCCACAACCAACTTACTCTGGAGTAAGTGGTTTGTGGGTCATGGCCTCAATCTATGAACACTTTACCATCATGACACCTGCTTTGCAATCCTGACTCCACTGAAGTCATTGGCCCTTTTTACATGAGATGGACCCACACATGCACACACAGGTTCGCTGTGTGTACATGCGTGGGTGCCACCCATGTAAACACCACGGCGGGAAGGTGGGCATGCATGCGTCTTCCCGCAGAACACACATGCCCACCCATCTCCACCCATCACCCACGCACAAAGCAATCAGCAAAAACGCCAGTTGCTCCGTGCATGAGGGTTCAGTGTACACCAGGATGCACCTGTCTGTACCCACCTCACACCCATCACCCCCACAGCAGCACTCCACCCGCCGTGCACCAGCCCAGACTGCCCCCCCCCCACCTATTTAAAAAGGGGCCAGTGTTTATTGACTTCAATGGTGCAAGGATAACACCCCAGTTATCTTACAATATCACAAATATTTTTGAATTCATCAGCATTCCCACTGCATGTAAGAGAATGGGCTGTCCCCCATTCCACAACTTCTTTGGAGGTTGTATGAGATCTACCATGAAATAAAAGAAAGTGCCCTTTACTATGATAGAATGCTCAAGCATTCAAAACATGGGATCAGAAGTACATATGAAGACTCCAACATACAGCATGCTTACGAAGTCTTATGATTAAAAACAAAAAATAGGGGGGGGGGAGGGGAACAAAATTTAGGAAATTTAAAGATTATGTTCCATTTACTACAGGGCAATGAGGTTATTTCAGAAGTTGTGCTGCTCAAAAAAGCTGTCTGACCACTAGACCTTTAAGAGAAACTTGTCTGTAGCTAATCAAATGTCTTCATCTGTAGATTAAGATTAAGTGAATACTCAGGATTTGTCAGCCATGAAAGGAAGAGAGACACTAGCCCTTTTCACACAGTCTTTCTAACACTGATAAAATGGGTGTTACATTTTATTATACACGGTACAGGGCACCCATAGAGCACACCTGCAACATGTATAATAAAACGTAACACCCATTTTATCAGTGTTAGAGAGACTTTGTGAAAAGGCCCATGATCCTCAAACCACTTATTCCAGTGGCCATACAGATATCAGTGCGACTACTGTTTATTTTATTTATTTATTTATTTTTAAATTTATATCCCGCCCCTCCTGCCCACAGGGCAGCCCGGGGCGGCGAACAACATTTCATTTAAAACAATAATAAAATTTTAAAACAATTTAAAATACACTACATGGGGAAAACCCCCCGCCAAAAGCCTGACGGAACAGCCAGGTCTTACATATACGCCGAAACAGCAGGAGACTGGGAGCCAGCCGAGCCTCCTCCGGAAGCGAATTCCACAGCACAGGAGCGACCACCGAAAAAGATGTAACATCGGTGGCCACCCGCCTCGCCCAGGGAACCTCCAAAAAGGCTCCCATGGACGATCTCAAGGGTCGCATGGGTACATGGGGAGTGAGGCGATCCCACAGATAGGCAGGGCCTAGGCCGTGAAGGGCTTTAAAGGTTAAAACCAGCACCTTGAACCTGGCCCGGTGCTTTATAGGCAGCCAGTGCAGAGCCCGGAGCACTGGTGTCATGTGCTCCCTGCGACCCGCCCCCGTCAGGAGACGGGCCGCGGCATTCTGCACCAGCTGCAGCCTCCGGACCAGTTTCTCGGGCAGCCCCACGTAGAGCGCGTTGCAGTAATCCAGCCTCGAGGTGATGAAGGCATGGATGACAGTGGCGAGGTCGGAGTCTGAGAGATACGGCCGAAGCCGCCGGACAAGATGTAACTGCCGAAACGCACTCCCCGCCACGGCCACAACCTGAGATTCCAAGCTGAGCCGCGAATCAAGGAGCACACCCAGACTCCGCACTTGAGACACCATGGGGGGGCGAACCCCCCCAACAAGAGGAGATTCAACCACCCCCAGGCTCCCCAAGCCCTCGCCCACCAACATCACCTCCGTCTTGTCAGGATTCAGTTGCAGATGGCTCAACCTCATCCAAGCCCCCACAGCTGACAGGCACTGGGAAAATAAGGAGACTGCATGGCCTGGGTCGGTGGAAAAGGAGAGGTAGAGCTGAGTGTCATCAGCATACTGATGACACTGCATGCCCTGAAACCCCCTCACGATCTCCCCTAACGGCTGCATATAGATGTTAAACAAGAGGGGGGACAGAATGGCACCCTGCGGGACTCCACACGTGAGGTCCCGGGGGGAAGACGTACACTCCCCCAAGACCACCCGGTGAGTTCTCCCGGCCAGGAATGAACGAAACCAGTCCAAGACCGTTCCGCCAATTCCAGCACGGTCCCGCAGGCGAGTCACCAACACCTCATGATCGACTGTGTCGAATGCAGCCGAAAGGTCTAGCAGGACCAGTAAGGTCTGACGACCCTGGTCCAACGCCAGACGGAGATCGTCAACCAAGGCCACCAATGCCGTCTCCGTACCATACCCAGGCCGAAACCCAGACTGGGAGGGATCAAGGAAACCGATGTGGTCCAGATGCTCCTGGAGCTGTCGTGCCACAGCCCGTTCAATAATCTTCCCTAAAAAGGGAAGATTAGAGACCGGCCGATAACTGGCAGGAGCATCAGCGTCAAGAGATGGTTTCTTGAGCAGGGGTCTAACCACAGCCTCTTTTAGGCAGTCAGGCACCCTGCCCTCCCGAAGGGAGGCACCAACCACCCCAGCCAACAACGGCCGTAACGTCTCCTGGCTGGCTTTCACCAGCCAGGACGGGCATGGATCTTGCTCACAAGTAGTGGCACGAACAGATCCCAACAAGGAATCCACATCGGCAGGCGACACCATCTGAAACCGATCCCACAAAACAGGACAGGACGGGGCATCCATAGCCCCAAGATGATCCTCTGCAATAACTGTGGTGCCGAAATCGTGGCGGATGCGAGCGATCTTATCTACAAAGTACTCGATAAACTGGTCACAGCGGTCACTGGATTGCTCCAGGTCCAGGCGGAGACAGGCAGGACTGACCAAGCCTTTCACCACCCGGAAAAGCTCCGCTGGACGTGACTTTGCAGATGCAATAAGAGCAGCAAAGAACTGCTTCTTTGCTGCCTGCACCGCCACAGCATAAGCCTTTAAACTGCTCTTATGCTGCGATCGATCATACTGGTCGCGAGTCCGGCGCCACCGTCGCTCTAACCGCCTGCTCTCCCGCTTCAAACACCGCAGACCCTCAGTAAACCAAGGAGACCTGCGGGAGACTCGAGAGGGCAGCGGACGCCTGGGAGCCACCCTGTCTATGGTCTCGGCCAACAAGGTGTTCCAGAAGGCTACGAGATCATCGACAGAGCGGGTGTCAAGGTCCAGGGGAAACTCCCCCAGAGCATTCCGGAACCGATCCGGTTCCATAAGTCTCCGGGGGCGGACCGATCTAATAGGTCCTGCACCCTGCCGGGGGCTATCGTGCGCCAGGATGCACGTCTTAAGGAGGTAATGGTCAGACCATGACAAAGGCTCTACAGCCTTAACTCCTACTAACTGACCCCCCGCCTCAAGGCCGGTGCAGAAAACCAAATCCAGTGTATGTCCCTCCTCATGTGTGGGGCCACAGATGATTTGGGACAGGCCCATGGTTGTCATGGAGGCCATGAACTCATGCCTCGCTCCTCCAAGATCGGTGTCAGTGTGGATATTAAAGTCCCCCAGGACCACCAATCTAGGGGTCCGGAGGATCACATCTGACACCAAATCAGCAAGAGCATGTAGGGATGCCGCCGGGCAGTTGGGTGCACGGTACACCAGCAGCACCCCTAATCTATCCCCGGCCAAATCCAACACAAGATGGAGACAATCAACACCTGGTGGAGCCTGCACAGGATATCTCCTAAAAGACAATGCATCCTTGATAACAATGGCTACACCGCCCCCCCGTCCCTCCAGCCGAGGCTGATGCTGCACAGAGAACCCAGCCGGAACAAGATCAGCCAGGATAGGGCCCGATTCATTGTCCAACCAGGTCTCTGTAATACACACAAGGTCGACGTCCCACTCCGGGATTAACTCCTGGATGGTAGATGACTTATTGACATAAGCAAGAAATGCCAGTACTTTACGGATGTGCCATTTCCTGTACAAAATATATTTTGAACCACCTGTGTTTCTGTAAAGGTATTTTCACTCTATCTGCGATCTATAATAATGCTGCCTTTATATTATGCGACAACTAGTCTTCCTATGTGGTACGCTTGGGAGTAAAGGGGCAGCATTTACCATCTCCATCTTCTCCATATGCTAGAAAAGGTGGTACTGTGATGATACGTTTTTCTCCTACACACATCCCTAGGAGACCCTTGTCCATGCCAGGAATCAGCCATCCAATTCCAACGTAAGTGTCGTAAGATCTCATCCGATTGTGACTAAAAAATGAAAATGAAAAAAAATTTACCAGAGGGAATATCATGAAGTCTGGCTGTCAGTCCTGGCACTCACCTCGCACAACGTTCTGCCAATGTTCCAGGCACTGCATTAGTTGGAAAGCAAGACAGACCATTGCAACACTGGAGGATTTCCCAAAAGAGCAAATTAAAAATACAAGACCATGGCCTAGTCAGTCCAACCTTTTTAAGTATTAAAAAAATCTATATAGTAAAAGAAAAAGATCTGAATAATAATAATTTATACCACCACCCACTCTTATCATGGATCTTTGGTTTTAGTCAGCATGGTGTCCTGTAATGAACTCTTCCTGCTACTAAAATAGTACCTGCTGTTCAACCTCAGTGTAGTATGCAGGTATTCTATAATTAGAGACAGCTTTTAAGAACTAATCCCGTGCAGTTCTGTACACAAACAAACATTTGATATTTTAAAATTATGACTGTTTGAAATATTTTAGGGGTCATTTTTTCTATTTAATTGCAGCAAGTTAGTAATTCTGTGAGTTGACTGTGGTCGGTTGGTCCAAAGAAATTGGGAACCACTTGTAATGGGACTTCCTAAGTCATGGAAGGATCAGGCCCAAAAAGGCAAGCTACAAGTGACGGCAGGATATAGCCCTCTACATGACCAGGAGTATCCAAACCTAACTGGACTAGCTGGAGCAAGGGTGGAAGCTGATGGTCAACTGGAATCAAAAGGCAACTGGTCTAACCCTCAAAGAGGCCCACCAGGGAAAGGCCAAGTTCAGATGGAGCTGTCTCAACAGGCTGTGAGTTTGCTTCAGGGCCTCCCCCAGACAGAAGAGGACGAAGCTGAGCTGGCTGGTCAGAGAAGACAGAGCCAGGGGGCTTGACAAGAAGCCCAGCTGCATGAAAGACTGCAGTCTTGGAGGAAGGCTGACAAGCTTCTAGAGGTCTATAAGGATTCTGAAAGAAATTTAAGGATTATGCACATTCATGCCATAAAGAAAGCATGGGATGAAAGAGTTTGTGTGGACTGTGTTTTGTGGGCCTGCTCCTGCAATAACTTACAGCAGCTCATTACACTGCTGCTCTAAGAAAAATCCGTACAAGTTGCATGAAGGCAAGGGGGGTTAACAAATGTGACACTACCCACACAAAAGTGAGAGGGTAGTGTCACCTTTGTTAAGAAGTGTGTATTTTGCTAGTACAGAGCCACTCTCCAAAAGGGAGCCCTGAAAGCTGCTGAGACAGGAGGTTAGGGCCAGTTTCTCTGCACTACAGCTTCCAACCCACCCTCCATTGCCCACCCAACAAGCTGGTAGGTCTGAACACTGCACATCCACAATGGGTTGTTTTGCATATGAGCACACAGGCAAAAAAAATAAATTCTTGGGTGGGTAACATTTTGTCTGGATTTGCTTTCAAATTCTGTCTCTGATGGATTTTTTTCCACATAGTATAGCAATTAACATAAAGGAATTTTCCTCCCCTTTAAATACTTGAATAGGAATATCATTAAAGTGCCCTATAACACATACTCACTAAAAATGCCCAGTGAAGGAAAAATTACCTTGAGTCAAACAGAGTTCCATCTAAGAATGTCCCATTGTAATGGTATCTTATGAAATCAGACACTTGAACTGTCCTGGGACAGTGATCTGGTTTGTGGTAAGTTTGAATGTGAACATCATCTTCAGAATTCCAAAGATCTATCAAAAGCACGTCAAAATGGAGCACTGCATTTGCGGGGATTACACCAGCTGTGAAGGCAAAAAAAATCAGGATCAATCAAACCCTATCATCTATCATAGAAAGCTGAAATAAAGCCAACTTAACTTTATCCACGCCGTGGAAATAGTGTCACAAGCCTAAAAACCATATAGAATTAAGCGACACCACATCATCCAGTCTAACCCCCGATATTAGATAGGTTATCAGATCCCACTCTACTACCCTCTCTACTACCCTCTCTACTACAAGGAGGTTGTGTGCACATAAGCTGCATGCCAGACTTCAATGAGTACCAATCCTCTCTCACAGTAAGAGGCATCGTCATACAGCATAACCATAATCATTGGGTTTCTGCCCATAATGGAAGAGTGTAGAATGTACCTCTGCATCCAGAATGTACTAGTGGTCAGATCACGCTAAGTGTTGACCATGTGAAGAGACTATGCTAGAGTCGGGGGGGCACGACATTGCATGTGCAAGTGAAGGTGGGTGATGAACAATGATACCTCTTGCTGCAAATGACATTTGTGGGGTGGAAATGCTACTCACCAGCAGTGAGGCTTTCCCTAGGCAACTCAGAAACCTATTTCATAAGCTTTTGACTTAAGTGAGCATGATTGCAATGTTGGTCCCAAATATGGAACAACTATGGGTGAGGGCATGGGTGAAAACAAACATGAATGCACCGCAGCGGCACCTCGGCCCAGTTCGAGTCAGAAAGCCGCCATGGTCCAGAGCGGGTCGGGCTGTGGAAAAAACAGTCACGTGGCCAGGGACCAGGGGGGTGGGGAGATTGCACAAATATGTGTCTGACCGGCCCGGCCCCCATGCTGCATCTAGCGCCTCCTCCATAACGGGCAACCATGGTGGCTGGCCATGGCAGACCCGACCTGGGCCGGTGGGAACACACATGCAAACACGCTCTGGCCTGCTTTGTCGCGATCTGGTGGACCTTAGCCCGAGCTGTGACCCTGGAGGTCTCCAGGATCATAGCCCAGACCAACATCTGGCGGCACCTGCACACACGTACAGGCCAGGGCATGACAGCATGCCAAAGCAGCCCCACCATCACATCTGTTTTTAACCAAAGAAAGTGGGTCACAAAGTGTCCTTCAGGAGTCTGAAAGCCAGAACTGATGCTTAAAGGAGTCTGTGTAGCCCAAAAGCTAGCAACTCTCACCAATAAGAGTGAGTCAAAAAAAAAGATAGCATCTAAACTACATTTAGCATGGAGACACAGTACCTCAAATTATATCTTTTATTGGACCAACGTCTGTTGGAGAGAGTATGCAAGCTTTGGGCCACACAGGACCCTTCCTCGGGCATGTAGCATAGCAAGTCAGAAATATATACCTGTCCTGCATTTTGCTCAGTTTATATAATAGGAGGCACAGCAGTGGCTTGGGTGGGCATGGATAAGAGAAAGTAACTAGAGAGGGGGTTGAAAATGTTCAGGATGGGGGGAAAAGAGGGAGGGCCCAGATCATGGGATGCCATGGACCCATCCCCTCGCTCAATGTATGCCTTCATCTTGGGTTTCCTTCCATTGAGCTCAATCTTTCAGCGCTTACGGGTTAGCACTAGGCCAGTGGTGCAGATCCAGGAACTAGAAAGAAACCAAATACAAACCAGTAACAGTCTAGATCTGGTCCATGGGCACCCCACCTCTGTTGTGAAGACAATTTCCAAAGTGCAAACCAATGCAGGATTGTCTTCCTGAGGCTGCAGAAGGCCAATATTGGATGCCACCATGCACAGCTGTGTAGTTGTAAAGCTTACAAGAATCCTATCAGTTCCTCAGGTTGCTGTGAAATGATATAGGGCACATTCTGACAAACAGTTACTTCAATGTAGTTAAGTCTTAAATTGCTTTTACTCCTGAATCATTCACACATCAAGAGCATTAAACCAATTATTCAGGGGTAGGAAGAGAAGTGTGTATTCCTGAAAAATGAGGAATACATACTCTTCGCTTTAGCTGAAGTAACTGTAGCGTAAACCCTTTCCTTAGATGTAAAAAAAAAAAAAAAAAAAAAAAAAAGAAGGGTAGCATTGTTTGCCATCATGCAATTAGGGTGAAATTGCAAAGCAGCTAATCCTCTTTGCAGCGTGGATGGTACCAAATAGAAATGAAATGGATAATGAAAATATTATTCAAGGTCATTATCACCTTGATCTGATCAGAAAGAGAAAGTTCGCATCAGGGCAGAGCTCCAATGTAGTTCAGTTCGGTATCGGTCTGGTTCAGTTCAGGATGCAGATTAGTTAGGTCTCGGTATTCATAAATTTGGTTTGGTCCATACCGTGTGTATGGAGTACAGTTCAGCAGGGTTTTAGCCAATTCAGCAAAACTCAGTCTGCATTCGGTCTAGTCCGTGGTGTGTCTGTTTAGTTAGGTTCAGGGTTTTAGTCTGTCAGATTGTTGTTCTGTCTGCCTCGGTGCAGTCAGGTCCCTGGTGGGAGTTCAATTCGGAATTTAGTCTGTTCGTTGGTTGGGTCTGGGTTCAGTCTGGTCTGTGGTGTGTCTGCCTGGGAGTTTGGTTTGGGGTTTCATTCTGTTGTTTTTCCAATTGGTCTAGGTGTCTAAGTCTGGTCTGGTCCTTGGTGGGAGTTTGGTTTGGGATTTAATCTGTTCATTGGTTCAGTCTGGGTGCGTGGGTTCAGTTCAGTCTGGTCCGTGTCTGGCTGGGAGTTCAGTTCAAGATTTAGTCTGTTCATTGGTTCGGTCTGGGTATCTGGGTTCAATCTGGTCTGTGGTGTGTCCAGTTCAGATTGGTCTGGTTGATCTGTCAGGAGGATGCAGGACATAATAAAACTAATGACAAGGAATGCCGATTGTAATCAAGAGGTAACAAGAATAGCAACTAAAAGTAATGGAGATTTCGGAATGCTAATAGTTTTTAATGGTTAGTAAACCAATAAAATGGCAAATGATTATCTGAAACAAAGGTTGGAATGATGAGGAAAAGTCACCAGGAGCTGCTGAAATGATGGGGAGCTGGAAGGTGTCAGGTGCTGGCCTCAAACTCCAGGCCCAAGGAGTGGTGGCTGCAATCATGGCACCACGAACTTGGCTGTTTGGAAGCTCTCTTGTCCTTAGGTCTTCTCTTGTCCTGTTTATGGTCATGTGTGTCCAGTTTTCTGCCCCCCCGGGCTTCCTTATTGGCTCCCAGAATGTATATATGCATGATGAGAGCATCAGAAAGCTGGTGGGACAACTGGCTTTCCTCCCATGCTCTGGCCTGCCTGGAGCTTTGAGCTTCCTTGAATTGCCTTGAGTTTGACTGCTCCGTGGGTGTCTTTAGATGAGCACCTGCCCTGTTCCTGCTCTGCCCCAACCCAGGTGGCCTGTCCATGTCAATGTGGGCCACCCTGGGTGAGGCGGAGTAGGAGCGGAGCAGGCACTCCAGAACATCCCAGAGCACCACAAGTGGAGTGGACCGCCTGAACCTGGAGCACCGGCCGGAGAAAGAGCAATGGTCGGTCTAAAGGGCAGACAGCTGTTGCAGCTCTGCCACAGGTGCCCCAGCAATCGCCATAGAGCTGCAGGCGACAGCGTAGAGCGGCTGCCAATCCACCTGCAGCTCTATGGGTGGGGGAGGGGGACATGCATGGGCAGATGGTGGGCACCAGCAGCAGCTGCCTCCATCTAGCCCCACAGGAGGTTAGATGGTTTCCCAAACCAAGCCAGACTGATCCTAGTAGGAGCAGACACAGGGATGTCCCCCAGTCCATCTAAAAACAACCCTTGTTGCTCTGTATAAGTTACTGGTTTCTCTCTAGCTTTGTCTCTGTCTTGCCCTGGTTTCTGGTTTGATTTCTCCTCATGTCTTGGGTTCCCTCCTGCAGTCATAGTCCCTCAGAGTCTTTCAGCTGTGCTCATCCTTGTAGCCCTGAAGCCCTTCTGGGCACAGTCCTCCCTCTTAGCTGTAGTCACTCCGAATTCCTTCAGATGTACGAAGTCCTGCTCACCTTGACTCTCTTCCTGGCACAGTCCTCCTACCTCTCTGTTAGAGCCTTCTGGGTTTTCTCTACCAGGCTAGCCCTATAGTCTGGACCCCTTTTCTGATACCCCTAGCTGAATGCCTGCTTGTATTCTCTTGCCTTTCTGTCTCCCGTGTTGTTGGGAAACTGCCTTGTTATCCCTCTGTTCAGCCCCATGTATACTGTAGCCCTTGGGGCCCTGTCTGGGTCCAGGAACTGGGTGATATGCCTGGGATGAGGCCATTCCATCTCCTCCTGATGTCATTATACCTGTCATTCTCCCCTGTACCCATCATTCCAACCACTAACAGGAGCCAAGCACCCATCATTCCACCCAACTCCTCGGCCTTTCAACCACTCCCAGTGGCCTCTTATGTGTCATTCCACCCAAAACCCTATCACTCCACCCTTTCCCGGTGTTCTCACACATCATTCCATACAGCTCCCTCGCATCTCATCCGCTTCTGTGTCATTCTACCCTCCCCATATCATTCCATCTGCTTCCAGTGTCCTCATACCTGTCATTCCACCCTCTCCCCCGTCCAGTCGCTCCCAGTGTTCCTGCACCCATCATTCCACCCAGCTCCCTGTCATTTCAGCTGCTCCCAGTGTCCTGGCACCCATCATTTCAATCTTTGTTTTAGATAAGCATCTGCCATTTTATTGCTTTTCTGCCCATTATGGGCTACAGACAATCCCAAATCCCCATTGCTTCTAATTGACATTCCTGTTGTTGCTATTGTTTTCAATTTGCATTCTTTACCATTTGTTTTAGTATATCCCGATCCGGATTGTTCACAGCAAACCAGACCTAGTCCTCCCAAACAGATCTATACAACCAGACCGATTCTCCTCAAAACGAACCAGACCGATTTCTTCAAATGATCCATAGCAAACCAGACAGATTCTTTCCCCGCAAACCAAACCAGTCTGATCCATACAGAACCAAACATATCCATACTGAACTAAACCTAGACAATATCAGAGCAGGCTTCATATCTAACCCAACAGATATGGATCAGAGCAGCGAAATCCAACTGATATAACATTATCTGAATATTCCTTTCACCTCTAGTACCAGAGTTAAGTCCACTTTGATACTGTTCACATTGCAGCTACAAAGAGAATTTATTACTTTGGTTTAACATTCATCAGAACATGCCTGTGTACTCAAGCAACTGTACTAATCTCAGGACAAGAGGATGCCAAAAAACATAACAGACAGTAGCAGAATATTGAGAACTTCTGCCTTCCCACTCTCTTCCACATATCCATGCAGCAGTCAGGAGATTCTGGGAAGGAAAGACCCTTCAAAAGCCCAGCAATGAGGAAGCTCTACAGGTACAAGGAGAAGAACTAAAAGGGAACTAGAAGAGAAACAACTTCTAATTTTTTCAACACTTGCTAGCCAGAGGCTGATGGGAAATGAGGAACCCACAGCCCATATGTCAGCATAGGAGTTCCAAACTTCTCCTGGAATGCTGTAGGAGCAGAGGTTGCCAAGCTAGGGATCACAATCCCAAGGGGGGGGATCATGCCATGTCGAGATGGGGGTTAAGATCCTGATTACTATTCAATATACTTTGCATGTCTTTGTTGCTATCTTGAGTCACAGGTTTATATTTAAGTCTCAAAATGGGATCATGCAGGTAAAAAAGCTTGGAACTCCTATGCTGACATATGGCAGCGGGTTCCCCATTCCCTATCAGCCTTTGGTTAGCAAGCGTTTAGAAATCTGAACTTGTTTCTCTTTTAGTTTCTTCTCCCTGTACCCATAGAGCTTCCTCATTGCTGAGCTTTTGAAGGGTCTTTCCTTCCCAGAATCTCCTGGCTGCTGCATGGATATGTGGAAGAGAGTGGAAAAGCAGAGGTTTTTGACTTCTACAGGGGTTTGGGCTACTGAGGTTGTGGCATTGCCCTGAACTTCATTGGAGGAACCCCACATCTTTCATATTGAACCCCTGCGGTCATCAGGGTGATCTCATCGATGTCCCCTGAGTCTGTTGGGGGGCCACGATGGAAAGGGCCTTCTCGGTGGCTGCTCCACGGCTGTGGAACTCTGCTGGTGGAGGCCCATCTGGCCCCGGATCTCCCCTCCTTTCAACACTGTTGTAAAACGTGGCTGTTCCGCCTGGCTTTTGATAGGGAGGGTTGGGGGAAATAGGTTAGGGTGGTGGGTAGTATGGGATATTTTAATTCCTCCTTGTTTTGATTGTTTTAAGTGTTTTTCTTGTTGATTGTGAGCTGCCCAGAATTGCCTGTGGCAGGATGGGTGGGGTAAAAAAAGAAATAAATAACCCTGGCTGTCATGTACCCGGTAAAAGTTTCTAGCCCTGTCTATTGATCAGGGCCCCTTGTGGGTAGCACAGAGTCCACAAAACTAAGGCTACGTGCAGGTTTTCAATCTCCACTTCCCACACAAGTTTTATTATTAATTTATTATTATTATTATTATTATTATTACAAACATTTATATAGCGCCAGCGATGTACCTGGCGCTTTACAGAGAATAAGATAGACACGGTCCCTGCCCGAGAGCTTACAATCTAAAGACAGGGGGAGGGGAGACAGGGAAGGGGGAACAGAGGGAGAGACAAGGGATGCAACATTAATGAGGATGTGGGAACTCAGGTACACGTTCTTGGCTTGGTTACAGTACTGTCAGGAGGCAGCCCCGGGAAGGGGGGGGCGTCTGACAGGCAGCTAGGGCCCCGCCGCAACAAGCGGCCAAATACAGGAGCCGATAGGGGGATGGTCGGGCTGGCAGGGGGAGGAGCTAGCACCGTCAGAAGGGACAGGGGGAAACCCCGCCCCGACGCAACACGCACGAATGCTCGCATGACACAGTGTGACTCAGGGCAAAGAGCTATAAAGACTGCCGGCAGGGCTTGGAGCTCCCGCCGGTGATCGTTAGCGAGAGACTGGCCCCTTGACTGCTTGGTGTGAGAAGTTTATTCTTGAGAATCTTGTTCCCCAGATCGTCTTTGAGAGAGAGAGAGTAGAGTGTGTGACTGACCTCCCTGTGTTTCCCCCCTCCTTCCAGAGCGAATCAGAGGTGAGTGTGTGTGAGTGAGGTTTCCTTTCATTGTCTGTCTTGTGTTGTGGTTTACATCAGCCTGATCCCTTGGAATTCCTGTACCCCTTTTTCCTACCCCTTCATAGTTGTTCCCAGTGTTATTTTGTCCCTGCACTTCGCTACTACATTGATTGATAGTCCCTATCCCCTCACTTCCTCGGCTCCCTTGGTCCTGATCCTTGTCCCCCCTCCAGCTCCCCCTATCCTCCCCCTCCCTGGGTATTTCCCATTCTCCTGTTCTCCTCACCCCTCCTCACAGTTCCCTGGGCCCCGCATCCAACCTTGTGTGAGTGGGCCTTGTGTCTACTGTCTCCCCTTTCCCCATTGGGGCAATTGGCTTGCTCTTGTCGTCCCTGTGATGAGTTGGGTTGCCCTCTGATTAAGGGGGAAAGCCCATATAACACCCTGAGGGACCTTTTCCACCGGGCTTAAACATAGTAGTACGGAGACAGCCGCCTCATCCCTATCTCTGTTTTTGTGGTGGGGATTCCCCTCCCCCGTCTTCTCCCCTTCCCTTTTCCTTCCCTTTTCCCTATACCCGTGACAAGTACATTGGGAGTTTACAGATAACAGGTGGGGAATAATCCTGGGTGAGGATGGTTAGCAGGAGTTAGGAAGGGCGGAGCGGAAGAGCTGGGTTTTGAGGAGGGACTTGAAGGTGTGGACGGTGCGGGCAAGGCGGATGTGGGTAGGGAGGGAGTTCCAGGCATGCAGGGCAGCGAGGAAGAAGGGACGAAGGCGGTTGGGGGAGCAGGGGAGGCGTGGGAGGGGATGGAAGAAGAGCGGAGTGCTCGAACAGGGGTTCCTGCAGGCTTATTTCCACACATAGTGCTATACTTACAAACTCCTTCACTCCCATAGCCAAGCTGGGGCGGGATTTTCACAAAGCGCCTCTCGTTCACACACATTCCAACCAGAGCTTTGTCCATTCCTGAAATCAGCTGGCCTTTCCCCACAAAGACGTTGAACGTGGAACCCCTGTCATAGCTGAAAAGAGAAAAAGGAAAGGGATTAATTTACAAACTGTTCTGTCCATCTCTCTCTCACTTACAACAGCTTCATTTGACCTTCTTCCCACACATCTTGGGAGAAAATTCAAATTCAGACACAAATGCAATACAGGCCTGTGCAAGTACAAGCATCTCCAAAATTTAAATTTAAATGTCCCAAATGCATCCTGTTCTCCTTTGACACACTTTGTAATGAAACACCACGTGATGTTAAGAGAAATCTCAAACTGTAGTGGAGCTTTGCTAATTCACACTGATTACTGGGAGACTACTGAATGAAACAGTAAGTTAAGCACAACCAAAAGACCAACTTGCAGCAATGCATCATGTGTATATATATATATGTATCACTTTATAAAGCATTGGTAAATGCATCATAGGAAATGCTGTAAAATAATCTCTTTTGCTATTGCATCTTAGCTGGGACACAAAAGAATTACTGGTTTTGTGATAATGAATAAGGTTCCTCCGGTTAAGGTTCCCATTTCTCATTTTAAGACACAGCAGAACATCAAATGTGATAATCTGACTTCTACAGTAAGCTTGTTTGATTCCAAAATGTCCTACATGTTAGTACAATCCTGGACAGTCCACTGTGATAACTTGAGATTGGTGGTCGGAGGTGCTAAACATCAAACTATTAGCATAAACTCTATTCACATATAGAGATGCTGCAACCGGGCACCTCTGACAAATCTGGGGTGACCAAATCGACCCAGCTCCAGTTTGGGAACCATGAAAGGGACCGATGGGCTGCTCTAACCTGCCAGTTGGCCTTTGAAAGTGAGAAGCCCCAGCTGAGACGACTGCAGAGCCCAGCTCCACAGCAGCCCCAGCTGGTCACTTTCAAAGGCTGCTTCTCCCCACACAGTTTCTCTCACCTGAAAACGTCTCTCACCGGAGAGGTTCTATGAAGGGGGAGGAAGCGCCAGCTGGCCTTTGAAAGTGACAGGCCACAGCCGGGACCACTGTGGAGATGGGTTCCACAATGCTCTTGGTTGGTGCTTGTCAGTTTCAAAAGCAGCATCCTGGCCACAGCACCTATGAGAGCGCTGTGTGGGGAAAGAGACCCAGCTTCCCTTTGAAACTGACAAACCCTGGCTGAAGCGCTGCAGAGCCCGGCTGAGACTTGTCAGTTTCTCTGGGTAATGCTCACATTTTCGGGCATCGGGAACCTGATTCGTCCTTGGGTAGCCCATCAGGTGCTCGGGTGCCCCAAAATACGGGCATTACCCACAGGTACTAATTTTATAATTAATAATAATAATAAAATAAATTGTATTTATACAGCACCCCCCTGCCTTACATGGCACTCTGAGCACTTCACAAAGGCATACTTACAAACAATTTAAAACAATTATTAAAAATAGGGCAGGAAAAAAAAGTACATTTTAGTACCTGTTGCAGGTACTAAAATACTCTATACTAAGCTTAGTACCCCATGGTAACCAAAGTCTGGGTGGCAAAAGTTTAACTACCTTAAATTTAACACCAAGACTGCTCATAATTCTCTGCAAAGTAGTTAACTTCTCAACAGATACCACCTTGCTTGTCACCTGCTCAGAAGAACGTATGCAAGAACAGCAGTAATTCATTTCCCTTGCAGAGACATGGTCTGTGCTTCTCTGCCAATGGGGCATCATGGGATATGGCTTTCATCAGAGTGAATGAGTGGTACATGGAATGAACCTCACTCAAGACAGGCAGGCGCATACATGAACACCACCCATGCAGTTAATTTGGTGTGAAGCTCTAATTCCTGTGGCAACCAAGGGTTAACTCCACAGTGACCCAAAAACTACTGCAGAGTGAAGAGTTTCCATGAACATTGCGAAACAAAAACAGATGGGATTTTGGGGGGGGAGGGGGAGGAGCCTTTACAGCACAGTTAGTTTTGCTTACCTCATAAACAGGAATCTGTGTTCATGGCATTTTCCCCATTGACAGGAATGGGAGAAAGGCAGTGAACACAGGTATCTGCTCATAAATAAGTGTTCATGGATACAATGCCCAAATCCTTATATTGTAGCAATTATGCTTGATTTATTTGAATAGTGTTAAGGTCAACTTTAAAATAAGTAGAAATAAAAGTGTGCGCACACCTCACCAGGAAGAAAGTGAGAACATAAGAAGTGCCATACTGTGTCAGACCCATGGTTCAGA
This sequence comes from Sphenodon punctatus, assembly GCA_003113815.1. NCBI lineage: Eukaryota > Metazoa > Chordata > Lepidosauria > Sphenodontia > Sphenodontidae > Sphenodon > Sphenodon punctatus. The sequence goes on along the minus strand of QEPC01004190.1, from coordinate 39,676 downwards.
GAGCCCAGCACGTGTCTCCGACAGTGGCCAGCTGCAGTAGCTCAAGAGAAGCACAAGTCCAGGTCATGAAGGAGGTGTGACCATCTCCTGTTAACCACTTCCAACTACTGGTAGCCAGGGGTTTAAGCCCCAGCTAACAAATATTTATGACTCTATTCTCTAAGAATTTATCTAGTTTCCGTTTGAAGCTAGTTACGGTGCTGGCTTTCACTGCCTCCTCTGGAAACGGGTTCCACAACTCTATTTCCACGGAGTCAAAAAATACTTCCTTTTGTTGGTTTTAAACCTGCAGCCATTTAACTTCAGAGTGTGTCCCCTTGTTCTCTTATTGTGAGGAAGGGCAAACAACAGTCCCCTATTTACTTTTTCCACACTGCTCATGATTTAATAAACTTCTATCATATCCCCACATGATCGCCTCTTTCTCCAAGCTAAACAGTCCCAACCTGTTGAGCCTCTCCTCATATGGAAGTTGATCCATCTCTTCTATCATCCTTGTTGCCCTTCTCTGAACTTTTCCCAATTCTATTATATTTCTTGGGATGGGCCAACCAGAACTGCATGCAATATTCAAGGTGGGGTCGTACCACAGCAACATTATGATAATTTCCCTTTTATTTTCTATTCCTTTTGCAATAAGGCCTAGCATTCGGTTTGCCTTTTTGATTGCTGCCACACACTGAGCCAGTGTCTTCAACGAACTATCCACAATGACTCCAAGATTCTTCTCCTGAGTAGTTACACTAAGATCAGAACCGAGCATCGTGTACAGTGAGGATTATTCTTCGCTATGTGCATCACCTTGCACTTATCAACACTGAATTTTGTTTGCCATTTTATTGCCCATGCACCTAGTCATGCAACATCCCTCTGTAGTTCCTCACAGTCTGCATGGGTCATAACTATCTTGAATAATTTGGTGCCATCTGCAAATTTAGCCACCTCACTCTTTCCCCCTTTTTCCAGAACATTAATGAATATGTTAAATAATACTGGTCCCAGTACTGACTCCCTGAGGCACCCCGCTGCTTACATCTCTTTAACGTGAAAGATGACAATTCATTCCTACCTTTTGTTTCCTATCTTTTAACCAACTTCTAATCCATGACAGGACCCCTCCTCTTACCCCAAGACTACTTTGTTTGCTCAGGAACCTCTGGTGAGGGACTATGTCAAAAACTTTTTGAAAATCCAAATATACTGTATCAACTGGATCACTCCTATTCATGTGTTTATTAACAATCTCAAAGAATCCTAATAGGTTAATGAGGCATGACTTCTCTTTGCTGAAGTCATACTGTTTTTTACCCATCAACTCATGCTCGTCAATATGCCTGGTAATTCTGTTTTTAACAATGGTCTCCACTAGTTTACCTGGTACTGATGTCAGGCTTACTGGTCAGTAGTTTCCAGGGTCATCTCTGGAGCCCTTCTTCAAAATTGGGGTTACATATGATAACCTCAAAACCTCTGGCACAAAGGAGGATTTAGCAATAAGTAGCATATTACTGACGGTTCAGCAGTTTCAAATTTGAGTTCTTTCAGTACCTTTGGATGAATACCATCAGGCCCAGGTGACTGTTTTAAATTATCAAGGTATTCCATTTGTGTGTTCCTCGTCTCCTGTCACCACACAACCTTTAGGGTATCTTCAGATTCTCTGTGTCAAATTACAGCAAAATATACAAAGTTCCTATGTCTGCCTCACTGTAAGGAGCATTCATTAAATTAGTCAGTAAGTGGTAATATTAGGGAAAGTGATGTCAGCATTTTCCATTCAAAGATAAAGAACATCACTTAAACAATACATTGAACCTATTAACAGCCCCAGGCCGGGAATTCCTAAATCTTTTGCATACGGGATTCTCTCTGCTAGAGATTCTACCTTTTTTTTTTTTGAGCTAGCTGATATAGAGATGGAAATTCATATAGAAATTTGGCTTCTGATTAATTCCAGATTCAGATTTCATTTTCTGCCAGGTTTCTGGATTAGATTCAGATTACCTAAAAGCTCACTTGAGCAGTGCCAGGGATGACACCATTCCAATGAGCTTCAGGGTAACGGTGGACAGGGGGGCAGGCAGATGGGCTTTGCTTGCTAGCTGCTGCTTGCTGCTCCCCTACTCCTCCCCAGCTGCTCAGCTGAGCCAGGTTCTTCCCACACTCGGCTTTTCTGAGCAGAGGGGGAGCAAGGAGGCCTCTTCCGGCACACAGGACCTACCTGCACGCCCACTATGGGTCCACAAAGTGAGGGTGCGCAAGAGTTGTGCATGGGTCTAGCGTGGTGGAAGAGGCCTCCTCGCTCCCACACCCGACTCAGAAAAGCTGAGTGCAGGATGAATCCAGCTCAGCTGAGGTACTGCTCCAATGAGCATTTAGGTAATCCATAAATCTGTAATTGGCGAGGGATTTATGGATCCGTAACTGCCATTTTCAGGCAGTTACGGATTAATCCGAATCCGTAACACCCATCCCTAAGCAGCTGATAGCTCTTTTAAAAAGAGCCATAACTTCATCCAGAATGTTTGTCTTCTGTTGATTTAGTTAGCACTTTGAGAAATTGTTACAGTATTATGTTAGAAAACATAATTCAAACCAGGGCATGAAATTTCAGATCGAACCCCGGGAGCCAAAAAAAAAATGAAGTTGCCAGACTTTATCCTGATATTAAACTGTTCTTGTCCTACTACATCCCTGAACCAGTCGCCAGCCTCAGTTTTCTGGGCACCAATGGCTCCCAGACGCCTGCAAATTTCAAGCCCTGATTCAAACACACTCCCGGCAAATGTCCGGGCCTGGTCCGGAGACTGCAGCTGGTGCAGAATGCAGCAGCCCATCTCCTTACCAGGATGGATTGTCATGAGCACATTACACCAGCGCTCCGAGCTCTGAACTGGCTGCCGATAGTCTTCCGGGTCCGATTCAAAGTGTTGGTGCTTACCTATAAAGCCCTATACGGTCTGGGTCCCTCCTATCTGCGAGACCACCTCACTCTCTGTGCCCTGGATCTACCCCTGCAGTCCGCTGGGAACGCCCCCCGCTGGGTGGTGCGGGGGGGCTACAATGGAGAAGGCGTTCTCAGTGGCAGCATTTAGGCTGTAGAACTCCCTTCCGGTGGAGGCCCAAATGGCCCCAGACTTTGCCTCATTTCAACGATAGTGCAAGATCTGGCTGTTCCGCCAGGCCTTTGGTGAGGGAAGTGGGTGAAGGGTGGATGGGGTTTTTAATTTTCTTATTCTTTACGCCTCTCTTTTATGTATATTTTTTAATATTTTAACGTTTGTGAGCTGCCTAGGCGGGAGAGGCTGGATATAGATAATGAAAATAAAGAAATCACTGCTGTCCCTTAACAAATAAAACATACCAACTACAGACCTACTGGTGTCCACACCTGTAACACAGAGCAACTTTCCTGAGGACAGGGATATAGGGGGCAAAACAGCAGATAATGTGCTAGCAAGTAAGACATTAATCCTACAAACACGTATGCACAAATGTTTGCTTTACGAACAGTAGTGCAGAATAAATATTCATGATATTAATAAATGTACCTTAAGTATAAATTAGACTGGAGCTTTAATTCATATCCTGGTGGAATGACCACCAACATATCATGAAATCCTTTCTTTGAATTTAACAACAAAAAACCCTCTCCAACTTCCATAATTGCAATATTGATTAAATTAATGTTAACAGAAGCAGTCAGTTTTTAAAATATATTATTTATCAGTGAATTTGTGATCAGCAAAGCTCTAAATCAACAAGTACCATTGAGAACAGATGAAGACAAAACAGTTCCTATGAGATCTTTTATTGGGCCAACTTCTCTTGGTGAGAGTATGCAAACTTTGGAGCCATAATGGCCCTTCCTTGGGCATATAAAAAGTCATCTGAACTACTTTAGGTGTTAGCAAACAAGACGTTGCCCCACTTTTGCTTTTATTACCCCCAATTCACCTGCTCGGTTGTCATGGGGCTGCCAGATGTTCACCCCAGGGTCACTCCAGGGCCACTCCACATGGCGTCAACCCAGGAAACACGGAGCCCACTGTGTAGGTAAATCTGGGACAACGTACTGCCCCGGGGCCGCCTCCCAGGTGTTGGGGGGGGCACAGGGTGCTCACACAGCTGCCCCGTACCTCCCCTGTCTGTTGGGGTGTGCGCTTGCACTCAGCACCATGGAGTCATGGGCGCCAGCCTAAAGCATCCAGTGAAAACCGCAACAGATGAGCTGTGAGCGGAAAACTGCAGGTCAGCAACCACAACTCTAATGGTGGAGTGGTGGGAGGGGAACTTGCGGCTGGACCGCAGCAGGAAGAACACCTGCCTGTTTGTTTTGGTCCTGGGCAGAGTCTGGACCACAGACTCCAGGGCTCACATGGGGAGGAGGGGGCCTGCTTGACTCTAGTACTCCTCTGAAATGAATCTTCTGAGCATGTGCGAGAGGGCAATGGTTTTACCGCCCTGTTTCTGTCTCTCTCGCACATGCACACTTGCATTTTTGGGGCAGGCAGGCAGGGAGATCTCCTGCCCCCCAAAAATAATAATAATAATAATAATAATAATTTTGGGGTAATAAAGCCATTGCCCATGCCAATCTCTGGCCAAAAAAAAACACACCACGGGAAGCCTGTGGTGCGACTGCACAGGGAGGGATCTGTGAGTGATTGGGGGGGGCGGGGGGGAGAAAGAGGAGGGAGTCAAGTGACTCTTGGAGCCACTAGGCCGCCTCAGCAATAAACTGAAAAACATTCTATCAGAGGCAAGGCATGCAGTGACTTACCACAGTTCATCAAGGATCAGTTATTTTCAAAAATGTGAAGATAAATTTGATCCACAAAAACATGAGACTGTCTGGTCTTAAAACTACTTACGAAGAGAAGATTAAGCAAGCAACTGTGCAAACTGTGTGGCTGGGCTGGCCACTTTTACAACCCAACCAAGAAGCAGCCCAGCTAGTCCCGCCCCCAAACTGGATTCGTCCTGGGATTTTAATTCTTATTAGGGTCCCTTCCCTGACTCCCTAATAATAAAATCTCCAGTTGAGGGGGGGGAGGGAAGGGCTAGCTGGGCTGCTTCTTGCTTGGCTTGTAAAAATGGCCAGTCACCCACAGAGTTTGCAATTGCTTGCTTATTCTTCTCTCCGCTTTCACTAGTAAATTTAAGTTAAGACAAGTAGGGTGCTTTTGGAGATTTGAATTTCTGACTGCAGCTCTGTCTGACTGGGTTCTTCTTCTAACCTTTAGACTCTAAAGCAGCGAGTGGTGCAGCATTTCATTGCCTGAGATTTTGGAGAGGAGCGGTGCTTTGTTTGGTAAGTCAGCTAAGGGGCTGAGAGGTTCTTGAGTCTGGGGTTCAAATCATGATCATGGAGGGGGTGGCCGTGCTTGTGACTAGGTGGGATTAGGAGAGGAATGTTTTGGTGCAGACTTTCTGGACCCTGGAGTGATTTTCTGACTGTTGTTTTTCTTCCAGTGGAAGAAACCATTTTGTTTAATCTTGGCTTTGGAGAAATTTCTTGGAGGAGAAATTAATGAATTCATTATTTGTATGAATTATATTTTTTGGTTATAAAATGAATTGCTTGGGTTTGCTTATCTGCAAAACTTAATCTTGGCTTGGGAGAAAATGAACTGAGTTTTAGAATGAATGCATCATCATATTGGTTGATAGATTAGATTTTAATTGGGTAACTAATTAGGTTTTAACTACTCTCACAATAGCGCATGGTGCCTGACTTACTGTCTCTTGGCTCCCTGGTTTGCATTTCAGTCACCGGCCCACTGTTGGGTTGGCTCCGCCCACTGGGTTGGCTCCGACCCTAGGCAGGGTGAACCCACCCACTGCCCCGCTAGCCTCAGAACCCACCAGCCGCAACTGAAGACTTTTGTCTTTCCAGAAGCAAAGCTTTAGAGTGTTTGCGCCATGTTGGCTCTCAGATTCTCAAGTTTGAAGCAAGCTTGATGTAAAAAAGAAATCGTATCTGTTCAAGGAAGCTTGTTGATATTGGTGGTTTGGGAGTTTGAATCCCAGTCATGATTTTGTGGGACTAAGGGGAAAAAATCCTGCATGGTGGTTTGTTTTTTCATTCAGTCCTTATCACTCGGCATGTGCCAAGATCAGTGTCGCAGTCTTAGGGTACTTTCAGACAAGACATTCTCCACCCACTGCCCACCCACTATACATGTTACAGGGCACCCATAGGGCAACATTGCAGCCCTGCAACATGTATAGTGAGTGGGTCATGGGGAGTTTCTTCTCTGAAAACGTCCTTACTCTACCTGTGTTTTGGGTTTATAAATTATTTATTTAAAGCTTGATGTGCATGAAATCTGTGTGGGTTTTATTCAATCTTTAATCTGATGTAAAAAGAATGGTGGCTTATGGGTTTTAATCAGTGGTTTTAATGGGACCAGTCTAACAAGACCATGCATGTCAATCCTCCTCAGCATCATGTACAACTGTACTGGGGTACTTTACAAGGGTGCCTGTGGTTGGGGGGGGGGGGGTGTTAAAGCTTGATGTGAATGCAAATCTGTGGGGGTTTTAGGTTTGAATCCCATGGTTTAATGAGAGAAATTCTAATTCTCCCTGGTTTGCATTTCAGTCACCGGCCCACTGTTGGGTTGGCTCCGCCCACTGGGTTGGCTCCGACCCTAGGCAGGGTGAACCCACCCACTGCCCCACTAGCCTCAGAACCCACCAGCCGCAACTGAAGACTTTTGTCTTTCCAGAAGCAAAACTTTAGAGTGTTTGCGCCATGTTGGTCGCAAACGTAAGAGATGGAGACCAAGTAATGTCTTTTATTTATTTTATTACAAATATTTATATCCGCACTCTCCTGCACATTGGCAGCTCGGGGCGGCGAACAACATAAACAATCAAAATAAACTATAAAATCCATTTAAAATACTACAAATATTTAAAAATATTACAATACCAGTGACAGAAAAGCTAAAAGGCAGACAAACCCTCCCCCCAATGGACCAACTTCTGCATGCTTTCATGTACAGAACTTGGTCTAGTAAAAGATATCTGAATTACTTTGTCTACATGTCAGAAGCAAAATGACTGACATTAAGCTATACTCCTCAACTCAACTCTTTATTGGTTTGGCAATGTGCCATTCACCATAAAAAAACAAAAACGGATTCAAAAAACAAAATACAATTAAATCATATAATACAACCCATAAATAGGGATTTTAAAGACACCTACCTGTTGATTAATATAATATCCCATTTATCTAAAACTAACTTTCAGCTAATAATTAACCTTGAAGATAAATCTTATAACCTTCACAGGCTGACTTGAAATCATAATAAAATACCATGCTAGAAGGGGGGGGCGGGAGGGGGGAAGATTCTGCACTTCAGATTGAAAACCTTATTCCAAAGCTTCCCAATGAAAGGAGAGTCCTTCATACACAGGATTGGCCAAGCAAGAGCATTCCACTTTCAAAATGCTGCTGCACAAAATTTGGCTACACTTTGAGTGATAACGGCATCCCTGTCAGTCAGAAGGCATGTTAATAACATCTCCTGGCTGCATGGAGGGATTCCGTCTACAATCGGTTCCACCAACCAAGTTCACAGATCTTTATACAACGAGCAATCTAAAAAGGACATGACCAATAGATTAAATTTTAGGGAGGTTGCAAAACCGGCAAGTCCTCAGTTTATATGGGAGACCCACATATCTGCCCCACAAGACAGCAGAGGGAACTAGGTTAAATCTGGCCAGGAAAAAGGAACTCTTAGTTTGGCATCCAAGGACATAAGGTAATTTGCTCCTTTTGGACTCCAGGGAAATAAATGATAAATAGCTGCCACCCATTGATTAGCTATTGTTTCCCTTCTAAGCTGACACTCCTGAGCCTCAATTCTTGACTTGATCAAACCCTAACCCCCTACTACAATCCAAATGGGCAAAGAAATCTTGTGTGTAGCCCAACTGGGCTAGACAAGTGTGGATACCCCTCTCCCATGGTCCCTCTCATGCTATACCAAATGCGGCCTGGGAAAGGGGTTCATGCAGCTGAAAAAGAAGCTGAACCCAAACCTTTAGAAACGCACCCATGACCAATGAGGTAATGGGGCGGGAAGCTGTTTTAGCTCTAATCAGAGCCACGGGTGACCTGCAAAATCGACCTTAAAAAGGCATTTTGTGGTTTTGGGTTCAGTAAAAAACTGGGGGCCGCACACCTGGATGCCATAAAGTAACTGTGGGATAACCTTAGCCCTAAACTGGCAAATAGCCAGGCGCACCAATTTCCCCCCACGCGAGAAAAAGAAACTCAGAATCCCCTTGCAAGTAGCATTTGCCTTGGCCATAGCCATTTTATAATGAGCCCTCCAGGAGGCAGACCTAGCAAACGTCACACCCAAATAGATATAAGAATCGACCTGCATAATTGCATATTCATTCATAAACCAGGAGTGATTTTTCCACCCAGGACCTACCTTCATTTTAACATAGTTAACTACCAAAAGTTCGTCTTAGCAGAAGGAGGAAAAGTCCCTCATTAAACGTCTAAGACTGATCTGTGACTGGGAAAACAGAACCATATCATCTGCATATGGTATAAGGCAGGAGTGAGGAATATTTTTTGTCCTGGGGCCACACTGAATATTAGTATGAGCTCCGAGGGTCACACAGAGGTTGGGAGAAGAGGTGCTTAATGGGTTTATTCAAGAAAAGGAGGTCCCAGATCATGGATCTGTGCTGTGGATCTCTCCCCTACATATGTGTGCATGCCCTCCTCTCTGCTCCATTATCATGAGCTCAGTTTTTCAGTACTTGGGGGCAGAGAATGGATCCAAGAGCCAGATCCAGGCACTGGAAAGAGGTCACATAAAATCTTGTCAAGGGCAGCATTTGGCCCCCAGGCGGGAGGTTCCCCAACCCTGGTATAAGGGGTCAGGTGGACTGGATGATATATTGGGTCCCTAAGAACTTCCACAACCATATCAAGATAGAGATTGGAAGAGCATGGGTGCCAAGAGGCACCCTTGTTGAACGCCCCCATCCACAGAGACAGGGAGTGAAAGCAATCCCCTCCTGTTAACTCTAACCTGCATCGATAGCCCCTGATGTTACTGGATCAGCAGGAACAAAAGCCGACAATCAATAGACGTCCAGCCCAATTTCAACCACAACTGCTCTCTACAAACCGTGTCAAACGCAGATTTAAGGTCCATGAAACACAGATATAAAGAAGCACCCGATTTAGCTCGAACATACTTAGAAATGAGCTGATTTAAGGTAAAAATGTGATTGAGTGTCGATGCTCCCTTATCATGTGAACAGATAGGATTTGCGAAAATATTTTCAGTACTGGTCCATTGCTGCAGGCGGGCTAATACGTATTTAGAATATAGCTTCCCGGTTATACTTAGTAAGCTTATAGGATGATAATTAGAGGGTTCTTGCACCCGTCATTTCTTAAATAGAGGGACGGTAATGCTCTCTAATCATCTGAGAAATGTCTGGTCTTATTGACATAAGTGAAAACTGGGGCCAACAATTCCACCCACCATCCAATATCTGTCTTCAGAAGCTCCAGGGGTATAAAATCTACCCCAGCGGCCTTATTTACATGTAACTGCCCAATCAATGGTTCCAGATCCTCAGGACAGACAAGAGGCCAAGCTGGAAAGTTACTCAAAGGGGGAAACTTAAGCTCATGGCTAAGGTCGGAATCAGGATAGAGAAACTGAAAATGCCCTTCCCACACAGAAGCTGAAATAACTGCAGTTGAGGCCGGAGAATTCAATGACCAAGCCCGCCTAATCTGCTTCCAACAAGAAAGCAGAATCATTCTTCGTAATGGCCAATTCAAGGGAATCCCAAGGTGCTCTATAATAGCTGAGTTTTCTGCCCTTAAGTAAGGATTTGTAATCCTTTCTGGCCTGCAATAAGGCATCCAGCACGGAAGGCTGTCACTTTGCCTTGCGAGCCAACTTCCTGAGATGTGCCCTAGAAGATTTGCATGTCTTGTCAAACCAACTCGGGGTCTGATCAATAGACATCCTGCAGGCCGAAGGGGATTTAACTAAACAAGAAGATATCATACCAACGATTATTGAAAATTTCCAACCAACCTTCCGCTCCACAATGGAGAAGGTCCTTCTTGAGAGTAACAATACTGTCCTCCAGAAGGAATTGGCTGAGCTTAGCCAAAATAGAGGACCAAGGAATTCTAACCAGAGTTCCTTCCCCCAGGTTTTGTTCTTCCGTATTGTCCAAATTCCCTCTTATCCCATACATCAGAGGAGGCCAAGGTTAATAAAAGGGGCTGATGATCAGTTGAAATAGCAGTCCCCACAGATAGATCTACAATATATGGGATAACCCAACTCAAAACTATTGCATAATCAATAATACTTAAACCCATATGCGAGATGAACGTAAAATCCCCATCAGGGTCACCAGGTGTAGGACCATTCAGGATGGTCAGAACTAAGGAATCAAACAGGGTTTTTAAATGTGTCCCTGCTGCATTGGTAACCAAATCCCTGGACCTCCTATAGGGGGCGATCAAAGCTGGGAGAGACTCATCAGAGTCATCACAGCTACTCAGCAGGAGATTTCGACCCAATCAGGCATTGAAATCCCCTACAATCAAAAGCCCTTCAGTAGAATATTTGACCTTCAGAAGAATTAACAAATTCTCCAAATCGGACCATACCTCATCATTAAAAAAAGGGGATGAGGAAGAGGGTATGTAAGTATTCACCAAAATAAATAAGTCATGGGGAATTGTGACCAGCGAGACGAGCGTCCAGAAATAGGCAGTACTAATTAGGCTAACCTTAGCCCTCAATTTAGCTGCTACCATGAGCATCAATCCTCCACTGGGGCGACCTTTGGAGAATTGACTAACCACGTGTAAATAGAAAACCTCAAAACCTGGGCACTCCGCATCTGCAGAGAGCGGATCTCTTGGAGTAGGATTATATCCTGGGTTTTTAAGAAGTTTATAAAATCCAAATCCCCTTTCTTAGCTTTCCAACCAGCAATATTCCAGGACGCAATTTTTAGATGCAACGAGATGTGTATGGGTCATCAGGCAGTGTCCTGCGTTTTAATGTGAGACAGCAGCTCGTGCCTAATGGCTCCGTTCTCAAGGCGAGCTAAATTAGCTATCAACATATCCTCCAAATTGGGAGGTTGACTAAGAAGCTGCCTATTAGATGGAGGAAAATCAGCCTCATCAATGGGGTCCCTATCCTGACTAGTCCGCCTAGCTAGATCAAAAGGGCTTAACTTGTCCTGACTCTCCCCAGTCATCCGCTCCTCCTCAGGGAGATATATTTTATTTATTACATTTTAACCCCACATCCTCCCGCACAATGGCGGCTCGGAGCAGCAGCATCACATAAAAATACAATAAAATACATAAAAGTAAAATATAATATTAAAATTACTAAAAGGCAATAAAAATACCCTCCCAACCTCCCCAACCCCCTTCCCCGAAGGCCTGGCGGAACAACCAGGTCTTACATGATCTTCAGAAAGAGGGGAGGTCCAAGGATAAATGGGTCTCCATCGGGAGGGAGTTCCACAGCCTAGGTGAGGCCACTGAGAACGCCCTCCCCGCCGTTGCCACCAGGAATACCTGGGGGACCTCGAGTTGTGCGCCTCCAGCCGACCGCAGGGGCCACGAAATGACCCGGGGCCTCAGACGGTCTCGCAGATAAGCAGGTCCCAAGCCATTTAGGGCTTCAAAGGTCATTACCAACACTTTAATTGGGCCCAGTAGACTATAGGCAGCCACTGCAGAGAACAGAGCACAGATGTAATGTGCTCACAGTGACCCGTCCCCATTAGGAGACGAGCCGCCGCATTCTGCACCAGCTGCAGCCTTCGAACCGTCTTCAAAGGTAGCCCCACGTGGAGTGCATTACAGTAATCCAGTCAAGAGGTAATAAAAGTATGGATGATGGTTGCCAGGTCCGAGTTGGAGACATACGGCTGTCGCACCCGATGTAATTGGCGAAATGCTCCCTTCGCCAGAGCCTCCACCTGACAATCCAGGCAGAGCTATGGGTCGAGGAGCACCCCCAAACTACAGACCTGAGCAGCCAGAGGTGGGCTGACCCCACCAATAACGGGAGCCACCACCACCCGGGCCCTAGCAACCAACATCACCTCCATCTTATCAGGATTCAGCCTCAGTCGATTCGCCCTCATCCAGTCCCCCACAGCTGCCAAACACCGGGTAAGCACCGAAACTCCCAGGCCTGGATCTTCAGAAAACAAGAGGTAATAATGTGTATCATCAGCGTACTGATGACATCGTACGCCGAACCATCTCATGACCTCCCCCAAGGGTTGCATATACACATTGAACAGGAGAGGGGACAAAATAGAACCCTGCGGAACTCCACACATGAGGTCCCAGGGAGAAGATGTATATTCCCTGAGGACCACCCACTGAGTTCTCCCTGCTAGGAATGAGTGGAACCATTCAAGAACAATCCCACCCTGACCCGGTCGCAGAGCCTTGTCACCAACATCTCGTGATCAACGGTATCAAGCGCCGCCGACAAATCCAACAAGATCAAAATAGATGAACTGCCCTGATCTAATTCACGGCATAGGTCATTGATCAAGGCCACAAGTGCAGTCTCCATGCCAAACCCCGGACGAAAGCCAGACTGTGAGGGATCAAGAAAGCCAACCCGGTCCAGATGCCCCTGTAACTGCCGGGCCACCACCCATTTAATAACCTTCCCTGAAAAGGGAAGGTTAGAGACTGGCCGATAGCTGGCCGGGGAGTCAAAGCTCAAAGATGGTTTCTTGAGCAGAGGTCACACCACCGCCTCCTTGAGGCGGCTCGACACTCCACCCTCCCTAAGGGAGGCATTGACCACCCCCGCCAGCAACGGCCCTAATGTCTCCCGGCTGGCCTTCACCAGCCAGGACAGGCATGGATCTAATTCACAACAAGTGGCCCGCACTGACCCAAGGACATCCACCGCGTCAGCGGGCGATACCCGCTGAAACTGATCCCACAAATACTGACATGACGGGGCTTCCTCTACCTCTAGTTCACTACCTATCACAACTTCAGCATCGAGATCGTGATTGATCTGAGCGATTTTATCTACAAAAAAGTCAGCAAACATGTCACAGCGGGCACTGGAAGATTCCAGTTCCAGGCAGAGAGAAGCCGGACTGACCAGCCGCTGCACCACCCGGAAAAGCTCAGCTGGACGTGACTTTGCAGATGCAATGAGGGCAGCAAAGAATTCTCTCTTTGCTGACCGCACTGCCACAACATACACTCTTAAACTAGCTTTATGTTGCAATCAGTCGGCTTCAGTACGAGTCTGACACCATTGTCGCTCCAACCGCCATCCATCTTGCTTCATCCAGTGCAGGTCCTCTGTGAACCACGGTGACCCCCATTGTCAGCATTCCAGAAGCAGACGCCTAGGGGCAGTTCAGTCAATGGCCTCAGTCAACGGCCTCAGCTTTTTGGAACATCGAGTGAACAGTCATCGAGATCAGGAGATAATTCCCCTAGAACATTCCGGAACCTTTCTGGTTCCATAAGTCTCCGGGGCGAACCCAACAAAGCAGTCCTACACCTTTCCGGGGGCTGACATGCACCAGGAGCCTAGTCTGGAGGAGGTAATGATCCATCCATGACAGGGGTAAAATTGTCACATCCCCCACCACCGGATCCCCCGCTTCAAGGCCTGTGCAGAATATCAGGTCATGGGTATGGCCCCCCTCATGTGTCAGGCCCCTAATCATCTGGTTGTCCCATGGTTGTCATGGCATCCATGAATTCACGCTCTGCTCCCCCAAGACTGACGTTGGCGTAGATACTGAAGTCCCCCAGGACCAAATTCCTCGGGGACCGCAAGACCACCTCCGACACCAGTTCTGCTAGAGCATGTAGGGATGTTGCCGTACAGGTATCAGTAACATCTCTAATCGGTCTCCAGCCAAATCGAACACAAGGTGGACCCTCTCTGTCCACGATAGTCTGCACAGGATGCCACCTCACAGACCAGGTATCCTTAAAAACACACCCCACTGCCCTGGGCTGTACAGAGTACCCGGCTGGAACAGGAGTCAAATACCTGTCCCTCCTAATTGCTGTCCTTTGCCTCCCAGTAGGACCATACGTGCCCGGCCCATCACAACCCCAATGGCTGCGTGCCCCCCCTGGCCCTCTCCCCCCGGTTGTTGCCCCGCTGGACCCCTGCGGACCATCCCTCCCCCCTGCTATACCCCCATATCCCCACCAACCTCCTTCCCCTACCCCCCCTTCGTCCTCCTCCACACATTAGGGGAGGAGCTCATCCCCACATCCCCCCCCCGTCTATCTCCCCCTCCACTCATACCCAGCAACTTGCCCTATAAAACCAATCCTCTAAAATCAGCCAGCCCTCACCTAAGGGCTGCACCCAAGAGTCCTTTGGTGCGGCCCCTAGGTACCGTCTGTCCTTCAACCCCCTCCCACCAGAAGTCACCTGGGAGGTAAGCAAGGGGCCAGCTGTAAAGGAGGTGAACAGTGAGCTCCCAGCCCCGCTGGTTATTCCTCCACCCGGCAGCAGACACTGAAACCATCCTCCATCATAAATGTCACAATCCAGGGAGCTGGTGCAAAACATCTGGCGCCACCGCCACTCTGGCCTGCTAACAGCATGTCAATGAGCTAATGCTCTTTGGCCGCGCCCAGAGGCCACCCCCCCCCTGGGTAGCAGCACCTTTTATGATGGTTACCTGGGGGAGGGACAGAAGCGTAGTCTCAGGTGTGTGTGGGGGGGGGGGGGTTCCCAAGCCCCTCGGCCAACAGGGAACCAACACCCCACTCCCCTTTCCAGGTCAGCCACATCCCCTGGGCAGCAGCCACTTTTATGATTGTTACCTGGGGGAGGGACAGAAGAGTATGATCCACCCAAATCATCTATGGGCCCTGGAGCCATATGTTGGGATCCTAGTGGGACATAAAGGGCTCCCTGCCCCTCCACTAAATCAGAGGATTCCCCCGCCTCAACTCGGGTGCCCAAAATTTTCCCAAGTTCTGCAAAGAACATATCTCCCTTATCTTTAGATGAGAGTAGTCAGCTCCCCCAGTAAATCATCCTGAGATGTATTTGAGCTCCTTAAAGGAGGATTCGTCCGAATTACCCTTCTCTGGGGGCTAGGAGTCCTACTTCCATCGGGGACACCTCCCCATAGCAGGTAGATCCCAGGCTCTTTGGGTGCATCTGTCCTCTTCCTTTTAACAATAGAAGTTTTGTTCACAACCACGGGGACACTGGACCCCTTACTCACACAGCCTAGTTTATTTTTTAGGATTGATAATAATTTATCAGGAGGGCCAACAATAGTTTGACTATTACCCTTAAGCAAAGATGGAGGGAGTAAATCTACACCATAATTCCCCATGATCCCAAAAGCCCATGAGCGCAAAAGCTGTGCAGCCTTAAGAATATCAAACAATGGTTGATGATGAGAAAAAATAATTAATATCCTCCTAGCGCTGGTGGTAACTGATGAATTCTAACAAAATCGGTCAACAGGTAATCACTCCCAAGAAGCCATTTCAGATGTCGTCTAACTAGGAATCTGGAATGTCAATGAGGGTGGAAGCCATTTGGGAGAGGGAAAATTTTCCAATACCAGCGACAATTTATCCACCATCATTAGAGGCTTAACCCATGTAGGATCTGATTCCGGGCGTCCAAACCCCCCTTCTGCAATTCCATCAACCCACCCAACTGTAAGAGGATGAAACAGGGAAGAACTTGGGCGAGAAGCGCAAATTTGATCACTACGTAAATTTGTTATAGGCAGAGCCTTCTGTTGGATATTATTAATCAAAATGTCAAGTTGACTTTGTATTAATGCCAACGTTCCATTTACCCCACTTAAGCTTTTCAACAAAATTTCTGAAAGTTTCCCCACTAGAACACAATGATTGCCTAAAAGCTGCATCATTTCCCCTACCTTATGGCTCACAACAGTCTCACTAATTGGGTCCTTAAATAAATTTACCGGATCGGGGGAAAGGGTATCCCTCCTGGGAAGGTCTTCAGGAGTTTTAGGTTGGGGGGCTCTCTCCTGTAGCTCAACTCCCTCAGCTCCCAAGCACCCACTGGGTTTTTTATCAATAGGTATTCCCAAATAGTCCTTCAGAGATGGGCTCTGTATACAGACATCCGATAACTTGAGCTGTTTAAAGGTTGGTGCGTTATCGCCCAGGATAGGGTTAGCTGGACGCACTCTCTTCCAGTTCTTTGCCCCAGGCATAATAATCGCATTCAGCCAGCAGATCAAGCGCAACAAAAGACCTAATGGGAAAATGTCTAACCCAGCAATACTCCCCACACTACAGAAACCAGTATGGGGGTAGAGCTAAAATAATCCCCTATGACCCAAATTCCCCACAGGGGATCCAAGCCACACAGTCACAGGCAACCTAACTGCTACAAAAACACTCCTACGTAATGACTGGCCAAAAATAGATGAACAGTATAATGTCACAGTATAAATCCAAAGAACCCCACTGCTATCCTGCACATAAAAGGGCTGTCATGCAAGAAAACTTGGCCTCTCTAATCCAATAGACAAGGTCAACCCTAGGCCTAATGGATAATCCTAAGAACACAAGCCTACAAAGAAAAATTGCCAGGCCTCCCCAAAATAAACAAAAAGGGGAAACGCCTAGCATTAAGCCATACATGGGTTTTACTATAATGAAAGGTGAAAATAAATGTGCAGCTGGCATCCTGGCTAGACGCTCTGGGATGGGGGGCCGGCCCTGGCGGGGTCAGGTCAGGGCACAGATCAAAAGTGCCTAACTGGACTGGCCGGTGAGACCTCCCCCCTCTGCCACAGCAGGGGAACAGAACAAGCGCGTGGCCGGGCCGCCCCACCCCCTCCCAGCACGCCCCCCCAGTGCTCCACTCCCAACCATGACGGGCAGCCACGGCTGCCTGCATGGCAGCCCCCGATCCCCAGTGGGGAATGGGCTGCAAACAGATGCATGGGCCCGCTATGACCCATGTTGGCCCAGGCTATGGGCCGGGGATCTCCAGGCTAGCCACCTACCCAGGCCAGGGCAGCAACAGGTCCACATCTAACAAGCTGGAAGTAAACGTGATGGTGGATCCCTGGCCCAGGTGGGCCATAACGGGCCACTGTCACATTTATTACCCCAAATGTTACCCAGTGTTTGACGGCTGTGAGGGACTGGATGAGGGCTAACCGACTGAGGCTGAATCCCAACAAGACGGAGGTAATGTTGGTGGATAAGGCGATGGAGATGGTGGCCCCCGTTGTTGGCGGGGTCTGCCCTCCATTGGTATCCCAGGGACCAAGTCTGGGAGATGCTCCTCGACGTGCAGCTCTGCCTGATGTCCAGGTGGAGGCTGTGGCGAGGAGTGCCTTTCACCAGCTACAGCTGGTGCGACGGCTTTGGCTGTTTCTTCAGACTCGGACCTGGCCACCGTCATCCATGCTTTCATCACCTCTAGATTGGACTATTGGGTAGCCCCTCTACGTGGGGCTACCCATGGTGACGGCTCGGAAACTGCAGCTGGTGCAAAATGCAGCAGCCCATCTTCTGGTAGGATTGGGCCGCTGGGAGCATATTACACCAGTGCTCCACTCTCTGCACTGGCTGACGGTGGTTTTCAAGATGTTGGTCTTGGCCTATAAAGTCCTAAACGGCCTAGGCCCTACCCATCTGCAGGACCGCCTCACTCCTCAGGTGTTGGATCGACCCCTGTGGTCATCTGGGGGTGCCCTGCTCAAGGTCCCCCGAGTCTTTCAGGGAGCCACGCAGGGAAGGGCATTCTTGGTGGCCACACCACTGCTGTGGAACTCCCTTCTAGCGAAGGCCTGGTTGGCCCCGGATCTCCCCTCTTTTCGGAGAAGCTGTAAGACCTGGCTGTTCCGCCAGGCATTTGGCAGAGGAGATGGGTGAGGGGGGTGGAGGGCTTTTGGGTAGGGGGTTACTTCTTTGTTCTTCCCTCCTTTTAGTTGTTTTTAATTGTTGTTTTAATGTTTTATGAATTGTGAGCCGCCCCGAGCTTCTTGTAGCAGGAGGGACGGGGTAGTAAAATTTTAGAAATAAATAAATAAATGTGCACAAAAGGAGATATACACCAAACACCTAAACCAGGGGTGGGGAACCTTTTCCCTCCCAGAGGCCACTTTGAAAGCTTGCACAAGCTCCGAGGGTCACACAGAAGTTGGGGTGGGGGTGCTTAAGGGATGTACGCAAGGGAAGGAGGGCCCAAATGGTGAATCTGTGCCATGGAACTGTTCCCTGTCCTTGTCTGCATGACCTCATCTCTGCTCTCTTCTCTTAAGCTCAGTTTTTCAGTGATTGGAGGTAAGAAATGGATCCAAGAGCCAGATCCTGGAAGTGGAAACAGGCCACGTAAAAATTCGCTGCCGGCCACATTTGGTCCCCGGGCCTGAGGTTCCCCATACCGGAGCTAAACCTTCATTTTTCATATCACATACAGTTTGCATCCATGAACAGCTTGCAAAATGCCCAGGAAGGCTCTGCACACAGGAGTACAGTCATCTGGACTACAGCAAATCAGACTTACTACTAACCACAGATATAAACTAAGGCTACAAAATTCTCCATGAAGCATGAGGAGGATTAATTATATTATTTGCAAGTTTCTTCCTTTTTAGTCAGATGTGGCTTGGAGCAATGAATTAATCAGAGGACTAGGAGGAGGAATGAGGTCCTCTCTCAGCACTCTGACCCACTATTGGACCCCTGAGGTCCCACAAACAACCCCAGCAAAGCAGTAAGGCAGATACCTTTAAATGTAGGTACCTGTCCTTCTCCTTAACACCTAATTTAACAGGCATCTTCACACAAAATGTTAACCCCTGAATAAATTACCCCTGTGTAGTTTAGGGATAAAACCATGTAAGCTGACTGTTTCTACCCAGGAGTAAATTATCCTCACTCTCCCAAGGAGAGATCTGGTCCTTTCTTGGGTAGTGTAGGATACTTTTAAATTTTCCCCTCTATAAATGTTAGTAAACACTAGCACTTCATGTGGTCACTCCCATCTAATAATGGGTGAAAACAGACATGACACTAACCACCCTTGGTGGTCATTTATGCATGTTTCGGGGCTGCATAGGGCACCAATACAGCCCTGCAACATGCATAAATAACCACCAAGGGTGGTTAAAGGGTGGTTAGCGGCATGTCTGTTTTCACCCAATGTGGAGCCTGGGGTAAATTATCCCTGAGCTGAAGCAGCCAGATTAGATGACTTTGGCCCAGAAGGTAATTTACCTGGGGTAAGCTTCTCCTGAACAAAATAAAAGACTTTTGTACTTCAGGGCATGGGCCAGGCTGTGACATGAGCAGGGTCATCAAGGAACTGGCTCTATGGGCAATGCTGTGATTGTAGATATAAGGATTTCTTTGGACTTTCCTCTGCAGCACCAGGTACTGGTCAAGGCCACAAGCAGGGCACTAGGTCAAGCTGCCCATCATAGAGCTGCCCCAGGAGGCAATTCCGATACTCCTAAGGGCCCTCAAAATAAGCTCCACTGTCATCGCCTCCCCCAAGCACTTCTCAAAGTGCCCCCAAGTCCCCCTCCCGCTCGGCAAGGTATTTAAATCCCCCTCACTGCTACCAGGAAGGAGCCTCTCCTTCTCCCCTCTCCAGGCCTCTGCCCCAGCGGTACCTGGAGTCGAACTTGGAGCCATCGGGGAAGGTGCCGTGGTAATGGTAGCGCACGAAGTCGCCGGTGCGCACAGTGCGAGGACACTGCTCCGGCACCGAGCTGCGCTCGATGTGCACGTCCTGCCCGTCCCAGGGCTTCTCGCCAGCCGGCACCGGCGGGGCCTGGCAGGCCACCCAGCTCACCAGCAGGGCGGGCAGCAAAAGCGAGCAGCAGCGGTGCGCCCTCCGCCGGGGCAGGGTTCCTACTCCTGCCATGCGGGATGGAGGAGGGAATGCGAGAGAGCAGAGAGGCCGGAGGAGAAGAGGCCGGAGGGCCCTGGGAGTGGGTTTCGCTTTGTAGGCGCCGCCCGGCACGGCTCTTTGCAGCGCCTGCAAAACTTGCAAACGTGGAGAAGGAAAGAAATTCCAGTCCCCCTTTCCCAATTCCTGAGCATCCAGGGGGAGGAGACAGCATCAGGGGGAGGGGAAGAGCTTCTCCCCCCAGTCCCCCGCCCCGACTCAGGGAAGGAGGTGGGGTGGGCTGGGCTGGGCAGTCGCTCTGGGTTAATTTAGCTCTGCTGAGTGGTTTGCATTTGTTTTGGACAGGGTCATTAATTTTTAATAGCTTCGCTGGTAGAAAAATTAGACCAGCCCCCGAAATCCAGCAAAAAAAGAATCAAGTCGTGACTTGCACATTCCTTCCCCCCCAGGACCCCAGAAGAGAGCTGCAAGGCGAGCGCCACATGGTGCTACGTGGCGCTGCTTTGGGGATACTCTCCCCTTCCCAATTCTTTGGGTCTCCCACTCAGGCTTTAATTTTCATCCTCCACTAGCACAGATTGAATCAACTATTGAGCAAGTACTTAGCCGACCTCCTCTCCTTAGGGGAGTGAGGGTAATTTACTCCTGGGACAGGACACGTTAGCAAGGGGGGGGGGGGGGTGAGAGAGACTAGCTTTAAAAAAATTAAAGCTTCATTTTAATCAGATGACCACAACAGTTTTTAAAAGGTACACTAGCAACGAATACCTTATCCTGAAAGCAGTAATAGCTTTTACCTTTGCTAAAAGCAAAGAATTTTGATGGGCCAAGATTCAGGGCTTCAAATCAACCAAAATAAGGAAATGTGATATTCATTGAGTATATTTGCATTGCTGGCACAAAGGCTGAGAAAAAAAATTAAATGAATGTTTGTTTTATTTGGTTTACTCTAAAAACTAATATTATGAGGGTGTTTTTATAGCTTATACCATGTATATTTTAAATCTCATTTTAATTTTTGGCAGAAACCATTAATAAAGAATAAAAATAATCTGGCAGCAGTATTAACCATCTTGTACTGGGTTTCTAATTTAAAGCGTAGAATGCACCCCTGTTTAATATCAGAACTCCATAGTACATTGCACTATCACTAGTGGATACATTCCCATATGATCCGATTCACATGTGGAATCCCATGAAGAGGTTAATGGGACTGGAAGTATGAGGGGTGTTCAGGAAGAGGACCTCTGTGTGACACATAAACACCTTTGCACTGTGCTCTTGTTTCTGTATTTTATTTTATTTCAAATTTACAAAATCAAAATAAAATCTGAGTATTCACAACTCACATCCTGGCTATTAGAACAATCTCCACCAAAAGAAGCAACACATTCCTCTTATCTACAGCGGACTGCAGACTACAAAAAGGGTGGGGATAATGTCATAAAACCATGATTACACACAGTCCATAATCAATTAATTGAACTACCGCTGAGTAAGTGGTTTGAGGACAGCAGCTGTCTTCAGTTAAAAATACTTGCAAGAAGAAGAGATGCTCTGTTAAGATCAGAGTTTGTCTCTCTTTTAAGATCAGGAATATATTCAAAGAAAAAGATAAAATATTGTTGGGGAATTACTTGTTACTGCAGCAGCACCTGAAGGCTCCAGTCAGGGTATGGGCCTCCCACACCTCATGCTGAAGTCATTCCATGCTCAGCATTTTTTTAAATCAGGCCACTAATGTCTAAGGGTGCAGTCCTGACACTATGGATGTCAGTGGAGTGAGGATTGTACTTTTAAAGGCACAACAATCCTCCATCCTTAAAGCCAATGCCAAAACCCCAATAACATTGATGGTGAAGGATTATACCCTAAGAGGGGGAAAAGGTGAAGGATTATACATCTCAGACTCTGACCTGGCCACTATCATCACCTCAAGACTGGACTATTGTAACACGTTCTATGTTGGGCTGCCCATGGTGACGGTTCAGAGACTGCAGCTGGTGCAGAATACAGCAGCCCATCTCCTTACGGGGACGGGCCGCCGGTGCTCTGTTCTCTGCACTGGCTGCCTATAGTCTTCCGGGACCAATTCAAGGTGCTGATTCTTACCTATGCGGCTTGGGCCCCATGTATCTGCAGGAACACCTCATTCCCCGTGCTCTGGATCAACCGCTGTGGTCGACCGGGAGCGCCCCTCTCAAAGTCCCCCAAGTTTCCCCCCCAGGGGGCGACTATGGAGAGGACGTTTTCAGTGACTGCGCTGAGGCTGTGGAACTCCCTCCAGGTGGAGGCCTGGGTAGCCCCGGACCTCTCCTTTCGGGGTCAATGCAAGACCTGACTTTGGCGAGGGAGACGGGTGAGGGCGGGTTTTATTTTTCTGGGGGGGAGGGGTAAGATGGGGTATTTGTCTTGAAATTTTTATGCCTTTGACACCCCTTCTTTCCTTCTGGGGGGGATGTTTTCTCCCCCTTTTCCCCTTTTTAGTTGTTTCATGTTTATGTTGTTTGTGTTTCAAATGTGGATTTTATATTTTTACATATTGTAAGCTGCCCCCAAGCTGCCTTCGGCAGGAAGGGCAGGATATCAACTATTTTAAATAAATAAAATTTAAAAAAGCAAAGAGAAACACTCTCCTCAGAAGAAGATCTCATACATGTGTTGTTGGAATGTCCGTTTTATGTGGCCAAAAGGAAACGATGGCTGTCTTCTTTAGAGGCAGCAAACCCAGGATGTACCCTATACAGGAGAACTGTTTTGTGTCGCCAAGATAAAAACTATGAGACAGTCGGGGCTTTGGCCAGGTTTCTCTACGCAGCTCAGGTTCAGAGAAGAAAGCAGTTAAGGGAGTTTTGACTCCTTTATGGTTTAACTGACTTGGGAGGGATGTGTTGGTATTCCCGCTGACTTGGAAAGATCTTATTTGGGCTGGCTTAGACCCAATTTCTATGTATATATAATGTTTGTAAATAAGGAGTGGATTATTTAAGTGTGTATAAGCTTTGTGGAGTTTAAAGGGATAAGGTAGGGATTGTTCCCTGCCCATAGTATAGGATGTTTCAAATCATTTTATTGTGTATTGCTTTTTATTTCCATTTTTGTTTTTTGGCTTAAGCCGTAAATAAATCAAATCAAATCAAATCCTCAAGCAGTGGCCAGGATTTTATTTATTTATTGGGTTTTTTGTTTATTGCACTTACTACCCCACCCCTCTCACCTAACACGACTAGGCGCGGCTTCCAACATCTAAAAACAATAAATATAGAAATACAAAATACAATATCAAAAAATATAGATCATAAAATACCTAAAACGGTTCTGTGCTAAAGATTAAAAAAAATATTTAAAAATAGCTGCCTCCCATTCTGCCCTTCCTCTCCCCCCCCCCCCCCCC
>QEPC01004180.1:1408256-1435716 GCA_003113815.1 Sphenodon punctatus | reverse complement strand
AAATAAACAAATAAAAGGAAGTATCTTTTTCACTCAACACACAATTAAGTTGTAGAATTTGTTGCCAGAAGATGTGGTCAAGGCCAGTAGTATAGCTGGGTTTAAGAAAGGGTTGGACACGTTTCTGGAGGATGATAGGTCCATTAGCAGCTATTAGACAGGTAGACTTGGTAGGGCTGTAGCGGAATGTCACAGCATTTCTGCCGGAAACAGCATTTCCGCAATTAGTGGTACAGCATGGCAGAGGCTTTCATTCTGCTAGTTTCATTCCGCTACTTCCGTTGTTCAGCTAATTTCATTCCGCTACTTCCACAGGCTTCGCAAAATAGCGGAAACATGACATTTTTGCTACTTCCGCCATTCTGTCAGTGCCACAAAATAGCAAAACAGCGGTTTTCCGACAGTTTCCGCAATTTTCCCGCAATTCCGCAATTTGCAGAATGCTGGTGGAATTAGCGGAATGTCCGCAGTAAAGCCGCGGTGTGGCGTGGACAATTCCGATTTATATTTGAAGGCTGTAATCTTCAAATTACTTACTCCAGGGTAGTCTTTGTGGTAGGCCAGAGTCCTTGAAAGCTTTTGGCCCTTAAGGCAGCTAGTACCAGCAGAGTTGCAGGCATTGGAATAGTAGGAGAACCACGTCTAATTGGGCCATAGCAGCCTAGTTGTCTAGCACTAGCCACCCAAAGGTGAGCCAACTTGAGAGGCTGCCTCAGTGTTGGGGGAGACAAGGGAGAAGCACTTGTAAGATAGCCCTCCCTTGAGAAGCTACCAGCTGAAAGGACATGGGGAAAGGTCAGAGCTGGGGAAGCCTGACCTAGAGACTGTGGGCATTTTCAGACAAGACACTCTCTACCCCCTATACTTCTTGCAGGGACTGCAGTGTTGCCCTATGGGTGTCCTGTAACATGTACAGTGGATGGGAAGTGAGTGAGAAGTGTCTTGTCTGAAAACACCCTGTAAGAGCTGCTGGGAGTAGCTACAGAGAAGGGTAAACTGGGGGAAGGGGGGGGATTTGCCCAAATCTGGCAGCCTACTAAGAGATTGTGGGAGCTGCTGGGAAGGGTAAGCCCAGTCAGAACTTGGTCAAGGCTGGGAGCCTACTGACAGGTTCTGCTGGGGAACCTGAGGGGTCGTTGAACCCAGGGAACTTGGAGATACATTGGGATTACCACTATGAGTGGAACAGATTATTGAGAGAATAAATGGTGGAGGCATATGAAAATATTAATAAAGTGACACTTGAGAGCTAATCCCCAAAGAGCATAGGTGTTTTCACACACACATTTCTCCTGCATGTTTGCTGTTACATCCTGAACTTTCTATGTGTCTAAATCACTCACCCAGATCTCAAATATCTGGCTCTTTGAACTTCTGCATAGAACTTCTCCCAGAACTTTTGTTTGTAAAAAGTTCTCCTGGTAAACTGCTTTGCTCCAGGCAGCTGTGGTCACTTGGTTTCCGTGGCAGTCCGTCACGTCTACAGCTGCGGCTACTTTAGGATGCCTCAGGGCAGTGTGTGTGTGAAAAATGCATCCAGAACTTACTTGTGGACTTGTAAACGCAGAAGATTGAAAGACCAGCACTTTAAGGTGTTTGTAAAAATGCTCAACACAGGTATTTTCAGACGTTACGAGATGACAGTGAACCACAGTCAATCCCTTGGTGGGACCAAAGCACCCTAAACGTCTGTTCGGCAGCCGCCAGATGTTCACCACAGTCAATACCCACATGGGGTCAAAATCAACCACGCTTCCAGAGCTCCCCCCGGACCATCTCCGAAAGCGTGGTCAAAGAGATTCCCGACGTGAACCAACAAAAAGTAACGTCTGGCCAGGGACAATTCATGCAGCGTCGCTGCCAAGCAATGAGCAACAACACAGGCCGGGGAGGGAGATTTAAAGGGCACACTGCAGCAGCTGGGGTGAGCGCCTTTCAGGTGCTTTGACCACGGCCCGGCCCAGGATTGGTGTAACATCTGTTGCGCTGTCCCGGGCCGTGATCTGGAGTCCCGATTCCCTGCTGTGGTCCTGGTCCCATCACGTCTGTTCGGGACTTTTTTTGACCACTGGGGGTGGTTGTTCGGTTCACCCCCACCAGGAATCCACTGTGGTGAATCGGGACCGTGTAACGTCTGAAATCACCCACAGGTATTTGGACCCCAATCCTGAGAGATATATGCTTGAGAAGCCCCACTCTGGCTGTTTTTAGACAAGATATTCTCCACTCACTACCCACCCACCCACAATATAAATTTCAGGGCTGCAGTGCTGTCCTATGGCACCCTGTAACATGTATAGTAGGTGGGGAGTGTCTTGTCTGAAAACACTCTCTGTTACAGTCACATTAAAATCAAGTACACAGAAGCAAAGAGATGCATCCCTATAAAATGCCCTTCAGAAAATACACAGCCTAAACATTTAAAAGCTTTTAACAATCAAATATTGTTCTCTATTCCAAGAGTACTTGACTTCAGAACAGTCATATATTAGGATTCACACCGTGAAGCCCTGACAAAACTCCCAAGAAAGCAAGAGGCCAGGTCCTACTGAACTGGAAAAAGAATATCAAGTACAAAGATCAAACGTCAAATATCTCATAAGGCTGTCTTATCTTTGAAAATGAAACGTTTTCATCTATACCTGAGTCTTTTCATTCAAAATTTTCTTCTTTTTACTCTTTTTACAATCAGAGCGTGGTGTCACCATCATCAAGAGAGATCAACAGGTCAGGGGGAGGAAATAACCACACACAATCTGTAACAGATTGGTGCAGTATTTTCCAGTGGTGAATAGAATGGCAATTACTCTGTAGCTGCTTAAATAGTCTTATTGAAATGCAATACCATTTCAGTCTAGAGAGAAATGGAGGCTGCCGTGTTTTTCCTAAATGTAAGCGATGTTACTGTCCTAACTATAGGGGTGTACACTTCATTTAGTTTTAATTTGTTATGAAAATGAATGGACCCTCATTCTTTTTTGTAACAAAGGTAATGAAAATGGATGAATAAGCAAACCACATTTGTTTGATTTCTTTCAATCTTGTTTTTACATATTTTAAAAAAATTGTTATTCAAATTATTATTTTTTTAAAAAATCACCGTGCCTGTGCACAATGGCCACTGGGGCTTTTCTGTGCATGCACAACCCTTTTCCAAAATGGCACCGACACTCCTGGCACCATTTTGGAAAAGGGCTACACATACGTAGAACAGCCCTAGTGGCCATTTATGCATGCACAATGATTTTTTTAAAGATAATTATTTTAAATACAATAGAATTAAGACATAAATGGAAATTAACTGGTTTTTTTTACTGAACCTCCCCCCCAAGAAAACAAAAACAAAAGGGGTCTCTGCAAATAAAAATAAATAATGTGCTTTCTGCACACTGCTATGCACGTTTTCGGACCCTGTGTGGCCCTTTTCAGGTTGTGAAGCCTGGTTGATGTACAGAATGTCTTCATACTACATGCTATTTTGCACATCTATTGGCAGGACTAGTGCTGAAACAGGTAGCAATATCCACATTTAATAGCAGTATTCTGAATGAATACTTTATTACAGCTCAGGCTTTCGCCATAGCCAACGTAGATAGTAGTAATAACTACAGTACTAATACAGTATGTCAATCGTTAAAAAAGCTCCCCAAATAATAAGTACAGTACATCCATCGTTAAGATAAAATAAATTACAACCATAATATGATAAGATATACATCTAATCATCTCATGGACATATAAATAGACTAATAAGGTTAAATCTTACTAATATCAGGTCTAACTTGACAAGCCCAGGAGGGGATATACAAAGAAAGACAGCAAAATACCTAATTTAACTACGGTAAGGTACCTAAATACTAGACCTTATTAAGTACCCAGAGTTTTCCAAGAACTTTTACCCCACCTTTAGCTCCAATCTTTTTTTCCCTGCCAACCAAACAAATGATGCTATTCTGGATAGTTTGGTGGTTACCCAGTAACTATGGGTGAAAACAGACATGACGCTAACCACCCTTTAACCACCCTTGGTGGTCATTTATGCATGTTTCAGGGCTGCATAGGGCACCAATACAGCCCTGCAACATGCATAAATAACCACCAAGGGTGGTTAAAGGGTGGTTAGCGTNTTAGTGCTGTGGCAGTTGGGTTTTGTAAGGAAAATGTGGAGAGTGGAGGAGGGAGCAGACATCTCGTAGCCCTAAACACGGTTAAATTCTTGAACTGTGCCCTTGTTGGGATGGGAGAGCAGCTCAGCAGTATCTGATGGATCTTTCCCTTGTCAATGAGCAGCGCAAGCAGATCCCAGCAGCCTCATGGCACTCTGTTATTGCTCAATGCCTGCTGCCTCCCGCAACCAATCAGGGGGGCTCTGGCGGAGGGCGCTGCAGCCCTTTATAATGGGAGGGCCACGCTTTTTCTCTCTGTTCTGTGAGAGCTCTGCTTGTTAGGTTGCGTTTACAGAATTGTGGTGCTTGCACACAAAAAATCCTCCATAGCCCACATTGTATTATCAATACCTTTCCTTCCTCATACCCTACATTTTATCTTCTCCCTTTCCCTGCCCTTCTCCCACCTGAACAGTATCTATAGATAGGTAGTATAGATATAGATATATATTATTTTATTTTTATTTTATTTTATCAAATTTCTACCCCGCCCCTCCTAAAACAGCTTGCGGCGGCTTACAAATAAAAAACAAACACAAATATAAAATACATCTACAAATAATTAAAATATTAAAAAATACTACAGTTAAAACAGGGCCGGCATCACAATAAAGCAATAAATAGGGTAAGGGGAGATAAAACCCCACTGACCCCCCTCCCCAAAGGCCTGGGAGAATAGACATATAGATTAGATTAGATTATAATAGTTTTATAGGTAACTGATTAGATAATAGCTCATTTTCCTTTTCCCTTCCCCTGTCTCCCATAGATTTAGATAGATATTAGTTGTGCATGGGAATCAATAACCTATACCAATACCAAAAATAAAATCTTTGTTTGAAATGGTACCAATATTGATAATGATATTGATATTGATACCAATAACAAAAATTATAATGAAAATGATAACGAAAACAACATTGTCATTAATGATCATAACAAAAATAACATTTTTGAATAACGAAAATGAAAAATGAAAATGACATGGGGGCCTGGTGAACACCCCTATAGCCAACAGCTAAGAGGAAATAGGAATAGTCTTTAATGTGCTAGTATTTTGTTTTGTTTTCCTATGAAAATCAGAACTGCAAGCAGGCCTGCTTTTTTTCTTTAGCTGTTTGCTGCTATTGATATCATTAGATGTTTGGGGCAAACAAGTACAATGGATGTATAGGTATTCATTACACTGGAGTTGACCTTTGTCTGTAAGTCAGTAAGGACCACCGTTTCCATTTTCTAGTGCTGCCGTTTTTGCAATAGGTGACAATCTTGGAATACAGCAAGGAAAGTTAACTTAATTGCCAACTAGGAGTGCAGCCAGACAAGAAGGAAACTGAAAAGAAAGAAAGCATCTGTTCTAAATGTTACAGTCCTAGTGTCATCAAAAGGTCTGGAAAAGAAAGGAAGGGAAGGGAAATAAAATGAATAAAAACATCTAAAACATTAAGCGGAAGACTTCAATTTAATGTCAGAATACTTTGCTGGTGTTTGTTATGCAAAGGAGATAGCTGTCATAACTAGGACAGAAACATGTAGAACAGTATTCATTCTTGAATATTTCCAAGTAATAGAGGATTGGGCTCAAGTTTCTGGCAGCTCCTCGGTAATGTGATGAACACTTGGTATTTCTATTTGATACTTGGTATTTGGCACTCAGTACTTGGTACGTCGGCACTACTTCAATATTGTCCATTGATTGTTTACCATATCAGAACCAATCACAGTGCAAAACAGCACACTTATTGCTTCTTTCACCCTCACCCTCACCCTCTGCGCCCAGTATAAAAGCAGAGCCTACATTTTCCTCTTTTTTTGTGGGTTGTTGGAGATATTACTTATTTGAGATATTACTGAGTACTAAATACTATGTCAATTTCTCATTCTCGGTACGCGGTAAAACTGAGTCAAATACCACAATGCTTAGCTGAATGAAACCAAGTAAAACCAAATACCAAGTTTCAGACCTAGTTGTAAGTGAGGTAACTGTGTCTGGTTTATTTCTAATGTAGAGAAAGTTTTTCTCTTCAATATGACCAACTATCAGGTATAGTTGCCTCATTGGTGCTTATTACACATCACAAGAATCCACCTGTGAGTTCCTGCAGCAGTGCCAAGGGGTTGCCTCTGATGATTTCCATAAATCATCACCTTGGGTGTTTTTACACACACATTTCTCCTGGATGTTTGCTGTTACATCCTGAACTTTCTGTGTGTCTAAATCACTCACCCAGATCTTACACATCCGGATCTTTGAAATTCTGCGTGAAACTTCTCCCAGAATATTTGTGTGTAAAAGGTTCTCCTGGTAAAATGCTTTGCTCCAGGCAGCTGTGGTCACTTGGTTTCCATGGCAGCCTGTCATGGTTACAGCTGCGGCTAATTTATGCTGCCTCAGGGAAGTGTTTGTGTGAAGAATGCATCCAGGAACTGCCTCAGGGCAGTGTGTGTGTGAAAAATGCATCCACAACTTACTTGTGGACTTGTAAACCCAGAAGATTGAAACATCTGGAACTTTAATGAGTGTGTAAAAATGCCCAATGATGATTTGCATAAAATCAAAATGGATCTTCCTTATGGTAATCCTGAGAAAATCTGCATTTTCGGGTGCCCAAAAATTCTGGCAATATCGGTGGGTACTAATTTTGTGCCCAATGCAGCTCTAGTTTTAACCCAAAGAAAGAGCTGATTCTCCTAAAAAGCCATGGTGCCAAGAGGGTAGACCAGCGATCCCATCACATAGTGACGAGAATCTCCCTGTTACATGTTACATTTGGTAAAAAGCCCAGCTTAATTTTCCATAATTTAGACAAGCCCCCAGAGTTGCCTAAGTTTCTTCTGGGGCTAATTTGCATTTATGTCAACCCTGCATTGGGAGGAGCGAAGATGGCTGTTTGTTTGCTTCCCATGTTAACTGCTCTTCACCTTTTGCTTTGTACTAAGAGACATGGTACCATACCTCTTTCTATGATACCCAACAAAAGTAAAATTATACAATGTTCTGCATATGGAGTTACTTCCCTTTATGTCTTAAATGTACTGTACTCATATATTTGATGAACTGTTATGTGATAGGTCTTTCAGTTATAGCATTTAAGTAAGGTTGGGAGTTAATAAAATGGAAAATAAGTCTAATTTATTCATGATGATCTATGGACATCATTAACTGTGAGAATTGTGAGGAATGGCTTCAAAGTCGACTTGCTAGTACATGCACCTGGGGAGTTTTATCTTCAGCATACAGAAGGATAAATCAGAAGAGTAGGGCTGAGAGCTGAGAGCAAGTGTACCCAATCTCCATGGAAATACTGACCTTTCACAAATACTTGCATGTGTTCATCAGTACTTTGACAGTTTCTGGTAATTCCACACTTCAGACATTGTCGATATTGGCATCTGCAATTTCTGGTCACTTGTCAACACTTTTTTGGACCTTTTACAGCACTTTTACTGCAATTTCCAGCACATCCCCATTATGTTTGCATCTCTACAACCCCTGAGGATGCACGCGGGTTGTGTGCACATTATGCTTGAAATTAGCCCAGTAGCAGCTCTTTTCAACTCATGAAAAATAATAACAAATGATGAAAACAGCAGAAAAGCCAGTAGGTTTCTCCATCACATGAATGAAGACAAATGACTTGATGGAGACAGAATACACCACACTTGTCATTTCAGACCTACACTAGAGGTGAAAGAAGCACCTGTGGAAAGGCGTATACCCAGCAAATCCAAAATCTCAAGTCATCAGAGACAATTTAGGCAATGTAGATTTCTCACAGGGCACCTGACTGATGCTTGTTTTAGCTCTACAGTCTCAAATAAAAGAAACACCGGGGGCACATGTGGCAGGGGGTGGCATCTGGTGAACCTGGAGGTGGCACGGGGGTTTGTAATGGAGACAGGGGATACGTGGAGAGAGGGGAGGCTCCACAAGGTCTAATGGGAGGTGGGATCACCATGCTGGACAGTTTAAGTTTGGAATGGCACCCTCCGTGCCCCAGGAAATGGTGTCTGATTTGGCACTTCTGGGAGGAAGGTTGACCAAGGGCTGGGGAAGGACGAAATGGGGAATATTCCAGGGGCCATCAGCCGTATCAAAACACATCCAAGCAGCACATTTGCAGGCATCCATTCAGCTTTCCTGCTGACTGGGGGTCCCCAGCTGCAGGCCCTATGCCCACCGTATCAATAAGGGGTCCAGAAACCACAGGGAGGTGAGGTGGCTGCAGGTTGGGGTGCGTGGCCAATGACACNTAATTCAGTTAGTGATGATCTATTTAACCAGATATCCACCAAATGCTACCTGGATACCATTCAGTATCTGAGCAGATACCAAATATTATCAGATGCTGCATTATCTGGCTCGATACCTGAGAGCAGTTAATACTCATTTAAGCTCTAGGCAGGACTGTAGTCACATCCCTCCTCTCTTCATCCAACCCATCCACCTGCCCTCTTGACCCCATACCTCTCACTTCCTAATGGCAGTTGCTCCCACAATTGCACCTTCTCTGTTGCACATCATCAATCTCTTCCTCTCTACTGGATCATTTCCTTTGGCTTTCTAGTACACCACTGTCTTCCTTATCTATAAGAAGGCCACTCTTGAGCCCTCTGACCCTTCCAGCTATCACCCCATTTTGCTCCTACCCTTTGCTTCCAAGATCCTGGAGCAGTCTACATGTGCTGTCTTCATTTCCTCTCTTCTAATTGACTCCTTTCAATCAGGCTTCCACCTTCTCCACTCGACTGAGACTGCCCTTGCCAAAATCATCAATGACCTTCTCTTAGCTATGTCTAAGGGCTTCTACTCCATTCTTGTCCTCCTTGATCACTCTGCTGCCTTTGACACTGTCGAGTCGACAATAGACTCCCCCTGGATTCACTACATTCCCTGGACTCCCATGGATAATATTCCATTTAGTTTAATGAGGTTTGAATTTCCAAACTTTGTTCAGAAGTTCGGACCAAACTCGAATAGTTCGGTCGACCGAACCGAACTTCTGAATCGAACCGAATTTCCGAACTCGGTTCTGTTCGCCCATCCCTACTTTGTATCCCTTGAACTGCTCCCTTCAATACTTCTCTTGCTGGTACCTCCTCTATGTTGCTTCCTCTCTCTGTGGGAGCTCCCCAAGGCTCTGTCCTGGGCCCTCTCCTCTTCCCCCTTTACACTCATTCTCTGGGTAAACTCATTGAAACCCATGGCTTCCAATATCACCTGTATGCTGATGACATGCAACTCTATCTCTCCACTCCTGCGCTCTCCCCTCCATCCAGTCTCTTATTGCTGACTGTTTTGCTGACATCTCTGCCTGGATGTCTCACCACCAACTCAAGCTTAATATGGCCAAGAAAGAACTCCTCATCTCCCCCCCCCTCTGCCCCAAACATTCCCCTCCTACTTCCCTCTCAATTTCCATTAAGGGAGTTACCATCCAGCCGGTCCCTCAGACTCATAGCTTGGGATGGTGGAGCGCTGGGCAGCGGCAGCAACGCGGGGAACCTTACCTGCACGCCGAAGGCAGCTGTGTTGGAGGCGAGCTGGGGGCGGAGCCAGGACCTGCAGGGAGAAAAGGCAG
This sequence comes from Sphenodon punctatus, assembly GCA_003113815.1. Lineage (NCBI taxonomy): Eukaryota > Metazoa > Chordata > Lepidosauria > Sphenodontia > Sphenodontidae > Sphenodon > Sphenodon punctatus. The sequence goes on along the minus strand of QEPC01004180.1, from coordinate 1,425,968 downwards.
CGCTGAGCCTGCGGCCGGTTGTGGAGCGCTGGGCAGCGGCAGCAACGCGGGGANCACTTCTGGGAGGAAGGCTGACCAGGGGCTGGGGAAGGACGAAATGGGGAATATTCCAGGGGCCATCAGCCGTATCAAAACACATCCAAGCAGCACATTTGCAGGCATCCATTCAGCTTTCCTGCTGACTGGGGGTCCCCAGCTGCAGGCCCTATGCCCACCGTATCAATAAGGGGTCCAGAAACCACAGGGAGGTGAGGTGGCTGCAGGTTGGGGTGCGTGGCCAATGACACGTCCCATGACACCTTACCTTGGAGACAGCAACTGTGTAGGTGAGTCATCCCGGTTCCATGCTGTGCAATGGGTTGGCATCACTGAGACCCCGGACAGGTGTGCAGGCTACATCCATATCACTGAACCAACCACAGCGGCCCCGATACATTTCATCTAGCTACATATGGGAGCCAGTTTGCCTGCAAGGGCATGGTGAGTTGGTGGTGTTTGTGGAGTGGAGAGAGTTTGGAAAGTGATAGAGGGAGTGGAGAGAGCAATTGGGGGGCTTATTGAGCAGGAGAGAGATCTGTGTGAGAGAGGTTGGAGGTGCAGTTGTAGAGCAAGTATTGCAAGTGTGTAGTGGTAGTGAGGTGTGTTGGACAGCGAGTGGCATGAGAAGCCTGGAGCGTATACAGAGGGTGATTGAGGCGTGTAAATGTGTAACACTGTGGGGTGTGGGAGGGTGATTGGTGGTGATAGTGTCATGTGCTGTCTGTGGGTGAGAGGGTGTGTGCGTGGGGTGCGGGCATCGGGTGGGGTTCTTGGGTCAGGGTTTCTATTCAAAGGGTGTGTTGGCTGGTTGGGGCCTGATGCGGTGCGGTGGTTGGTGCGTGGAAGTGGCCATGGTGGTGGGAGCACGATGCCAGTTGTAGGCATCCCACAGGTGCATGCTGCCCTCCTTGCCATCCTGGTGGCATGTTTCAACCTCCTGGAGCAAGCGTTTGATCAGTGGGCCATCCTGCTGTTCCCAACCCAATGATGGTATACCCAACGGGCCCTGCCTCAGATGGGCAGCTGACCTGCACCGAGTGGCAACAATGCGATGGGCGAAGAGAGTGCAGGCCAGATGCCTAGAGATAGCAAGGACAACAGCATCACAGCACATCCACCTCATCCTCTCCAGATTGCCCCTGAACATCTATGGCCTTCAGGTGACTTTACCTTTGCGGAGGCTGAGTTGGATGTGGAAATGGAGCAATAACTGGTGGGAGACCATACTGGCCACGTGGACTGATAAGGAATGGACATCCCACTTCCAGATGACCCGTTCCCTTCTGAGCCACGTGTTAGACATTTTTTTCCCCCACCTCAAGTGGCATGCAACAATATATGGAACCCTATTCCTTCTGGGATGTGGATGGCAAAAGCGGTGTGGTGCCTGGCCTACCTTGACTCCTGTAGGAGCATCGCAGAGCAGTTTGGTGTAGGAGCCTCTACCGTTAACAGGGCCCTGCAGGATGTCTGCAATCTCCTTGTGGAGATGGTCCTTGAGCGGGTCATACAGCTACAGGACACAGAGGTGATGATCTGTGGCTTCTAGGTGATGGGTTTCCCCCACTGCATAGGTGTAATGGACAGCACGCACATGTTGTTCATTGCCCTCCCCACAGCAAGAAAGACTATCTCAACAGGAAGTGCCAGTTCTCTGTGAACCTTCAGGCCGTCGTGGAGCACCGTTGTCTCTTCATAGATGTGTACATGGACCTCTCAGAGAGAAGTCATGATGCTCGTATCCTGTGCTCCTCCCCCTTCTATGACAGGATGTTTTATGGAGGGATAGCACCTAATCTGTTCAGGGTTATCAAGGAAGTGTTGATGGCTCTGGTTATAATTGGGGATCCCACCTACCCCCTGACCCCATGGTTAATGACAGCCTATTCCATTGCTCACACCCCCATCCAGGTGCTCTTCAAGGAGTGTCTGGCCTCTATGAGGTGCATGGTGCAGAGGGCCTTTGGCCTGCTCAAAATGAGGTAGCGCCACCTGCTTAACCTGCACCAATTCAACCTCCAGCACACCCCCATCCTCGTCCTGGCTGCCTATGTACTACACAACGTTTGTGAGGTTGCCTTGGACAACCCCCCTCTGCAACAGAGAACTAGCCTTGTGCCCCTGTACCAGAATGTGCAGGGTGGGGCCTTCAGACAGATCTCTGAGGAGAACAAGGATGCCCTATGCAAGTGCATATTTCCCCAACTGACCGAGAACTGAACAGTGTCCGTCGAAGGCACCATTCCAACAGTCCTATACAACTGTATATCTTGCTTCAATACATGTTTATTTACTACCCCTGTATGTGCCTTTGTCTTGTTAGCTGTGTGTCCTGGCTATCCCCTCCCCCTCCCCCTCCCTCCATGGTCTGTCAGCAGGTGTAGCTTCCTGTTGTTCCCCTGATCCCTTCTGTCATGGCAGTGATTCCAATTGCTGCATCCAACTACCCTGTGTCCTTTATTATTATTATTAACAAACATTTATATGTGGCTTCAACACTATTGGGCCTCGACTGGTGCTGGTGGTGTGAATGTGCTCCATTATCCCATTCCATATGCACATTGAGGACATAGATTTGCACCCAGTAGAGCCCAGTAGAGCCCTTCCTCCCTCAGACCAAGGTCCTGGGGCTCTACCATGTTGTCCTTTCTTATAACTGGGTGGTGTCCTTAACCTATTTCCACCCACCCCCTTGGTTAGTGCCCTCCACCTGGGTCCTCGTGCTTACCTGAGCATGTGGGGAGGCCTGCCTAGGCGATTGGGTTGCTGGGGGTGCTGGGATGTGCTGGGGAGCCTGGAGACCCAGGAGGGGGGATTTTGGAGGGTTCTGGAGGGGAACGGGGAGTGTTGTGGGTTGCCCGGGGAGCCCACCCCGGTGTTTCCGGGGGGCAATGGGAGGGAGGGTGTCAAGCTGGTCATGGGCGATGTAGGGTTGCTTCTGGGGAAACTAAGGTTAGAAAATGAGCTGGGGAGGGGGCACGGGCACCAGTGGGAGGGTGCCATGGTGTTGCGGTACTGCCAGCCCTCCTGCCACAGCAGGAGGGCCCATGTTGTGTTGGGGGAGATGCCGCAGAGCCTCCAGGGTTTCCCTGATTAGTTATCGGTTCTCTGTGGTGTCTCTCCTCATCAAAACACAGGCCCTCTCCTTCTCCTCCCTGTCAAGCCACTGCTTACGGAGGAAGGCGACAGCATGCCACCTGTCCCACAGGTGCTCTATGCAGGATCAGTGGAACATGTCATCCATTTGTGCCCGGTCCCTTCTTCACTTCCCTTGCAGGACCTCCCTAGTGAAGGTCAGTTATTCCCTGTGTCCATCTGCCAGTCACTTGATTTCTGCCAGCAGTTCCATCCCCTGGTCCTCCCTCCTCCTCCAGTTGATAGCCTGCATCTCTCAGTTCCTCTCTGCACTCCCCACGGCGGCACCCCTTGATGGACCAGGCTGCTTGTCTGTGAACAACATGGGGACTTTTGTTTAGCATGGGGCTGGGAATCTACTATGGTCTACTTATTCTGCCTCCTAACCCTGCCCTGCCCTGCCCTGCCCTGCCCTGGGGTCTTTCCCCCCACCCCCTGGGTGCTCCTTTGTGAGCCTGGGCACTGCTGGAGGTCTCCCTTTGTGTTTCCCTGTCCACATCAGTATGTGGAGGGTGGGATAGGTTCTTATCCTTGGTCCCGTTATCTCTGAGAGTGTGTGCCACCCGTCCCCTTCACATCCATGTCTCCCCATCCCTCCTCCACAGCCGGGTTCCTCCTTGACCCCTGTGATCTCTCCCCCCCCCATCTGCTCAGGGTGTTCCCGGACCCGATCCTTGCTGTTCCCTTTCCTGTCCCTTGGGTGCCCTTGGGAAGGGATGGGGCCAGCTGCACTTCTGTGCCCTTGTCCCCTTTGTGTCACCCTGCCACCTCCCACCACTGTGCCCATGTCTGTGTGAACCTACCATTGGTATCCTGGTCACTGGGCTCTGGGATGGCCACAGGATCCTCCACGTCATCCTCCTGGGCCTCCACCTCCTCCTCCTGCACGACCAGGTCTTCTTGAGCTGTGGAGGTAATAGCAGTCTGTCAGTTTGTCCTTGCTTCACCGTAGGGGCCCTGGCTTTCCTGGGCCATGCCACCCCCCACCCCCATTCCTTGAGGTTGTTCTCTTACATGGGCCATAGTATTCCTCCACCTGGGGGGTGTCCCTAGCATCTGGCCTCTCCCCATGGCTTCCAGGGATGCCTCCTCCATCTCTAGGATGGGGGTGTGTCCCCCCACTTCCTGGCTGGTCTCACCAGGGGTAGTGGGGTCCCTTGCTCTGGGGGTTTGGGCAGGATGTGTGCCATTTTGTCCCTCTTTCTGCCCCTGACAAAGGCTGAGCCGTTTATGCGGGAGGCCACGATCTCCCCGTTCAGCTCCTAAGCAAACTCGTGTGTGCGCATGGCACAGCCAGACTTGAGATTATTGTCCTGGATATGTTTGTATCCCAACCTCAAGTCCTTTGCCTCCTGCATGCATTTGGCCCCATCCCTATTGTATGCTATACACTGCATTTCTTGGATGATGGCTTCATAGACATGTTTTGTCTTGAAGCAGCGCACCAGGTCTGCCTGGATCCTTTTGGCCCCCCACAGATGAATGAAGACCAGGAGTTCTTCCATGGTCCAGGGGTTCCCCTTTTGGGATCTGCCTGGGGGGAGGGGGTACAGTCTTGCTGCCTGGAATCTGCTAGGTGGCTGAGGTTGCAGTAGAGCAGGTACTCTCCTGCTGAGGGAATGCATCTAGGTGAACTGTTGTACTGCTGTATCCCTCTTGTTGCTGTGGGGTGTTCCTTGCCCTCCTCCTCCTCTCTGGGGGTTCCTGCTGTTTTACTTGACTGCCACAGAGGCCCTCCTCAGCTGTCTCCCTGATAGTGCTGTGCTCCAGGTTGTGGGTTTTCTACTGTTGGAGGGGAAGGGGGGACCTGTCAGTTGTCTTCCCGGTGGTACTCCGGCATGTGCTTGGGGCTTGTCTGTGCCCTCCCTGCTCCCGCATGTGGGTCAGGTCCCCCTGTCTTACCTCACTGTCTGAGGTGTTCTCCTCCCTAGGCTGCATTACTGGGGGGAAGGGGTGGGCAGCTGGCGCTGCATTTTGCCCTCTGCCCTGTGTCGGAATGGAAGAGCTGTCAGTAGGCATCCTGGCCCTCCCTCCCCAGTGCCAGTCGCCTAGGGCCCCCTCCCCTGAGTGGCCTGGGGTCCCTTTTCTTACCCTGCCCTTTTCTGAGCATGGCATGGATCCCTTGGTCTTGTCTGTGGCTTTTCTGTCTGACATGTTGGGAGCCAGCACACCCATGTTCTTGCTCGCTTTTCATTTAACAGCATTCAGTGTCTCTCCCGGTGGGTGTGTCTGCTTGCGGACTTCTGTGATGCCTCTCTATCTGTCTCTCACTGGTTTCAGGGAACCCTTCCTGTGGGTGGGTGTGCTTCCCCATTCACACAGATGGCTGGGTGTTCAACAACCATCTCCACCCACCTTCACCAATGGAGCATCCCTGCTCCTTCCTGACTGCTCCCTGGGTGGAGATGGGTTTTGATTGGTGGGTCGTGGTAGCGCACACACCCACCAAGCCCCATTCACATGGATGCTCTCTCACCCATCTGTTGGGTGGAGATGGTTGGGTGGCGTCAGTGTGAAAACAGCCATAGAGGTTTAACCTTGACCTGTGGGACAAACAATAGCCTGGTCCACCTCCCACTCCTAATGAACTAGGAAGGGAGAGGAGAAGGCAATAACACTCCTCCTGAGCTAACTAGCCCATTGAAGGTGTCACTTCCTTTGTTCATCCAGGCACGTTAATAGGGGTTGAAGGCACTTCCCTCTAGATGCCTGCTTACTAGATCAGAAGAGGATGTATTACTTGTTAACTGAATGTTCTGAGGCTGTTTTATAGGGATGTGCACTGAAGCTCTCTTTTATTTTCATTATTCCTTTCATTTTCACTATTAAAAATGTCATTCCGCTTCATTATATTTCTTTATACTTTTGTTCTCATTATTCCTTTCATTTTTGATTTACATTAGTTTCAAAGGGAAACATATTTTCAGCTGTAACTTTCTTGTTTTTTAATCAATTTGGATGAAAGCTGGAGAGATTTTACCCCAAATGGAATGCATTACTTATGCCATCAGTCAGAAAGATTAGATAAAGGAATCAAATTCTATAAGCATTCTATAAGATATTTTTGATTTGAAGAAAAGCTTCATACCCATTTATGGCTGTAACTTCTTTGTCTTCCATACAATTTGGTCAAAACAAGGACATATTACATGCTTCTCCAAGTTTACTATCGCTGCCAAATTTCAGAAAGATTGAATAAAGGGTCATGAAATTATAAGCAATTGACTTGTACATGTATTTCTGGCTGTAACATCTTTTTCTTTCATCCAGTTTACATGACATTTTAAGGCTTGTATCTCACTCCTCCTGGATCATCTCTGCCAAATCTGAAAATATTTACATTAAGGATCCCAAATGTATAAGTCTGAACAGCATCTTCAGAGAAGGAGTCTATGACAGGGATTCTCTCATGCTTATCACACTGGTACAAGATGTGTTTGTGATGCCAATTGAGCATCAGAAATGTCAACCATAGATCCTCATTCTGTTCTGTGAGCATCCCAACCCTCCCCCCTCCCAGTTGTTACTGGGAAATTTGAAGCATCTGCTTAGGAAAGAACCAATATCGGATGTCTTATGCCCTATGTCACAGTGCTGCAGAATATGATAGTAATGAAAATGGGAAAGCCTTGATGATTTAAACATGTCTCCTGATTGATGGGATGCTTCCCCCTCTCCTCTCCCCTGCTGCCTGACGTCCCAGTTATGTCCCTTCAATGCCTGCCTCAGAGCTGCCCAGGACTGGTCCTGAAAATCTAGAAGTATGCAGTAATTGGCCAGTGAATGTGTCTGTCAGTCAGTTGGGCTGATGCGCCTCCATTATGCAGCCCTCCCACCCTGTGCTTTTACATGAATAACAAATATCTTCAAGAAGAAATATTCAGTTTCTAATAAAATTGTGACCCTCTATCAAATCATTCTGAACTTTGTCAGATATATTCCTGAAGGTATGATATAAATTACATGTAAACTGGATGGAATACAAAGATGTTACAGCCAGAGATGCATATGCAAGTAACTTGCTTATATCATCTAAATTCAGCTAAATTACATGTAAACTGGATGGAATACAAAGATGTTACAGCCAGAAATGCATATGCAAGTAACTTGCTTATATCATCTAAATTCAGCTAAATTACATGTAAACTGGATGGAATACAAAGATGTTACAGCCAGAAATGCATATGCAAGTAACTTGCTTATATCATCAGGGCCCTTTATCTAATCTTTCGGACACTTGTCAGAGATAGTAATGTTGGGAAGGAGTATAATCTTTCCAAGTTTCATCCAAATTCAATAGAAGACAAAGAAGTTACAGTCAGACATGGGCATGCAGCTCTTCTTAAAATCATCCAGAGATGGATTCTTAAGCAAAGATCAGACAACTGCATTTTAAAAAATGTCTGGCATCCTAGTCCTCTGAAGAGAACTGTGAGTTTGGTGCTGTACCATCAGGGAAACTGAGGCACAGACCCATAGCAGTGATTGGTATGGGGAAAATGTGTCATAGGGTGGTTCTTGCTTTTCCTATGGTTTAGAGTCTTTAAGGCCACTTTTACACGTTAATTAATTATTATTATTATTATTATTACTTGTACAGCGCCAGCTGTGTACCTGGTGCTTTACAGAACAATGAGATGGACATGGTCCCTGCATATAGCTTACAATCTAAGGCTCTTTTCACACAGACACTCTAACACTGATAAAATGGGTGTTACATTTTATTATACATGTTGCAGGGCTGCAGGTGTGCTCTATGGGTGCCCTGCAACATGTATAATAAAATGTAACACCCATTTTATCAGTGTTAGAGTGTCTGTGTGAAAAGGGTCATACTGTGTGTCACGGTGAATCTGAGGAGGTTTTTAGATGGTAGGAATATTTGTTTCAAAGTTTAAATTTAAATTTCAAAACACTGAGAGTCTGAATTTGAATTTCTGTGCATAATTGTGACATCTGTCAAGGTCATAGGTATAAAGGGACAGACGGTGCAGTTGCAGTGGGGCCCACAGACATTGGGGGTGGGGGGAGGAAGGGATGTGCCCTACTTCATCTGTGTCTCTTGCTGCTGGGAGGGGAGGGAAAGGGGTGTCCATTCCATCTTCTGCGTGAGGTCCCATTCAAACCTAACTATACCTCTGAAGTCTATACATTATTTTGTTTAGTAATTTGTTGTTTGGTAATTGAGGCTATTCGTTATTTGCTATTCAGTACTGAAACAAAATGGAAAAGAGATTTTGTTTGTTTTTTGATATAAGATAATGGAAAAAATACATTTAAGCCAAATCAGAATAATAAGGTATACTGTCACAATGCCAAAGTAACTAAAATGCCAAATGACTGAAGTAATCAAACCAAAACAGATATTCATTTCTGAAATGAAGCCGAAACCAAATAGTGGTTTATTTCCACTTCACTAGACCCTATTTGAAATGGGCAAAATTAAATGTTTGCTGTGGATATTAGTTTCAGCTCTAGTAAGCCCTCCAATATTTTGCCCAAACAAAACCTTTACTATAATGTGTGGTCCTAGTCCATTTTCCAATGAGGTTGTTTTTTCATTTATTTCTTGTTCAGACTGGATGGATTTCATATTGTTGGGTGTACCTTTAATTTGCACTTTGTCATTTGTCTATACTTCTCGGTGCATATAAACATTGTGGTAGTTTACACTGAATGGGATAATCAGGCTTTCAATCTTGAATTTCCAAAGAAGTTATTACTAATATAATAAATTTATGGTGGCTTGGGATTTCACAGTTCCCTTTCTCTAAAAGACCAAGAACCTATATTTTGATCTAAAAGGGCAACCAATTTGTTATTATGGGACACATTACACAACAAGGAAGTTCTAATTCCTTCCAGTACAGAACAGTGGTCCAAAATGCCATGACTATTCACTACAATACCACATCAAGGAGCAAAGGGAATAGAAACATCTGTAATGTCCATTCTCAGGGTGAATGTAAAAGACAGATAAAAGTTGTATTATTCTTACTAGGGATGGGCGAACAGTACCGAGTTCGGAAATTCAGTTCGGTTCGGTTTGAAAATTGAGTTTGGTTTGGAAGTTTGGTTCAGTCGACTGAACTATTCGAGTTCGGTCCGAACTCCGAACTTCCGAACAGAGTTCGGAAATTCAAACCCCGTTGAACTAAATGGAATATTATCTTATAGGGATGGGCGAACAGAACCGAGTTCGAAAATTCAGTTTGGTTCAGTTTGGTTTGAAAATCGTGTTCGGTTTGGAAGTTCGGTTCAGTCGACTGAATTGGTCGAGTTCGGTTCGAACTCCGAACTTCCAAACCATGTTCGCTCATCCCTAATTCTTACTTTTTCACTCAGAGAACTGAAACACATGGAGACTTAGAAAATACACGTTCGCTTGAAAAACATTAATTTCTCCCTTTGCAATCCTAGTTTGACGACTTTCATGTGAAATGTCATGTTAATATTCAGAACCCCAACAGAACAATTGTGGGAGTAAAAGCATGTTTACCTACATTTAGTTGTTACGCTACTAGTTACAAGATGTTGCTTGAAGTACCTTGTTCCCCAATAAAGTCAGTGCTGGATGGGATAATACACCTACTACTGCAACACTATGCAACAGGGAAGTGAGCTGCAGACAAGAGGTACTAAAACTGATACTCCCTTATTCACAACTCAAAACAGTACTACTAAAACATGAAATTGGATCACTGAATCAGCTCTTTAAATATGGCTAAAACATGGTTTGTGTTCATAAACAGCACAATCTCTGTTTTCCAAGCAGGGATGTTTTAATCTACCTGTCAGGAATGTTATAGTTGTTAGTTGTCCTGCATCCAAGTAGGGATTTGGATGACATGACCTTGACATCTTTTCCGACTCTATGATTGTAGCCTAGGGAATTAATATTTTCTCTAGAAGTACATGAATTTCATGGGATTGGATAAAAGCTACTGCCCCTGAGGTATGCATATCCTCAGAATGTGGCCTAGATAAAGTGGTCAAAGCCACAAAGGAAACCATCTCCCTTTCTTCTTTCCCTCCAACCCCACCCCAGAAACAAACAAAACCCTTGTTCTGCTTTCTCTGGTTCATTTTCACTGTGTAATAGTTGTATTGTAAGGGTGATGCAGAGATATCTAATATAAGGAAGGATTGTAAAGAATGACCTAAACAAAGTAATAATGAAAGCTTTTCCACAGAACTGAAGTGTCTGAAGTATCAGACCATTTATTGCAGTAGAAAAATCTACTTCTCTTTAATAGGCATTCTATAAATACATCCCAAAGCATATATATATATATATATATATATATATATACGGGGAACTTTGCTAAAGCTAGCAGGACACAGATATATTCCAGGTCAAACTTTTCTTCCATTAGGGTGATAGCCACATGCCGTTGTCTCCTTGTGAAAAAAAACCTGGTTCATCAGAATGACATCACAGAGATGGGAAGTTAGCAGTTCAATCACTTGGACATCATTAGTTCAGGAAGAGTTTACTTTAAAGGTGCCTTTAAGAAGCACTTAATTTAGCATATCAAGTGTTATCTATCAATGTTTCCTTGATCACATAAAAAAATGGGTCCCTTGCATAGAGTGCACCAAACAAAAGAGCATCCAGATTTCACATTTAAAAATAAATGAGTTGTGTGACAGCAGTAATCATTATCTCTTCCACATTGATCTGTGTGCCTGCAAAGACTTTCTATTAACTCCCGAAGAATAGTTGGCAACCACTGTGGTTATGAAGCTGGCTGATGTTAGTAGGATGCTGAGGTAAGCAAAAATCTAGGTAGCTATATTCTTTTTCATTAAATAAAGCTGTTCCTACAAAATCCTTCAAGATTGTGTAAGTGCTTTGGGGCAGATGTATTGGACCTTCAGATCATTATAGGATTCGGGGGAGGGGGGGGAGATTAGACAGAAGTTAAAGAAATGCAGAACACTTATTATTACTATCATAAATTAATAATATTTTTCTCCCTGACATAAATCATTCCAGAGTGATTCATAAATTCTTAGCTCCAAGTATATCACTGTTGTGCATCAATGATGCACAAGGATGATGGACTGTCAGCTGATGCAAGGAGGAGAGTTTGAAGAACTCAGTAAAAATGAAGAAAACTTAAGTCAAGGTGTTACGCTATACGCTATAAAAGCAAAAGCACTCAAATTGAAAACAAATGTGTATGTAGTTATTGTATGGAACTCAGTGTTGACTAGCCAAGAAAAAGAAAGAAAAGGCTAGACTACTGCAATGTGTTCGATGATCACTTTTTGGTAGCTACTGATGGTGCAGAACATGGCTGCCTGGTTTTTGACAGAGGTGGGTCACCTGAAATGCATTATACTGATGCGTCTTAACCCACATTGGAGACCTTACCCCACATATTAGTTTGCTATGCAACTGACTGTCAAGTCAGTAGCAGCCAGATGTTAACTCGTTTCTGACCCTGGGTGGGCAGCTGGCTACTACATGAAGTGGATGCTGGAGAAGGCTGGTGACACATAATGGGATACTGGGTGTTTTTACAAACACATTTCTCCTGCTTGTTTGCTGTTACATCCTGAACTTTCTTTGTGTCTAAATCACTCACCCAGATCTTAAATATCTGGCTCTTTGAACTTCTGCATAGAACTTCTCCCAGAACTTGTGTGTGTAAAAAGTTCTCTTGGTAAACTGCTTTGCTCCAGGCAGCTGAAGTCACTTGGTTTCCATGGCAGCCCCTCAAGTCTACAGCTGCGGCTAGTTTAGGCTGTGTTTTTGTGCAGAATGCATCCAGGAACTGCCTCAGGGCAGTGAGTGTGAAGAATACATCTGGAACTTACTTGTGGACTTGTAAACCCAGAAGATTGAACACCAGCACATTAAAGTGTGTGTAAAAATGCCCACTGTTGTCCACCCAAGCCAATATGGGGTAATGGGCTGCTTTGCGTCAGACCAGTTTCGTGCAACCCAACTTCATGGCTAGGTCTGCCAGCACGACAGAGTCACGGGCAAAAGGCCAAGAGTGGTCAGAGGAGCAACTGCATCCTGCCCCCAGTCCACCGAAGACAGCCCTGGCACCCTTAAAAGGACTGTATCGCAAATTCAAACCAGCATTGTCCAACCTCAGACTGCATAGCAGCTCATGCCCAGTGCCCACCCCCATGGAACAACTGATCCGCAACCACCACAGGACATGAGGACAGCCAATCCAGTGTGGTAAGCCATCACACTGGGGGTGGGGTTGGGGCTGCCAACACAGGTGCTCAATGGTAGCCACATCCTCAGTGTGAGTGTCCATGATCATGTCCACAGGCATCAACCAGCACCACCACTCCAGGGACATTGGACATTGATGTTGTCAATGCATCTCTTCAGGGGTGGGTGGGTTAGGATGCCATACATTCTGAAAAACGCAGTTGTCCAACCTTGGCTTAAGAAGCCATATTTGGATGCTGACTCCGCAGTCAGCTATTGTCCTGTCTCTAACCTTTTTAGGGAAGGTTATTGGACAGGTGGTTGACCCATCAGCTCCAGGCTTATCTTTGCGCTATATGTGTTCCTGGAACCATTTTACTCAGACTTTTGCCTAGGTATGGCACGAACACTGTGCTTGTCTCCTTAGTTGATGATCTGTGCCTGGAGATCGGTAATGGGAATTGTACACTGCTGATATTGTGAGGTATTTCAGTGGGCTTTGATACAGTTGGCAATTAGGTATTGTTGACACTTATGCAGGAAGTGGCAGGGGTGTGAGGGACTGCTCTTGAGTGGTTCCATTGATTCCTGATGGAGAGGTCTCAGCATGTGGTGATGTGTGATTGCTCATTATCCCCTTGGGTCCTCCCCTGTGGGATCCCACAGGGCTCCATCTTGTCTCCCTTTTTGTTCAAAGTGTATATGAGGCTGCTAGGTGAGATCATTTTGAGGTTTGGAATGAAGTGTCATCAGTATGCTGATGATGATTTTTGGGAACTGGATTAGGATGAGTCGATTGAGGTTAAATCCTGACAAGACTGAAGTGATGATGGTTGGCGTGCCCTGTGATTTGGGGGAAATTGGGACTTGTATTATTGATGGTATCTGACCTCCTTTGGTCACTCTGATCCGCAACCTTGGAGTACTTCTGGAACTCTTGCTGCACCTTGATCTTCAGGTTGTGGTCAGAAGTGCTTTTCACTAATACCATCTGGTGAGGAGGTTGCAACCTTTTCTTTCTGATTCAGACTTGGCCATTGTCATCCATGCTTTCATCACCGCAAAGCTAGATTACTGCAACATGCCCTATGTGGAACTGTCCTTGACTGTTTGGAAGCTGCAGGTTATGCAGAATGTGATGGCCTAGCTTCTTTCTGGGACGGATCACCAGGAGCACATTATACCAGTGCTCCACAGTCTTCAATATCTACCGATGACTTTCTAGGTACAATTCAAAGTGTTAGTTTTGACCTTTAAAGCCCTAAATTGCCTGGGCCCCACTTATCTGAAAGACTGCCTGTCCTACCATGCTTCATCATGGCTCCTATGTTTGGCTGGGGGCACTCTCCAGTGGGTTCCACCTGTTACTATTGCCATACAAGAGTGACCCACAGGGGGGCATTTTTGGATGTTGCCCCAATTTCCTCCCCCTGTAGGTCTGTTTGTGTCCAAGCCTGAGAATTTTTCAGTGGCAGTGCAAACCTTTTCTTTTAAGTAAAGCATTTGGTGGGTGGGGAAAGGGATTAGGTGGGAGGTGTTGGTGGGTTTGGGTTGGAGCGGGTGTTTTATGTCGAATTGTATTTTACGGTTTTAATTGTCTTTTATATTTTTGCGAGTCACCCTGAACCTTCCATGTTTTTTTGAAAAAGCCATAAATAAACTAGCTGCTTTGTAGAACTTTGCAACTTCTGTATTAACCTTGTATTCCTGTTAGTCTAAACATTTTTTAATTACCCGGACAGATTAAATAAATGAATTGCCATTTGCTAACCATGGTTTCCATCCATATTCTGGGGAAGTTGGGAGCACACCTCTCAAGCTCTGACCCCTGAAATGAGGTATGGGGACTCCCAAACAAAGGGACAATATAGGGCATTTTATCAGGTATATGTGCACATATGCAGTGTTCACTCTCACCAACTCACCCTACTCACCAACACCTTCCACCCATGCTCCTCAGCATTCCATGATGTGTCTGTTCATGCATACATATGGTTATCTATCAACAGTGCCTGACAACAGCTGTGAAGCCCAACACTAGGAAGGGAGGGGGGAAGGGGCAAAATGAATGGCAAGCCACCAATACTGTGAGCTATGCATTGTTTCCTCCAGCCTGATGACGGAGTCATGCATGCATCCCCAGGCAAGCTCTAAGCATCAACTCCTGACATCTATCTATCTATCTATCTATCTATCTATCTATCTATCTATCTATCTATCGGCATCCGCCATGCAGCTTTTGTTTTGGCACAGGACATCCTAAGGAGGCATTTCTCAGCCCATACTGTCTGTGACCTGAACAGGGGAACTGGATGGTTGCATGAAATGAAGGTGGGGGAGGTGGGTGTCCATGTTGGTCTCGCAGATATTGTGCAGCTATTACCATCAGGAGAGTCGACCGCACCTTGAAGTCTATCTGGCCTGAAAGACAGTGCCGTCGCTGTTTGAAGATCCCAAACAATACTTTCACCATGTCCCAGGTGGTACTCAGCAACTGGTTAAACAGGTATGCCTCAGGCATGCCATAGGCCCTCATCAGCGGTAGCTTTAGGGCACAGGCCACGTCCCCCAGAACAAGAGGTACGTGACCATCTCCTCAACGTTAGTGTAGAGGTTGGTCACAAAGTCCCCCATGTACATCTGGCCACATAATGGTCATCAGCGCAGGATGCGGGTGTCATGGAAACTCCCTGAAAAAACAGCCATGACATCAGTGAACCATGCCATGGGGTCCATGACTATTTGGAGTACCACCAAGGTGTAACCATTCTAGTTCAAGAGGTCATCATGGCTATGATGATGGTGATGTGGCTGCCTTCTTCTGTCGCCCAGATGCAACTGGGGAACTCTAAACCCTGAACTTTTTATGTCCTGTACAGGAGCACATTCTTACTCTCCTCGGGTAATTGTATTAGGGTGAGTACTTGTTTGTACTTAAGTTTTTATTGTTTTCTTTTTATATTTCATTTGAGCTATTTTGACACCCACACCCCGGGTTAGGGTTTTGTTTGTATGTTTTGTATTTTTGTTTTTGTATTTGCTAAAGCCTATGGCTACAACAATAAATTATATTGATTAATTGATTGCTAACCCCTGAAAGCCCTACATGATCATCTGAGGGTTCAACCAGTTGGGTTACGGAGTGGGTGGAGTCCATTGTCACTAGCTTCCACAGGGCAATGGCAACCTGTTTCTTTCTGAGGATTGGGGTTCTCATGCTCATCTGCTTCCGGTCCAGTACTGGCTTGAGGAACTCCACAACCCAGAACATGAGCCACTGGGACATGTGGAAGTGAATGGACCAGTCATTATCTCCCCAGGTGGCCAGAACTCTCTTCCATCACTATGTGCTGCACGGCATAACCCAGCTGGTCTTCATGTGGGACATCACATGGTGCAGGGTTCTGATCACTGCTGTGGTGTCCCATGACAGGTAAGCTGCTGCCCACACTAGGTCCCCTAGTTGGGCCATCATCCTTAGAAGCATGCCTGCTTGCCGCTGGATTAGGGCCCAGGTCTGATACCTGACCCTGCAGGGGAATCACACTCCACTGTACTGTACAGCTCTTTTCACAGCTCCATTGAGATACTGCATGAAGCTGGCTTAGACCATGTGCCACTGCGAACAGAGAGCTAGCACCACCTGCATAAGTTCCTCACTCTCCTTGCTAGTGGTCAGGAGAAATTCCAGTCCTGCTCACACATTTCACTCCCTGGCTGTCTGACAGAAGGCTGTGGCATCTTCAGACAATGCACCAGAGCTTTTAAACTGGTGAGATGCCCCTCTGTGATCACCTGTCTATCACCCAGCTATTGGCTGGGAAGGTCCCTGCCGCCCCCCCCCCCTTAATCTTATCCAGTTTTTAGCACAATCATGGGATTGTGACATCTCTCACTAATGGGAAGAGGGAAAAGTAGGAGGGATGGAAGACAGTTGTCAAGGTAGTGACATGGCCAGAGGTGCATGTGGGGGAGTTGTGGGGGTTAAGAGTGGGGCTCAGAGAGAGTGTAGGGAGAGGCAACCCCAGGCTGTGCTGCAACCATCACCCACATCCCTAGGAGCAGCTGCCCAAGGGAGGTGGAGCACTCAAGCTGGACCGCACCTGGAACACATTTCTTGATCCCCGTATCCCTGCCCCAGCCATCCCTTACCTTGATGTCTCCCCTCGCCATGGTTCTCGCAGTCTCAGTGAACATCCATGCTCCAGGATCAGGGACATTCATGATGGGCCAAGGAGTTTGCACAATAGCTCTTGGTGGGAGTGAGACATGAGGCAGCCTCTTCTCCCTGTCACTGGTAGCCCCAAACTCTCCTCTGTGGGAAGCATTCCCACTCCATCCATAGGGAAAGGGTGTAGTGGAGGGTACTGAAGGACTGGGGTTGGGTTGGGAAATGCATGTTTGGAGGGCTTGTTTGGGCACCAACCAGATGCATGATGTGTCTTGTACATAGGTGCTACTTCTAAAGCTTCCCGTGGGTAGGATACCCCAGTCCTGTCTCCCCCTTTCTGTCTGTCCCCAAGTGGCAGACTGTGCCCTCCTCCATCAACAGATACAGGTCTATTGACATGGACAAGTGTGCACATGTCAGAGATGCTTAAGTGGCTGTAGTGGAGGGTATCAGGGGGAGGGGAGCTGGCTGTTGATTGATTCAAGGACCCAGCTTTTCCCCTGATCTTGTGAAACCATAACATTTTTTGTCCCATGTGTGGATGTACAGTGACTGGCTGCCAGCAGACACTTCTCCCTCCCCCCCACCCCCGGCAAGGCTATTTATGTGCATGTGAACTTCCTGCTCCAGTTCTTCGGACACTGTGCCTGTGAGACAGAGTGCAAGCAGCATGTAGCCAGAAAAATAGGCCAGAAAACAGCTAAAAGACAGGTCAATTTAAGCATGGTCAGTTTTGGTGTTGTTATTTCTGTGCTGAAAGATGTTTATTAAAAGCATTCTTTGGTTTATCTTGTTTACATACTTGCTGGCCATATGTCCAGACATTTTGAAAGAAAACCATTTTTTGTTGGTTCCTCTGTTAAATTCTGTCAATTGGGCATTTTTACACACACATTAAAGTTCCGGATATTTCAATTTTCTGGGTTTACAAGTCCACAAGTAAGTTCTGGATTCATTTTTCACACAAACACTGCCCTGAGGCAGCCTAAAGTAGCCGCAGCTGTAGACATTAGGAGTGGGACCCCAGGGCAATTACCGGATACCGGATTTACCAGTTTCCGGTTCTCAAAGAACCGGATTCTCGGATTAAATCCGGTATCCGGTACCGGTTTTATTTCATTGATTTCAATGGGGCACTGTGTCCCCATTGAAAACAATGAAATACAATTAATTCCTCCCCCCTCCC
>QEPC01004180.1:1370080-1399784 GCA_003113815.1 Sphenodon punctatus | reverse complement strand
AAGGTCTGAATGCATTATTTCGCTGTACTTAAAATCGGTATGGCATGCATGTGAATGCAACAGGACTTGTTAACAGCGAACTATTGAGAACCAGTTTTAAAAAATCCAGATAATTGCTGCATGTGTGAATTCGCCCCTAGTCTTATAAGCAATTAACTTATAAATGTATGTCTGACTGTAACATCTTTTTAGTCCAACCAGTGTACATGAAAT
This sequence comes from Sphenodon punctatus, assembly GCA_003113815.1. Lineage (NCBI taxonomy): Eukaryota > Metazoa > Chordata > Lepidosauria > Sphenodontia > Sphenodontidae > Sphenodon > Sphenodon punctatus. The sequence goes on along the minus strand of QEPC01004180.1, from coordinate 1,399,571 downwards.
TTAGAACGACTGTATCTCACACCTTCTGGATCATTTCTGACAAATATCAGAAAGATTTGATAAAGGACCAAAATTTTATAAGCCTGCACAGCATATGCAGAGAATGAGCCTATGGCAGAGATTCTCTTACATGTCACTGTGGTATAAGATCTGGTTGTGATGCCAACTGGCCAGTAGAAATGTCAACCAAATATCCTCATTCTGTGCTGTGACCATCCCAACTTCTCTCCCCTGCCCATTACTCGGAAGTTGAAAGCATCTGTTTAGGAAAAAGTCAATAAAGATTTCCTGCTCTGTATGCCTGCGCGTCTCTGCCAGCAAAGCCGCAGGGATGGGGTGGGGTCTTTCAGACCGGCTGATCCCTGTGCATATTCATGCTGCATATTCCCCCCCTCCCTCAGCCCAAATATGCACAGAGGGGGCATGTCTGAAAGTGGCCTAAGCCTCCTGATTGCCGGGATGCTATCCCCAAAGTCCCAGTTATGTCCCTGCTATGTCCACCTCGAACAACCACTGATTGGTTCTGTAAATCTGGAAGCATGCAGTAATTGGCCAGTGAATTTGTCTGTCAGTCTTTTGGGTTGCTCCACATCCTCCCTCCTACAGACTCCATCCCCCTGCCATGCCAGGTGCCTGCCTCTGACTGGCACTGCATGTGCTGCTGTTTATCTGAATAATGCTCTTCAAGGGGACAACCTCAATTGCTTATAAAATCGGGTCCCTTTATCAAGTTGTCATGTAGTTTGAAAGTGATGACAGGAAAGGTGTGGGATACATTCCTGCCAAATGTCTTGTAAACAGGATGGAATATATAAATGTTACAGCTAGAAATACATGTTCAAGTTAATGTCTTATAACATCAGGATCCTTTATCCAAACTTTCTGAAGTTTTGTAGGATTGGTTATCTTTTGGGGGGACATAGTATTTCCAGGATTTATGAAAATTGGATGGAAGGTAAAGAAGTTCTAGCCAGGAATGTGTATGCAGCTTTTCTTAAAATCATAACATTCAATTGCTTCTAAAATTGGATTCCTTTATCCAATCTTTCTGATGTTTGTTACACATAGAGCGCACTATTGGGGATACAATCTCCAAAAGGTTCATCAGAATTGAATAGGAAACAAAAAAGTTATAGCCAGAAATACATTTTTCAGTTTTTCCCATTATTACAAAAACAAAAATTTGTTTTCGTTTTTATTTTCATTATTGTTATAGTTCAGGGTGTCTATTAGAAACCCCCAGCATTGACCTTATGGTCAGCCCAGGCCAGGACAAAAAACAGCCAAATTCACCAAAGGGAATGGAAAATGCCCAAACAGCCACTTTTATTTTGCTCCTACCAGACAATCAAAAACTTTCCTGTCTTTGTCCATCACTCACCTGTCCCCTCCCATTAACCCCCTGCCTACAAAATATGAAACTAAGTTTTGTGTTCTAGCTCAGAGAAGCTAAGGTCAGGTCTGAGTCACTCTGGTCATGTGTGCATCCATCACTTGACTGATGGTTCTGAACATTTGGAGTATTGGATCATCGTACCTTTATCTTTGGAACCTCAGAACACGGAAATTCGGAACTATGTACCATGATCCTCAGTGGATTCCGAAAAAAATCAAGTACCAAGTTTCAGCACTAATAGATATTTTTTGCCAGAGAAATCGTTAGGGCATCAAGAGGGTCTCAGTTCATCCAGAGATTTCTTATTTTTGATAAATCTGATTTAAATGCTACTCAAGAGTGCTTTTTTCATCAACTCCATTTTGGAACCAGTGATGCAGAGGCTGCAGCTTTTTGTTTCTGATTCAGATCTGGCCACCATCATCAATGCCTTCATAACCTCAAGGTTAGTTTACTGCAATGTGCTCTATGTGGGGTTGCTCTTAATGATGGTTCAGAAACTGCAACTGGTTCATAACATGTTGACCCAGCTCCTCTTGGGGGCGGGTCACCGTAAGCATATGACATGCATGTCAAGTTGGCACTGGCTACCAATACCTTTCTGGGCACAATTCAGGGTTCTGGGTTTGACCTTTAAATCTGTAAATGGCCAGAGCCCCATATAACTGAAAGACTGCTTCCTGAATCATGCTCAACAAGTTCCTTGCAGTCAGCTGGGAGCACCCACTTGCGGGTACCACCCGCCAATCATGTTAATACAAGGACACACAGAAAGGTGTTCTCGGTTGCTGCCCCAGTTTTGTGGAACTCCTTTCCCCTTGAGGTCCATCAGAGCCCGAGCCTGAGCATATTCCTGAAGTGATGTAAGACTTCTTTTTGGAAACACATTTAGCAGGTGGTATTAGCGGTTGGCTGAGCCTTTTTTAGGGTTGTTGTAGGTTTTTTAAGAGATGTGTATGTATTTTAATGTTTTTATACTGTAAGCCTCCCTGGGCTTTATGGAAAGGGCAGGGTATCAAATTTAAATAAATTAATAAAGTATACAGAAGATGAGGAAGAAGAAAGAATGCTTCCATTGGTTAAACAAAACACATAAAAAGGACACAATCACATTGGCACAAGAGTGCAGACAACAGAGGTAGAAAGAAAAAAAACCTTGATGGAAACTAAATATGGGATGGAGTGATTTGGTATAAAAGGACTTGGAGAACTGTTGAATAAGAGAAAAAGCAGTGAAAGGACAAATATTAACTGAAATGGGGGACCAGGGAAGACACCCCCGCAAAAGGGAAAAATGTTAAGGAGAAGAAACTGTACCACTAATGAATCCTAGCCTCCCCTAGAATGGAGACCAACAGCTAATTGGTGTACACAATGCACAACATGAAAGTTTATCCTAGAACATCAGCAAACTTCTACTCCACTGGTTCCAAAATGGTTTGCCAGTGGGACCCATTTTGAAACTTAAGTATAGTCCTGTGATCCCAGATATAGAAATTAAAACATGCAGATTTCAAATTTACATGATATCGGATGAGAACAAATATCAGTCAGAAAGGATTGTTGTAACTTCCACTGTAGCTGCTGTGACCCCACTTGGGGTCATGACTTATAGTTTGGGGCACCTCTGCTGTCCTCTTTAGAAAAGTGGCATCACCCATTCAGGTCTTTCTCACAGGTAGAGAGCAGAAATCATTCCTGCCAAGTTAAGTTAGTGGAATGATATTAGTGTAATACAGATGCAAGTGAGATCGCATGTAGTGCTAAAAGTCTATCCAGGGCACAAAAGGTCTCATTTATTCAAGAAAACTTCAAAAGACTTTCACTATAGGCCATTCAGTTACACAGCAGTTCACAGGATGGTGCCAATAGACTGCTGAGAAATTGGGTGAGAGACCCCATGAGGTTTCCATTTAATTAAATGAGAAAACACTTTCAGGAGTTGCTTCACAAGATTCTGAAACTTGTAGGTGACCATGCTGTGTTACTTGAAGAATAACATTTATGTACTGTAACATGGGAATTATTGGAAATGATATCACTTGGCAGCACAGGTCTGTGCAGTGTATATATTCTTCAGGCCACTAAAACCATGAGTCTCCATTCACTCCTCGCAGGGGCTAACCCTTAGCATGAGGTCTAGTCATTTCAGCAAGGCTAATGTCGGTCCGAAGAGCCAGCACTGACACAGAGTAAATGGAAGATCATACTGCAGAGTTTTTCTGTATGCTTTTGTTTAATTCTGATCAATAACAAGAGGATATTGTTGAGACGCATGGTTTAAGGCTATCATGTGATTTACCTAGTTAAAGCTCCTCTTACAGAGCCACAGCAGTCGGTAACTTCAGATCCATAGGGATTCTGGCATTTCTATAATGACTTTCCAATAGATATTCTATAAATCTTGATGCAGACACACGGCTGAAATACTTATTCCAATACAGCAGCATGCCCCTTCTTTAAGTATTAATATGAAGTAAAAGACATAGTACATCAAAAGACCTATTACATGTGTGCTATATATTTCCTTTTGATGGAGTCAAGTACTGGTTCTCTCATTCTCTTTCTTTTGCTACCTGAAAATGTTATTATATCACAAGATTCAAATTCCCAGATTCAGCATACCTTTATTGAATTTGAGGAAGCTAAATCAGAGATTCCCACACTAGTTGACACTCCCAGACGGATCAGTCCACTTAGGAATAGGGTATGTCTTTGCTGGTCCCTGGAGTAGTGAAATTATAGCTAGGTCTCAAAATGAGGTTACATTGGCAAAATGTTTGGGAACCACTGAAATAAGTGGTTTTCAGCTACTGAGGACATGGACCATTGCTGCATTGCAATTTTGAATGCTCTTGTTCCAGACCAGTCACACTGGGGCTGTTTTAGGGTGATGCTAGGCTCTTTCAGGTTCTTTATGCTCCATATCCATAGTTCGTGCAGACACTTTGTGCATGTGCATGGTGCCACCTCTTCCAAGCTGCCACTACACTCACTGCTCCGAGATGAGAGGGAGGAAGGGGATGTCAGTGTGGGGCGGCTCGTTAGAGGGAGGGCTACAGTGGACTCAAATAAGTAGCAGCTGGAGCTCAGCTGGGAGAATGGTTTGCAGTCCTCTTCCCTCTTTCAGTTCGATAAAACGGGAAATGACAAAGATGCCAAAAATTTGCCATTCAAAAAACTAAATGCAGCAAATAGGAGAAAGTCATTCCAAACACAGAAACTCTCATGAAATTCAGCAAGGTTTCCAAAAAGTTTAAAATTCCAATTGAGCCAGGAACAGTCAATCACCACAACCCCAAGTGAGATCTGTTTGGGTTCTGTGCAGCACAATTTGCTCTCTATGGACATGTGCATGGTTATATGCACGGTGTGTGAGGGGTATGGGATCAGACCTACCGTGTGAAAAAAAAAAATATATGAAAAGACCTAAGCTATATGGGACATACAATTTTTCACTTGTTATTATAAATATTGTGTTCCAAATATCAGTGAGGTAAATGGACAGAATCTTCTTGACTTCAGAAGACTTTTGGTTGGATTCTCTAAGGGTTAAAGTTGCAGAGACAAAACCAACCATTCGGCTGTGATCTTCAAATCTCTCTGACAACACAAACCTGGACCAGCTGAGAACCTTGAGGATCTTAACCGAGTTTCAATCAAAGTACCATTTGTTGCCTTTACATCTTTACTTGTGTGTCAAACTCCTTAAAAGAAGGTGTTGATAAAATAGGTTTTCAGATGGTGATTTTTCTCTTGAGAACATTCAGATTTATTTATAGGGATGTAATTTACATTTCCACTGTTAATAATAAAGTCTGAATATTTAATTTCCAAAACTAAAAAAAAAACATTAAAAAAAAAACCCTTTAAAAGACAATGCAGCTTTCAAGCAATTAATGATTCTGATCTTAATGAAGATTAATGAAAATCCTCACTTGCTGGTGCTGTAATCTTAGGTACTTAATTTGACGGAGTTTAAAATTATTGTTTTGATGTGTGGAAAATGTCTCAATGGAATTATATTTCATTTTTTTTTTTTCTTGAAAAATTAATAAGTATTCTTATTTAGTTGGCAATATATTAAGAAGTATATACTGTTTGTGTGTGTGCGCGCATGTGATAGAGTAGTACTGTTTCTCCTGTGTATTGATTTTGGGCATGAAATTTATAAATATGGTCCCTTTTGCAGGGGCGTATCTTGATGGGAAACGGTTCTGGTGCAGAAGACTGAATCGGCCCCTTGCTGGAGCAATCCACTCCAGCATGCATATGAACTCTATGTGCATGTAATCTTCCCAGGCTCATGGGCCCAGTGTTGCTGCATCTGCTGTCCCATGTGTTGGTATGTATTAGGGTTTGGGTGACTGGAGAAAATTATGGATTCAGATCCATTACGGATTTGGATCTGTAATTTCCAGATTTAATTACAGATTACAAATTTGGATTATGCATCCAAATAATTTGGGATTTAAACATTTGGATTATGCATCCATAATTTTTGCAACAGAAAATTAGATAAAGTAATTACCAAAAATTTGTTGTAATCGGCTAGCACAAGTCTGTTGGGCTTTCAGGTTTGGCTGTACACATGCCGTGCAGTGACAAAGGGCTAGCGTACTAGCTGACCACCATCAACCACAGTTAGAATATATGGAGACAAAGTAGTTTTGATGAAATTTAATTTAATTTATTTACTTATTTATTTGCTTATTTATTTGTTTAAATGTATATGCCGCCCTTCCCATCAAGGCTCAGGGTGTTTTACGATCAAGGAAAACATCTAAAAGTCCCCTGCCTCCCAGCCCTTCCCCTAAGCCCCACAACCCACCCGAAAAATCAAAAGGTTGTACAAGTGCAACCTTTCCGGAAGATAAACAGGATTAGTCTTAAATGAAACTTAAACAGGCAGGAGTTCCATAATCATACGGCAGTCACTGAGAATGCCTCTCTGCACGTCCTAGCTGTAAAAACTTCATGGACAGATGTTACTTTCAGATACCTGGGGCCCAAGTCACTTAGAGCTCATTCAGACGTGCTTTTAAATCGCACAGCAGCGGTGGCGGCATCGTGCGATTTAAAGCACCGCGCACTTCCAGGTTGGTGTGAATGCACTGAGTGCGCATATTTCAGCCTAACCTGGACTGTTGGAGTGCGGTTTTGAAAGCTACACTCCAACAGTTTGGGTTAGGCTGAAATGTGTGCACTCGGTGCATTCACACCAACCCGGAAGTGCGCGGTGCTTTAAATCGCACGATGCCGCCACCGCTGCTGTGCAATTTAAAAGCACGTCTGAATGAGCCCTTAGAGTTTATACAGCTTTATAAATCAAAACCAGCACCTTGAATTGTGCCCAGAAAGCTATTGGTAGCCAGTGCAGATGTTGAAGCACAGGTGTAATGTGCTCCCAGCAACCCTTCCCCGACAAGATGGGGGGAACAAATTGGTGAGAGTGTTCAAGATTTACCCTCACCAAAAAAAAAGAGTAGTCCAATAAAAGATATAATCGAAACTACTTTGTCTCCATCTGTTACTTTGGGGACCAACGCAGCAAAAACATCCTCTCTCTACTCAGTTAGAATGACCCAACTGGTAGTTTCCCAGGAACTTCTGTCAATGTGGTTGCACATCCAGGGGTGGTATGGCCACCCCTACCACTCCCGGTCGGGTCAGGTTGGGTGACAAAATCAAATGTTCCCCTGTACTGGCTACCAATAACAGGTAGTCATGGCTGGGTGCCATAGTGACCCCGCCCCCCACCACTGAGCTGGATGGGCATGAAAACAGATTCGCCTACCCGGTTCAACCCACTCTGGTCCATCTGGGCAGCTTGCAGGGCCATACCATGGGTCTGTTTTTTACCAGTTTTTTACGGACCCGCATTTCCAGCCCGGACACCAATCCCCCCAAGGTTTGAATTAGTCCCACATCTGGTAGGCTCAGAACAGACCCAAAGAGTTTGGCACTGGCCCAGGCAGACCAGAGAAGCCAAAGTGGGTCAGTGTCATGTGTGTTAACACCCAGTGTTTATGACAGTCACTTGGACTGGTACAGAGGTTAATGATGAAAACAGACCATAATGCAGTTCATGACATCCTGGAATGCTGCAGCAAGGGATATCATCTGGGTAATATCCTCTGAGAGGAGACAAACAGGCTTATCTGAGATATTATCATCCGGGTATTATCCTCTGGGAGGAGACAAATGGGAAGCTGCCCAAACAGTGAAGCAACCACATAGGGGCTCTTCACACAGACAATACCCTTGGGTCTGTCCCGCATCACACCTAGGCAGGCTATCCTTTTAAAGGCAGCCCACCAGATTTTCAGAAAGAGCAGAGGTAGGGCAGGCTGTCCCTGCTCTGCTGCTGCCCCACTGGTGGTGCTCCAGAACATCGAGAGCACCACCGGCAGAGCAGGCAGCCCAATCCTGGGGTATTGTCTGGAAACAGGGCAGCCATCAGACAGCCACTGTAGCCTCACTCTCGGCTTCAGATTGTCCTGGCAACACCATAGCATTGTAGGTCATCCACTCACAATACTATGGTGTGGGTATTAATATTAGCATTTATATACCGCCAGTGATGTACTTGCTGCTTTACAAAGAATAAGACAGACACGGTCCCTGCCTGAGAGCTTACAATCTAAAGACAGGGGAAGGGGGGACAGGGAAGGGGGAACAGTGGGAGAGACAAGGGATGCAACATTCATGAGGATGCAAGAGCTCAGTTACACGTTCTTGGCTTGGTTACAGTAAATTGGGAGTTTGCAGATAACAGGTGGGGGATAATCCTGGGTGGAGGTGGTTAGCAAGAGTTAGGAAGGGCAGAGTGGAAGAGGTGGGTTTTGAGGAGGGACTTGAAGGTGTGGAGGTTGGGGGCCAGGTGGACGAGGGCCAGGAGGGAGTTCTAGGCGTGCGGGGCAGTGAGGGAGAAAGGACGAAGGCAGTCGGGGGAGAAGGGGAGGCATGGGAGGGTGAGGGTGGGGATGGAAAAGGAGCGAAGTGCTCGAGCAGGGGTTCAGAGGGAGATCAGGACAGAGAGATAAGGGGGAGCAAGGTTGTAAAGGGTTTTGCAGGTGAAGACGAGGAGCTTGTGCAGAATACGCTCAGGAAGAGAGAGCCAGTGGAGAGAGGAGAGGAGAGGTTGCACGTGGTCAAAGCAACGGGCTAGGTGGATGATCCTGGCAGCAGAGTTTTGAACAGAGATAAGGGAAGAAAGATGGGAGTGGGAAAGGCCAGTGAGGAGGAGGTTACAATAGTCAAGGCATGATATAACTAGGGTGTGAATGAGAGTTTTGGCAGAGGAGACAGAAAAGGGTGGATCTTGGCAATGTTGTGGATGGAGAAATGGCAGGGTTTGGTAACGGAGTCAATATAGGGTTTGAAGGTTAGGTGCAAGTTGAAGACGAAGCCCAAGCTGCAAGTTTTGGGGACAGGGAGGATGGAGAAATGACAGTATTTGGTAACAGAGTCAATGTAGGGTTTGAAGGTGAGGTGCAAGTCGAAGACAAAGCCCAAGCTGAAAGCTTTGGGGACAGGGAAGATGGAGACCCCGTCAATGGTAATTCACAGGGAAGCGGGAGAGCAAGAATTGAGAGGGAAGATCAGGAGTTCAGTTTTCGCCATGTTCAGTTTAAGTTGGTGTTGAGACATCCAGGCAGAGATATTGAAGAAACAGTTGGTGAGACAAGCTTGAACAGAGGGGGAGAGGGAAGGAGTGGAGAGATAGAGTTGAGTGTCATCAGCATATAGGTGGTATTGGAAACCATGGGAGGCAGTGAGTTTGCCTAGGGATTGGGTTTAGATAGAGAAGAGGAGAGAGCCAAGGACGGATCCTTGGGGAACCCTGACTGAAAGGGGTAGGGAGGAGTAGGGGGAGGAGTTAGGAAGAGATACACTGAAGGAGTGGTCAGAAAGGTAGAAGGAGAACCAGTCAAGAACAAAGTCCCGGAATCCAAGGGAGTGGAGAGATTTAAGCAGGAGCAAGTGGTAAACAGTGTCAAAGGCAGCAGAGAGATCAAGGAGGACAAGAATAGAGTAAAGGTGGTTCCATTTAGTCACAAGAAGATCATTGGCAATCTTAGCAAGAGCGGTTTCAGTGGAGTGAAGGGGGCGGAAGCCAGATTGGAGGGAGTCAAGGGAGGAGTTGGCAGTTAGGAGGTCGAGGCAACGGGAGTAGACAACCCATTCAAGAAGCTTGGAAGCAAAAGGGAGGAGGAAGACAGGACAGTAATTAGAAGGTTCAGAGGGATCCAGAGTGGACTTTTTGAGGATGGGGGATGCAATGGCATGTGTAAAGGCATGTTAGCAGGAGACCCCCTTTCACGTGTGACTATTGGGCGGGTTGGTACCCCAATATACACCCAATTCTAAAATTTAGGGGAATTAGCCGTATGAGTTGAACTAGGGGTCCCTGCGTGCTGCAAGGATCTGTCAGAGGTACAGGGTGCGCTCCTGGTCAGCTGGACTATCCCACCCACTTCCCAGATACACAGACAACTGCTTTAATACAGAGGGGGTTTTATTACAAAAGGGAGACACAGATACACACACCTACCCTCCCATGCACAAATACACACCCACAGGCCAATTCTTAGGTGCTATATAGTTTAAAATACCCAACCTCCCTTACATAGATATACCACCCACCCACGAACAATCCACCCCACTCCCAATCTAGTATTCTTCAGGGCTGGTGCACACTGCATTGGGGGAAGAGGAAGAAACAGGGAACACAGAGAGAGAGGTATGAAAGGTTACCTTGCTGAGCCTGTAGGTAGAGGGAGAGACAGGCAACCCTCAGATGGTGGGGGGTGAAGAGGTGGAGGGGGGGTGAGAAACAAAGACCAAAGTCTGGGAGAGGTGTCTGTTCATGGGGTCAGGAACTATTCTGCTCTTGGGGGCCAGGGTTTGGATTATTATAGGATGATGCCCATGTGCTCAGGGGGAGGGACCTTTGGGAGTTGGAGGGGCTGGAGGGGGTGTCACCTCTCTGTCTTCCTGCACTTAGGACTAAATTCTAGAAAGTCCTAGCTCCAGTGATGACCTAATTCTGATGGGGATAAAAGGGACCTGGGTGTGGCAATGTAATTCAATGAAGGGTTGAGAGGGTGCTCAAGGTGTCTTTAGAAAAATAGAGTGAGTCAATTTGGAAATCCTGTCAGGATGTTGTGGGGAAAACAAATCTTGCAGGGGATAAGGGGCTTTCCTATAGGGGAACAGGGAAGACTGGCTCCATTCAGGTGGGCACAGGCGGGCCAACTATTGTGCTTATTTTATTAATCTGGAGTTCCAAGCTAGGGTCTTTGTTTGAAACCGGGGAGCGGCCTCTCTTTCCTGTGCCCCTGTGATTAGTGGAGGAGGCTCTTCCCTTATCTAATTCCTGCTCTTTTCAGGTTTTGTGCTTTACCTGACGGGCCTTTGAGTTTCAAGGATTCACCTGGCTCTCAAATTCCTCTCTGGCCCTTGTCGCTTGGGCACCCCGGAATCTGTATTCCTTATGGAGTGATGTTTCACCCAAGGGGGGTGGGGTAACATTCTGAGGGAAAAGGTTTGTTACCCAACAGGCAGAGGGGAAGGAGCCAGTAGAGAGGGAGAGGTTGATGATATGCAGGTGGAGAGGGGCGACGGTGGAGGCAATGGAGGTCAGGAGGTGGGTCTACCGCATGGGTAGACCACAGGCCCTGGCAGCTGCAAGGTCCATTTAAAATGGACCCAGTTGTGACTGCAAGTGGGCAGATGTGGGTGCAACCACAAACATGTTCTTGGGTTGTACACCCCCATGTCTCTGTGAAAATAGTACCCATACATGTGCTACACTATACTGATGATGCGGTCACTGTCCTCTTGAGATGGATGAATGCATGTGTCAATATGTGTGTAAGGATATCCGGTGGGAATTTTCCTTAGAGGTGTCAGATAAGAATTTAAAAAATAAAATAAAATAAATAATAATAATAATAATAATGATAGTGCCTGTTCTATAGAGGTATTGTCATGGGCCCAGGGTATCAGGGCAGCCAGGATGGGGAAGGACCACTGCTATTGGGCTAGAGTATCAAGGGAACCAGGATGGGGGAAGGACTGTGCTCCCAAAGGAAAGAAGGGGGAGAGACCCTGGGAAGGAGAGCCTATGGAAGTCTGTAGGGGAAAAGGACCTCTCAGAGCATCTGGGAATCCCCAGAGCCTGCTCTCATCTTGAGGCCTGGAAGCCTATTTCAGAGAGGGTCTGATTCATCATCCAGGTCAAGGAGCAGACTTAAGACCCACACACCAAGATCCTCCTAAAGGAAGAGAGAAATGTAATAGGTAGCGAGGAGGAACAGGAGGAGTCCCACAGTTTTGGCGATAGGTGACTCGGGCCCCAGAGCTGGGGAAGCAACGGGGAACTGGGGGAGCCACAGGGAACAAGGGAACAACAAGGGACAAGAGCCAAGGGGCTAGGGAACCGGAGCCAGGGGAACAACGGGGATGAGGGGAACAACAAGGGGCAAGAGCCAATGGACTAGGGAAACAGAGCTGAAGGTGCACCAGAGACAAGGGGAACAACAGGGGACAAGAGACAGGGGGCTAGGGAAACAAAGCTGGGAGAACCCCTGGGACGAGGGGAACAACAGGGGACAAGAGACAGGGGGCTTGGGAAACAGAGCTGGGGGAGCAACAGGGATGCAGGGTACAACAGGGGAAAAAAGACAGAGGGCTAGGGAACTGGAGCAGGGGAGCAACAGGGATGAGGGGAGCAACAAGGAACAAGAGACAAGGGGCTAGGGAGCCAAAGCTGGGGGAGCACATGCAGACTATAGTGGATACAGGGCAAAACACACAGCAGGAGAAGAGGCACTTGCTACAAGACCACACCTTAGGGCAGGTGCGAGACATTCCTCCACCAGCTTCCTGTGGCCACACCAAGGCTTAAATACTTCCTGTGACCAATCAGGAAGTCGGGGGGCAGGACTACGGTAACCAGCAACACAGCTGGGGGAGGCACAACATACAGGGAACATGCCCACCGGAGGAGACAGAGGGAGAAAAACCAGGGCCTTTACAGATCAACCCGGTGGTGCAGGGTGCTAGAATGGTGCCTCAGGGCCCTGGGTTCAAGGCCCAGTCCTTACAAGTATATGGAGTTATGTGATTTCTGTTCTATGGAGCTGTGTGAGCTCTACTAAGCCATGTGGGGTTTAGTAGAGCTGTGAGTTTTCTGGAGCTGTAGTGTGTCTAATCAATGAAGTTTGAAGGAGCTGTGGTGTGTCTGCGCTATTGTGTGCTGTGGAGATGTCCTATGGAGACTTATGGAGCTGTGGATTGTCTTTCTTTAGAGCAGTGGGGCATCTATTGTACTGATTTCTGTGAGGCTGTAAAGTTTCTGAAATCAAGGGCCTTCCTTAAAGTAAGGATTTCTTGCCATTTTACTTGTCCTAATGAAATCCAATGGTGATATCTAGCCCCTTAATGAACAGGATTTCAGATATGAAAACAAAAAGGATTCCCACCCCTGTTAACATCTAAGAAAACAATCTTATTAGAACTAATTAACATTCATCTTAATATGTTCATTAATACAATTGTTATTTATATGTATGCAATCCTATTGAGGACATGTGAGAATATTCATAAAGGTCTCTCCATTATTAAAGTTAATACCACTAGCATATCCAATATTTGTTGTTGGAGATTTCATTATAAAATGTGACATGTTCCTGATTTATTGCTTATACTTTAAAATTAACGAGATTACATGAAGGTGGAATAAAATTACCACAGTAGAAATACTATGCCTTTTGTAGTATATGCATTCCTGGTTCTGGAGGAAAATTGGCATTAGGCACTCAATAATTTAACATGCCTGAATGAGTCATGGGAAGCAAGGATTGAACCCAGCCCTTAATCAAAAACTATGAAGCTTTGCTAGCTCAACGACTGCATCAGATTCTGGGCAAAAACAGAGGCGACAGTGACCCACTGTGGCCTGCTTGGGATCAGGCCTCACCTGCAGGTGCCACAAGATGTTGTCCTAGTATTGCCCCTGGTCATGTTGGCAAATAGCTTGGGCTCTGACCTCAGGAAACTCCAAAAGTCACAGCCCAGCTTTAAAGTCCACCCGGGTTAAGGTCCGCCTGACTGCACCAAAGTGGGCCACAGCAGGCTATTACCTCTGTTTGCAGGCCACCAACATCGCTTGAGTCAGGTTCACCATTGCCAGTCACTATGGCTGGCTGTCATTTGCTGCCATGACTGTCCAACGTGGCGAGGTGGGGGGTGCTGGGTGCAGCATGGGACCAGTAGCGGCTGGCTACACATTTCACATGTTCCCTTCCCTCCCCGGTACACCGGCCACGGACAATTCTATTTGAATCCCGCTCCAGACCATGGTCACCACGCCCTGGGGTGGGCCGCTGCCACACAGCCATCACTTCCGCTTTCACTAGGGCTGTAACTTGGCCTTCTGAAAACTTGGGAATTTGGCGAAGATTATAGTATTTGGTTCCAAATGGATGAAGTTCGAAGTTCCAAAAACCAAGGCTGTTCTTCGGAAAACTTCTGAAATTTTGGATGTTGCTGCATGCATGGGGGGCTGGGGGACTGTTGATATTTATCTGGAAATGAAACTTAGTGCCATAGTTGGTAGGAGGGGTGTATGGGAGGGGACAGTTGAGTGATGGTAAGCCAGATGCCAAGTTTTGATTGGCTGGTCAAGCAAAACGACAAGCTTTTGATTGGCTGACAGGGCAAAATAAAAGTAGTTGTAACAATGTTGTTCATTCTCTTTGGTGAGTTTGGTTGTGTGCTGCTGGATCTGTAAGTAATGGGATGGAGGGGAGGGGTGCCTGCTATGGCCTAACATGGTCTGGTTTGGTCTGTCCTGATGATAGGGCCAATGCTGGGAGATGGGGGTTATGTTTACATTTACCATATCATGCAGTTTAAAAAAAAATAAAAAAAAATTGTGCCACATTGTTTGTAGTTCTGCCTGCTCCTTGGTTGGCACTTGGCACTAGGGCTGGAGCAGAAAGTCGCAGCGGCAGCTATTTCCGCAATTAGTGATATGGCGTGGCAGAGGCTTTCATTCTGCTAGTTTCATTGCACTACTTCCGCAGTTCTGCTAATTTCATTCCGCTACTTCCACAGGCTTCACAAATAGCGGAAACATGCCATTTTCGCTACTTCCGCCATTTCACCAGCGCCATGACATAGCAGAACAGCAGTTTTCTGACAGTTCCCAACAATTCCACAATTTTTCCAATAGTTTCCGAATTTGCAGAATGCTGACGGAATTAGCGGAATGTCGGCAGAACCGCCGCAGTGTGGTGCGGGCAATTCCGAAATGGCGGAATGGAATCATGGCATGGTAAAAGCTGCTGCCGCTTCAGTCCTACTTGGCACCATGAGGCCAGAGGAATCAGTCTGCCTGGCTCCACTCCCCCTTTCTTGGTCTGTTCAAGTTACCAGTGCCACAGTACCAATGTCATGCCAAGTCTAGAGGGTGTGTGTGTGTGTGTGTGTGTGTGTGTGTGTGTGAGAGAGAGAGAGAGAGAGAGAGAGAGAATGAATGTCTGGTTTCCTAATTTTATGAATGCTGGGCTTGCTGGTGGGATTTTATTTCTCCATGCAGTTGCACAGTGTTTTGTGGGGTTGTGTGTGTTGACTAGGCTGTGTCATGGCACAACAGAGCCTAACTGTAGAGTGTAACTTCTACTGTTCTGCCATCTGCTTGGCACCATGAGTCCATACTGGGATCTCTCGGCCTGGCACCACTTTCCTTTTCCTGGTCTGTTCAAGTTACCTCTGCCACAGTACCAATGCCATACCAAGAGGATGCCCCTGTGGGGGCGGAGGGGTGAACGTATGGTTTCTTAATTTTGTGACTGCTGCGGCCTGGGCTTGCTGGCTTTTGGTAGGATTTATTTCTCCATGCAGTTGCAGACTGCATTGTGGGGTTGTGTGTGTTGTCTAGGCTGTGGCACGGCACAACAGAGCCTAATTGTAAAGTGTAATTTCTAATTTCTGCAAGCTTTTAAACACCATGAAGCCAGACTGGGATCTCTCTGCCTGGCACCACTTCCCTTTTCCTGCTCTGTTCAAGTTACCACTGCCACAGTACCAATGCCATATCAAGAGTGTGCCCCTGTGGGGGCGGAGGGGTGAATGTCTGGTTTCTTAATTTTGTGACTGCTGGGGTCTGGGCTTGCTGGCTTTTGGTGGGATTTATATTTTTCCATGCAGTTGCAGATTGCTTTGTGGGGGTTGTTGTATTCTTGAGCGAATGTCCCTTGCTAGCCTGCATTTTCGTACACTGCTTGGTTGGCATAATGATTAAAGTGGGTACACTCACTGTTGATGGTGGGCCATGCTGTGGGTACACTACTGTTGTTTTGTTATTCCTGCATGTGTTGTTGTGCACCCTGATTGGCTAGGCAATTAAATGGTAGGGATGTGCAAACGCGGTTCAGACTTCAGAGTTCGGACCGAACTAGGTCTGTTCGGATGACCGAACTGAACGACCGAACTGAACCCAAACCGTCCGAACTGAACTCGATCCAAACTTGAAAATGGCTGAACAGTTCGTTATCGTTCGGATGAGTTCGGGCAGGAAAAACATGACTGGTAGGCCCAGGGAGGAGGGGGAGCTGAGGAGCAGACTTCCAGGTACCAGGAGTGGAGAGGCTTGGATTAGAAGTCAGCCTGCCTAATCACCATCACTCTTTTCCTAAGACCACTGGCTTGGCAGTCTGCAATTGGCCACAGGCTAGGCTGCATGGAGCTAATGGGGCTTGTGGTAAGGCGGGAGCAGCAAGTAAGAAAAGTCATTGCCTTCCTGTCAATGACAGGAAAAGTCATTGAGCAAGAACACACAGCATGCCTACCTGGTGGTGACGGCACCGGAGGCAGCTTTTGGCAGTGGCAGGAGGGGGACCGAAGCAGGGTATAGGTGGACCCCACTTCAAGTGGAAGTAATGGACAGCCCCCACATGTCCCGGAACATAGAGGTAGCACTGACTGCCATGTTGAGGGAGTGGGTCACGACGCCAGGCACGCCCTTCACCAAGGGGTGCATGGTGATGGACAATGTGGCCAACATACTCAGGGCAGTCCATGAGGTGGGCTTTACCAACATCCCTTGCACCGCACACACCCCTTACCTGGTGGTCAGGGATGCTGTTAGCTTGGGGGAGAAGGGGATTGGGGCAGGCACACTTAGCTCCCTGATCGAGCAGGGGAGAAAGCTGGCTGGTTGCTTTAACTGGAGTGTGAAGGGCAGCGACCTCCTCTGGGCAAAGCAGGCCAAGCAAGGCTCCCCAGTGCACCAGCTGGTGCAGGATGTGTCCACCCGGTGGAATTCCATGTTCCTGATGCTCATGCAGCTTCTTGAGCAAAAAGCCGCCTTGCATCAGGTACAACTGGTCGTGGACAGTGGGGCATCTCCAGGGTAAAATGGGGAAGAATGGGTGATACTGGCGCACACAGTCTTTATGCTCAGACCATTCCTGGCTTTGATGGAGACTATCATCTCCTCCATGGCCACCATCAGCCAGGTGATCCCTCTGGTCCAGAGTCTCCTAAGGAGGCTAGAGAAGATTCTCCAGGGGTGGGATTGTGGCCCTCAGGGCTGGAAGCTAGCAGATGAGGCAGTTGACCTGAGGCGGCAGCTAAAGGCAGGATTGAAGGCGTGGTTCAATGAGCTCCTACAGTGCGTGGAATATGTCTTGGAAACCATGCTGGACCCTAGGGTCAAGGGCGGCATGGTACGGCAGACAGTGCTCTATGGACACTGGAAGGATGGGCTGGTGGAGAGAGTCTGGCACGCAGAGCGAACTCTGGAGAATGCTCGGCAGCAGCAGCAGCAGCAGCAGCAGCAGCAGCAAGATGCCCCATGGCATGGTGGGAGTGGGAGCAGCCAACCCTTTCAGCTGACAGGGTCTATCTCTATCCCCAGTCCTAGTGGTAGCAGCATGAGCAGCAGGCTGAGCAGCAGCAGCACCCGTGTTGCCAGCGGAAGCTGCTGCTATGTGCAGGTCACTCTGGGGAGCATGGGGTCGTGCACACTAGGACAAGCAGCGTGGCTGAGGGCAATGGTGGAGGTGGTGCCCAGGCAGAGTTACGTGAGGGAGTACGATGGCACCTCAACAGCAGTGGAGTCCTACCTGGAGAAGAAGCCATGCATTGAACCCAACAGCGATCCCTTGGCCTACTGGGCCAGCAAGACCAACGTGTGGCCGGCCCTGTCCAAAGTGGCCAAGGGTCTTTTGTCTTTTGTCCTGCCCACCAACCAGTATCCCCAGCGAGCAGGTGGGGGACATTTGTTAGCCGCACTGCCCTAGACTGGGGGCCACATTGGTGGAGCAGTTGCTTTTCCTGAAGGTGAACCTTCCACTGCTGGAATTACCCGAGCTGCCTCTGTACATGGATTGATGGTGCCCATGCCAAGGGCAGTCTTGGGATGGGGCGCCTTCTCAATCTGTGCTGCTGCTGCTGCTGCTACGCTGAGGTGCTGTCCCTCCCTCCCAATGACTGGTGCCCACCCCCACCCCTCTCTCTCTCATACTAGATGGTCTTGGCCAGCTTGTCTGACTGACCTCATGATGCAGGGTGGCATTGGAGAACTGTAAGCCTGCCAGCTAGCCTCTGGCTAGATGATCTCGGCCCGCCTATGTGACTGGCTCTCTTTCTGTCATGCTGCACAGTCCTTTCCAGCCTATCTGAGTGTCCTTCCAAGGTCCCAGTGTGCCTTGCCTACTGCCTCTCATGCCATGCTGCCTGACTGCCCACCCAGGTTGCAAAGTTCGAACCCTGCCTCAGTCTGCCTGCCTCTCATGTCACGCTGCCTGTCTGCCTGACCATCCACCCATGTGGCCTATATCAAAGCCTGCCTCAATCTGCCTTCCCATGCTCATGCCACGCTGCCTGTCTGCCTGCCCACCCACCCACTCAGGTTGCCTAGATCAAAGCCTGCCTCAGTCTTCCTTCCCATGGTCATGCCACACTGCCTGTCTGTTTGCATTCTCATGCCACGCTGCCTGTCTGTCTACCCGCCCGCCCAGGTGGCCTAGATCAAAGCCTGCCTCAGTTTGCCTGCCTCTCATGCCACGCTGCGTGTATTCTCACCCAGGTTTCCAAGATTGAACCATGCCTCAGCCTGCTTTCTGCTCATGACAAGGTGCCTGTCTGCGTACCCTGGCAACTCTGGGCTATGTGCCCCACAGGCCTGGTAATCACACTGCTTCTGTCTGCTGGTCCATGGGTGCTCTGTCTTGGCAAATCCAAAGGTGCCTACACAATCTTGCTGCTGCCATCTGCTGCTGTATGGGAACTCTTCCCTTGCAAATCCTACCATCCTGGCTCCATGGGTGCTGTGCATAGGCAAATCCTGTTACTGCAATCTCTGCTGTTCCATAGGTACTGTGCTCGGGTAATACAATGTCCTCTGCTTCTGGCAATGCCACCTCTCCTGTCTGTGCCACAGGTTCTGTGCCCAAGTAATCCAATGTCCTCTGCTGCTGTCAATGCCGCCTCTGCTTTCTGTGCCATGGGTTCTGTACCCAGGCAATCTAATGTCTGCTGCTGCTGCTGCTGGTAATGCATGTCAGCCATTTGCTCCTCAATATTGTAGACCGCCAAAGCTTGGATGAGTGCACCAGCTGCCAGGGGCTGGGTGAACACGAGATTCACCACCGGGCAAGGATTGCCCAATTTGCAATAGAGCTTCTTGAGTTTGGTTGAGTACGAACCAAGCCTGCAACACCCGGACAAGCAGGGTTGCCAGCCACTGAGACCTGGCTGGGCCTCTGCCACTGCTCCACCAATGCCAGCCAGTCTGAAATGCCTGTTCAAGCAGGAGTGCCAGGCGCAGTTACTGTGCCCTGGCAATCCAATGTCTGCTGCTGCTTCTGGTATTTGCATCATCAGCCATTTGCTCCTCAATCTTGTAGACTGTCATAGCTCATATGAGTGTGCCGGGGGCTGGGTGAACAATGGAGTGGAATCGGAGATCCTGGCTCACACGGTCTTGGTGCTGAGACCGTTCCTGGCTGTGACTGTCACTCGCCTATCTCTTAGGACCAACTAACCCATGTTCAATGACTGTTCAAATGGAACCCTTCTCCACTTCGGCCTTCAAAGTTCTCCAGCCACTCCAGTCCCAGGACCCACCATCAGGGTTCTGGGGCCAATGTTACAGGCAGGGAGGGCTGTCCATCCACTTCATCCAGAAGCGGCCACTCTAGTCCCAGGACCCACCGTCAGGGTTCTGGGGCCAATGTTACAGGCAGGGAGGGCTGTCCATCCACTTCATCCAGAAGCGGCCACTCCTGTCCCAGGTCCCACCGTCAGGGATCTGGGGTGGTCATTCCACTCACAGGGAGCTGTCATTCAATGGCATCAAGTAACAACCAGCCACTCCAGCCCCAGGACCCACCATCAGGGTTCTGGGGCCATCATTATGCTCACAGGGAGCTGTTATTTCACCTTTTCTTTATGAGGTCGCAACCTGCTGTTCATGCCCAAAGCAACTGCCCACCACCATGGCATGCCTGTCCTGATGGCCTCGAGCTCCTCTTTAGGCTACAAAGCACTTTCCCTTTCAGAGGACAGTTCCACCCAACCGTTTCTAGTGATATGACACAAGTCCATGCGGGGAAGGAACGCAGGGTGACATTGTGAGAATGATGGGAGCCAGCATGAAGAACCTTTATTTACGAGGTAGCAACCTGCTGCTTGTGGTGAGAGAGAGAAAATCTACCCACTGCTAGAAGAAGAGACAGACACGATCCCACCCATGCTGTTACCTGCAGTATATGGCCAGAGAGAGAGAGAGGGAGAGAGAGAGAGAGGCTCCCCGCTAGAACGAGAGAGATGGGGGTGGAGGGGGAGAGGTCTCAAGCTGCCAGAACCAGCGAGAGATCTCATGTGTTCTCATGCTCAATGCCCACATCCAGCTGCAAACCTACCAGAATGATATGGAAATAACATACAATGCAATTATGTGCCCCTGCCTGTGTGCCTCCTTGTATCACCTGTACCTCCCTGTACCACCAGTTGGAATGATTGAATGTAGTGTGCCCAACCAAGACTAATTCTCGGGATATCATTCAGCTCCCATGGGCTGTCATTCCACTGTACCTGAATCATCCACTACAATCCCAGGAATCATCATCAAGATCCTGGAACCATCATTCCAGTCATGGGAGGCGGTCGTTCCATTCCACTGCATCGAGAAGCAGTCACTCAAGTCCCATGAACCATCATCTGGGTGCTGAAGCTGCTCGTGCCTGACTGGCCAGTGGCAACTGGCACCCACCCGCCAGCCTACTCCTCCGCACTCACCCGCGGATGCCCAATGAAGCTGCTGAAAGAGCCCCTCTGACCACCAGCACCCACAGCCTTCTGTCCGCTGACAAAGAGCCTCTCTCTCTTTTTCTTTGTTACCCCCTCACAGTAAATATGATATCCCTGACTGGATGCTCTACCTGGGGTGCTGTCTGCAAGTCTGCCCCCCTGGGGCAATCTTTCGATGAGCTGAACACACCTCTCCACTCGAGGGCTTCAAAGGGACCAACCGACAAATGTAACCAAGTATTATATATCACAACTCTGCTTCCCAAGGCTTCACCACATGCGGCGATCTGTCTGTGTCCTGCTGATGACCGCTTATGCCTCTGCCAGACTGCCACAGTCTCTGTCTCTGTCTCTCTCTCTCTGGCACGCCCACACAGACACAAGCCCTGCCCCTCCTGGAGGTCTGTCTGCAAGTTGAGACCCTCATGACACATCTTGGGGCTAATATGCTACATATGCTGCTGTTGTCAGGTAGAGATCTGACAAGCTGTAGATACAATGAGATTCTGCCACCTGCCAGAAGCAGCACAGAGGGATAAAAGTTTGGACAGGTCAAACTCAACTGGTAACAAATATAACTTTTATAACAACTTTTTAAACAACTTTACAACTTTTAAAAAACCAAACATTAATATAAAAAGAAAGGAAAATACATTAGGGGTCTGTGGGCTTGTCCCCTGGAACGTGGGGGAAAGGAGACAGTGGTGAGCGGGACTGAGGGGTGGGCACCTCACCCACCTCAAAGCCATAATGCCGGGCAAAGTCCAGGGCTGCCTTATTGGACACCTTCAAGGTTAAAAGGGGCTGTGACCCCCTTTTTATCTTTCTGTCACAAATCTAAAGAAAACATAAAAAGATAGGAACATAAGAAGTGCCATACTGTGTCAGACCAATGGTCTATCAAGCCCTGCCTGCATTCTGTCTCCACAAGTGTGTGGCTGGCTGGTCAATCTCTCTCCCTGCAGGGGACTTCCTAACAGGTCATAGGGCAATCCATTCCCTGTTGTTCCAGCCCCCGTGCCTTACTTTGCATTCTGTGAATTCGCCCTTGGGGGTGAAGAAATATTTCCACACCGCGGACCTTGTTGGCCTGGTTTTGGTTGGCTCCTGTGGCTGCGACCTCTGTGATGGGTTTCTGGCACCAGCAGCGTCCTGACCCTCTCTGAAATAGGATCACATAAACAACACCTACATAATATTCATTCATGGTGATGCCTCTAGTCCTTCCAAGAGCAATACCCATTCTCCCAGACCAAGTGGATGGATGGTGCTGCTGCATTGCTGCCGTGCCTACTCACCTCTTTCCCTTTCACCCACGTACACCACCACCAACTGTGGTGCTATAGTGTCAGCAAATTGAGACTCTGACTCTCTCTGGCAGACCCATAAATAAGACACATTCAAATCCTGCCTTTCTTGGGTTGCTAGGGTTGGCAAGTTGAGACCCTAGCTAGCACGTGTCTGGGTGGGTGCTGTGGCTCATGCCTGACTGCTGGAAGAGCACCTCTCTCTCTCTCTCTGGAAGACCCATAAATAAGACACATGCAAATCCTGTCCTTTTTGGGGTGCTAGGGTTGGCAAGTTGAGACCCTAGCTGGCACGTGTCTAGCTGGGTGATGCTGCTCCTGCCTGACTGCTGGAAGATCCTCCCCCCCTCTCTCTGGCAGACCCATAAATAAGACACATGCAAATTCTGTCCATCAGCTGCCACCCGCTGATGCCCACTGTTTGTGCCTGACTGCCCACCACCCACCCACTCGCATGCCAGTCAGCTCGCTCTAAAGGATAGTATTCTTCTTGTCCTCAAAGTTATATGGAACAATAAACAAAAATAAATTTTACAAACCTGGCAGCAGTGGCACCTCCTCTGCCCTCTTCCTCCTCTGGTGAGGAGTCAACCTCCACCACCTCACCAGATGGTCCAGGCTGGCCCTCGACCTCTTCCTCCTCCTCCACCTTGACCTTCCTCAGCTTCATTTTTTTTTCACCCTCCATCCTTCACCACACACCACAAACCACACACACACACACACAAAAACAGCCACAACACACATACACACAAGCTCACAACCACATTTTCACACAAGCCAGATAGATATCACAATCCACAAGCCAGACAGAACACATGCAATCGAAATACCGTTTCTGGTTTCTGGCATGATCATGAGATCGATAACGATATCAATAATGATAACGAAAATAAAATCTTTGAAATTGGTATCAATATCGTGACATTGCACAGTCTTTGCCAGCCTATCTGAGTGCCCTGCCAAGGTCCCAGCCTGCCTTCCCTACTGCCTCTCATGCCATGCTGCCTGTCTGCCTGCCCAGGTTGCAAAGCTCAAAACCTGCCTCAGTCTGCCTGCCACGCTGCCTGTCTGCCCGCCCTGTGGGCAAAGCTCAAACCCTGCCTGCCTCTCATGCCAAGGTGTCTGTCTGCCTGCCTTGGCAACCATGGGTGATGTGCCCCACTGGTGACCCCACTGATGTCCCACTGGCCGCTGTTGCTGTCTGCTGGTCAATGGGTGCTCTGCCCTGTCAAATCCAAATGTGCCCATGCAATCCTGCTGCTGCCATCTGCTGCTGTATGGAAGCTCTACCCTGGCAAATCCTACCATCCTGGCTCCATGGGTGCTGCACACAGGCAAATCCTGATGCTGCTGTCTGCTGTCCCACGGGTTCTGTTACTGGGCAATCCAATGTATGCTGCTGCTGCCAATGCTACCTCTGCTGTGCCATGGGTTCTGAGACCAGGCAATCCAATGTCTGCTACTGGGTGTCCACGTGATTCACCACAGGGCAAGGCTTGACCAGTTGGTAGTAGAACTTCTTGCGTTCTGTTGAGTACGAGCCAAGCCTGCAATGCCCAGACGAGTGGGGGTGCTGCTAGCCACCAAGACCTGACTAGGCCTCTGCCACTGCTCCACCCATGCATGCCAGCCTGCAAGCTCCTCTTGGCTATTTTCTCACCTGCCTCAGTGATGATGCTGGATACCTCCTCTATGTCCAAATAGTTGTCTGTGTCCAACAGCAGCAGAGATGGCTGTCCTTGGGCCATGCTGAAAGCGAACAAGGTACCTCTGCATGGGAGCTGTCATTCCACCGTATCAAGAAGCAGTCACTGCAGCCCCAGGACCCACCATCAAGGTTCTGGGGTCTACGTTCCAGGCAGGGAGGGCAGTCCATCCACATCATCTAGAAGCTGCCACTCTAGTCCCAGGACCCACCATCAGGGTTCTGGGGCTGTCATTCCGCTCACAGGGAGTTGTCATTCCACCGCATCAAGAAACAGGCAGCCACTCCAGTCCCAGGTCCCACTGCCGGGGTCTGGGGCCTACGTTACAGGCAGGGAGGGCTATCATACCGCTGCATCCAGAAGTTGCCACTGCTGTCCTAGGACCCACTGTCAAGGTTCTTGGGGCATCATTCTGCTCAAAGGGAGCTGTCATTCCACTGTATCAGGAAATAGCCAGCTACTCCAGCTCCAGGTCTCACCCTCAGGGTTCTGGGGCCTACGTTCCAGGCAGGGAAGAGGCCCAGCCAGGCCTTGGTGGCTGGCACGGCACCCATACAGGGCCGGGCATTGCAAGCTGGCACCCTACTCACCAGATCTCAACCAAGTCTTCTGAAAATTGGTCAAGTAGCCTTGCCCAATGGTGATTTACGTGGCCAGCCAGCTGGCCAGCCACCACCTGCCGTGATGGCGACTATAAATGGAGAACCCAGCCAGCATAGAGCAAGTAGAACTGGAGGCCTGCTACTGCTGCTGCTGCTGGGTCTCTGACGGCCTGCCATGCCACCATGGGCACCCCCAGGGTCCAAACACCAAGCCTGCCTGCCCGGGCAAGCCAGGGTGCCAAGCACCAAACCTTCTCAGTCTCTGCTGTTGCTGATGCTGGGTCTCTGACAGCCTGACATGTTGCCACGGGCACCTCTGGGCATCCCTGGAGTGCCACAAGCCTCGCGGCTGGTCCAAACTCCACTAAACGTTCGACCAAAGTGAAATCAACCGAACCAAATAACCGAACCTGAACTCAGTTTCCGAACCGAATGACCGAACCCGAACTCGGTTTTCAAACCGAACGACCAAACCTGAACTCAGTTTTCAAACCAAACAACCGAACAGCCAAATATCCGAACCCCGTTGTGTTTGCACATCCCTATTAAACAGCTTCAGCTGCTGCACATGGCAACACATGCTGAAGCACTGATCTGATGCCAAATAGTTCCACAATTTCTGAAGCCTCCGAAGTTTTCTGTGGTCCGGAATTCTGAGTCCAAATTCTGAAACTTCGGAAACAGTGATAAAGGGCTGCCGAGTATTTGGGACAATTCCTTAGAACTTTGGTATTTGGCCCAAGTACTCTGAAGTACTATTGGGTACAGCTCTAGTTTTCACTCTCTTACACTTCTATTTGGTTCAGATACGAGTCAAGAACAGATATACTGATGAAAAATATTGGGTTACATACAGTTTATTCAATACAATTATTTATTTATTTTTACTAGACCTGATAAGATGATCATGGGTCATCTAGACCAACCAGCAGCTCTTCAGCAGAATTCATTATATATTAGTCATCCCTAGCATGTTTTTTGAGACTCAAACATTTCTAACAACAACAAAAAAAGAAAAAAAAGAAAAGATTCCACAACCTTGCTTGGAAATTTTTTCCATTGTCCATCTATTCTTAACCTTAGGCATTTTTTCATAAAATTAATCTAAATTTAGTTTCTTGCAGTGTAAACACAATGCTTTTTGCCCTGTCTTTGGATAATGGGGAACAATTGCTCTCCATCTTCCTCATGGTAGACTTTCCAGTATTTCAAAACTGTTGTTATACTTCCTCAATCTTTTTTCTATGCTTCATATATCCAGTTCCTTCAACCTTTCCTCACATGTTTCACATTTCATACCCTTTAACATTTCCATGCTTCTCTTCTGAATCTCCTCAATTTTTTCTACATCTTTCTTAAAATATGGTGCTGAGAACTGGACAAAATGCTCTACCTCAGGCCTCATCAGGGCTGTGTAATGTGGTCCTGTTATGCAAAGTTATAACATTTAAGCTATGTTATCATCTCTGAGTAGCATCAGTTCTGGTTTTGAAGCTGTTCAAAGCCTGAAGCTAATTTCCACTCCTTTGCTGACTAGTGCAGTTTCAGCCACAGGTAGTGACTGATTAGTACTCTGAGAAAAAGTAGGGTGCAGTGAGTAAGATTGCCATTTCCCTCCAGAAAGAAACCTGGAGGAGGCAGGATCATTTTGGAGTCAGTGGAGGAGAGATGTTGTCATGCTTGTTCTGACATAACTGTTGGGGGCACCCTCAGTCAACAGCCAAAGCCCACCCCATTGAGAGATAGACACAGAACTGGAGCTAAGGGATATGCCAAATCAATAAGAAAGTTTATTATTGGAGCAGAGTCTCTAGTCATGAAATTAGGACTCAGCCTCTGGAGACCCAGAATAGCTCACAGGAGGAAGGGGTCTGAGGAGGGTCTCAGATCCCTGGTTTATGATATATACACATTTCAGTACAGAATATGTTGCTTACACATCAAGCTAGAACTGGTTATATCATATATGGAAAGGTACATGGAGAAAACATTATAAGCACTAGGGATCTGTGAACAGAACACGGTTCAGCTGTTCGGACATTTGGTCGTTCAGTTAGAAACCTGAGTTCGGGTTCAGTTGTTCGGTTCGGCGGAGTTTGGTTCAGCTGAAATCGCCCAAACATACTAAATAGCGCTATTGAGACCAAAATTGAATATTCTTTTCGGTATCAGTATCATTTGGCCCTGAAGTCACCCCTGGTCTCCACCCCTGGTACCAGGAAGTCTGCTCCTTAGCTGCCTCCCCCTTCCAGACATGTTTTTCCCACCCAAAGTCATGTTTTTCCTGCCTCTGAACTCATCCGAACTTTTCTGAACTGTTCAGCCGTTCGAACATTCGGTTCAGACGTTCGGTTAGGTCTTCAGAACAGGACAAATTCGGCCCGAACACCGAACATCCAAACCGCGTTCGCACATCCCTAATAAGCACAGCACATTGTTGATTATAGGAATTGTGGATCAGTAAACACCTGGAATGATTAGGCATAAGGCACAATCCGGAACGCCTATGTGCGTATTTTCCGCATGATTTCCACAGTTTGTGCACACACCACAGTCCCCATAACAGGGGTGCATGCCGATTGCACGCAGGTTGTATATGCTCACTTCACTCATCCATGGGTCTTGGGATTAACTCTATTGTTGACAAGTAACATGAAGAACTAGAAAATGAATCACTATTCTGGAGGTAGATTTCTTTCCCTGTGCTCACACTGGAGGAGAGTATCCTTTCCCCTGAGATTAGAACAGGGTGGTGTGCTGGATGGAGCCAGGCTGTCTGTTCCCCAAGGGTATGTGTGAGGCCCAAGAGTAGACACAGCTCTCTGAATATGCATAGACACTTCTTTGTAATGCTAACTCTGCAGCTGCATATGCGTCCTTGGGCTCAAGATCATAGGCACTTTCCCATGTTCTCCAGCATGCACTGTTTGTCTCTGGTAAGAATCCGGAATGCAAAGCATGTGAGGGATTTGTCGCATGGAAAGCATCCACACACACACACATTTTTTACTGGCAATCCTGCATAGGATTGCATAACTGGATTACCCATCTCTGCAATCCTACGCATGATCATCAGATTTGCCTTCTGGATTCTTTCCCAGAGGCAAATAGTGCACGCTGGAGAATGTAGGAAATCGCCCAACATGGCCCATCTGCTCTGCTGATGATTATATTCTATTTAGAAATGGTTTGGATTAACCCTTGTACTTCTCTGCATGCTAGGTTTCCTTTCAGTGTTTATAGTTCCATTTCTCTTTCCTTTGGCCTATACCTGTATATACTTACCCATTTCACAGAGTGCAAGATCAGAAAAGATCACTAGGTTATCTGGTATAGCTTTTCTCAATTCTTCAGCACATGATATGCACAGCTCTGTGGTCACTTAAAGAATGCTTTACATTATAATCTCTGTATTCATTTAAGGATTTTTAAAATATTCTCTATTTGGGCACAAACCTGAAAGTGCTTTGGAAAAAAGCAGGAAAAACTCCTCTGCTTAATGTGGATTTTCCTACCTTGTATTAACATTGTAGTAAAGAATTCTCCCTTCACCTTGCATTCCACTCATATTGTATATGTTTGATTTTTCTGAAAGATCCCTGTAATCAAATATAGGCAGGCTGTAACAAGAGGTGATGATAAGCTTGCCATACAAAATGAAGATCTAAAATTTTCCATTAGTCTATCCTGAGGATTTTCATAACTTTTTTTTTTTTTGGTCCAAGATGAAACCTGCAGTGCTGTCGGGCATCAAACTAACCACTTGAAAGAATAGTGGAAATGCTAGTGAAGGCCGTTGCAAGATTGAACATGAAAGGGAAAGATTTAGAGAATTAATCAACAGGAAACTGTCCAACACTTCATCCCCAAAGAAAAGACAGGATATAATCCTGCTGTCTTTATTATCAAGCTCCAAGCATCTCTCCCCGTGGGTCAAAACTTTGTTTACTTTTTTATTCCTTCTGCCTTGTCCACCTACAGCTTGATGCTGGTGGGAAACTTTGAGAGTATTTAAACCTTTCAGATCTCTGTCTGGAAATGAACAGCAGTTTGTCATATTGTGAGAAACACTAATAAAGTCTCTTTTGGAAATATAGAAATGATTGTCTCCAAGGAAAGTGCCAATTAAAGAACTAGAAATGAAGGGCAGAAGTGCATTCCTTTCTGTGACTTTTTATTTTTTTGTCAGATTTCTGATACATGTTAAGGATCACACCAGCATATACTCTCTGGTCTCAGTCCCTTTGAACTTCAAAGAAATATTTTTGTATCACTGCATTTGGCCAAAGCTAATGTATTCCTCACACAGCTAAGAAAAAGAACAAAAAATCAAATCATGTCATAGAGAAGGTGCCCCTGGAATCCAATCCAGCCTACATTCTAGGGGGCCTGCCATGTACACTGCCTCAGAAAATAGTTGTTCAGTAAGTCAGATCCCAACTGGTATAAACCATTGTAGTTCTATTAGCTTTATGGGTCTACATACATTTAAATCAACAGAAGACCTGGTCTTGTCTGTAGCTCTGAAGACAGGCAGCCCTTGTCTATATAAGCTGAAATATTGAAGCCTATTAACAACAAAAGGAACTGTGTACCATTAAGAAGGAGCCTACATCCCAATCCAAACCACGTGAGAACCCTTTGGACTTGGACCAGGTCATTACCATCAGCCAGGAAGGCCCTCTTCCCTTCAGAATATTATGATGTTGTCAGTGGGGTAGCAGTGCAGCGGGCCCAGGCTCATGTCCCAATTATGGGACTCCCTATGATCATGGGGATGGGGATTCCCTAAGCAGTAGTCCTTCCTAAGGGAGCACCTCACTTGAACTGGCACCTTGGGCACAGCACCTGACTCTTGTGCAGAGTAATAACTGATTCGCAATCAGTAAGGACAAATTCAGCTGAAGGTTTAAAAACAGAACTTTACTTAAGACTTTCCAGGCACAGATCCTTAGTTACATCTAACTAGTAGTAAGACAAAATGGAGACTGAGACAATGAGAGAGAAGGGAAGAAGGAGTGGTTACACAAATGAATCAAAAGTAAAACCCCATCTCCCTTCCATGTACACATAAACTTAGCAGCGCCATCTGGTGGCTCTATAGTCAATTACTGTTCTTAATACAGCAGGCATTAACTTATGGAT
>QEPC01004180.1:1337875-1369453 GCA_003113815.1 Sphenodon punctatus | reverse complement strand
CTTGTGGCTCCAGAGTCGACACACCAGTCCTGCGATGAGTTGGTCTGTGTTGCTCTAAAACATCCACTCCACTGTTCTGTGGTTGTGTCACTGGTTGTAGCCTTGGCCCTTTGCTTAGACACTTGTGAAGATCGCTTTTGTTGTTCTGTCTTCCATCTTTTCTTTAGGTGTCCTTCTTTCTTGCACTGAAAACATGCTCTTGTTTCCTTCTTGTGCAATCTGTTGTCTGCAATTCTCAGGCAGTTTCCTTATCCTGTCCCTGATTGTCTTGCGTGATTTCTTTCCTGTACTGGAATTCATCCATGAGTCTCCCTTTTACAAATTCTAGTGTTAGTTCTGCCTCAGGCCTTGTCTCTGGGGCGTCGCCATTTATGAGGGAGCTGTATGATTCAGGCAGGCTGCAGAGAAGTAAGGCCGCCACATGGTTGCCTTTTATCTCTTCACCTATCCCTCACAGTTGTGCTACCATTTCCAGCATTGAGTTTATGTGATCCTGCATCTCCTTCCCTTTACCAAGTCGCATCTGGTACAGTTTCCTTAGGAGAAACAGCTTACTTTTCAAGCTGGTCCTTTCATGCAACTTCTGCAGTGCATTCCACATGCCCTTTGCTGTGGTCTCCTCCCTTATGTGGATTAACTGGTCATCTTCTACTAGCAGGCTTATGGTTGCCTTTGCCTGCTTGTTCTTCCTATCCCATACCTCAGGGTTTGCTGAAGGTCTGTCTGTGGTGATCACCTCCCACTGGTCATCTTTGGATAGGAGCATTTCTATTTTGAATTTCCACAACTGGTAGTTTGTGTTATTCAGCTTGCAGACTGAAAGCTTAAATTCAGAGCTGCTGGCCATGCTTGCTTCCCTCCCCTCAGGTTGGGATTCTGGTTCTTCTCCTCACTTACTGTTAGTAGGCCTCCTCTGGGAGTTTCCTTTGGGCCTCTTTTCCTTTCAGCTCACTTCCAGTCTTTAGAGTTGTTCTGGGATGTTCTGAAGAGGTCTGGGCACATAACCTGTTGCAGAGTAATGACTGATTCACAATCAGTAAGGACAAATGCAGCTGAAGGTTTAAAAACAGAACTTTACTTAAGATTTTCCAGGCACAGATCCTTAGTTACATCTAACTAGTAGTAAGACAAAATGGAGACTGAGACAATGAGAGAGAAGGGAAGAAGGAGTGGTTACACAAAGGAATCAAGAGTAAAACCCCATCTCCCTTCCATGTACACATAAACTTAGCAGCACCATCTGGTGGCTCTATAGTCAATTACTGTTCTTAATACAGCAGGCATTAACTTATGGATGTTGCATATGCCAACAACTCTGAAGTGCCACGAGTTTCCACTGGCCAGGGCTCAGTATGGGCTATAAGACTTCCTCCTGTGCCAGAAAAGCCACACCCCTCCTCAACTTCACTCCAGCTTCACTTCCTGGTTGGCTGCTGGCCTGTACATAAGGCCAGTCAGTTGCCACAGGAAGCTGGGCGGATCATTAGTCAACTTCCTGTTCTCCAGGATGCCTTTTGTCTCTGCCCTCTTGTTTCCATGCACTTGGATCATGACGCTTCTGACCTTCACTCCAACAACCCAGTCCTGCTCCTACCAGAAAAACTGGCCATCAGGGTACTGAGACTCAGCATCTGCTTTGATGAGGGCCCAGTACCTGTGGAATGCACCCCCTACACTATTGCCCAGTGATCCCACCCCACCCAGTGCCAGATCTGCCTCATCTCATCATCCATTCCAGACCAGCCTTGTCCACCCTGCCTTGTCTCATCTATTGAGTCCAGTCCTGCCATGTCTTGTTTCATATAACAAATATTTATTAGTGCCTGAGCTTTCGTCAACACAAGCTGATTTCCTCAGTTGAACCTGAGAAAGTCAGCTTGTCCTTATGAAAGCTCATGCACTTATAAATATTTGTTAGTCTTTAAAGTGCCACTGGACTCTCTGCTCTTGTTGTAACTATAGACTAACATTGCTACATTTCTAGTATTTGTTTCATCTAGCCATGCCTCATCCTGCCTCATCCACATCTGCCCTCTTGGGGTCTGTGTGTCGATCCCTGCCATGATCCTTGGACCCCAATCCCACAAAATTTCCTGGACCTTGGACCCCAATCCTGCACAAACACTCATCGTATTTCCCGGAACCTCATCCTGCACGTATTCTTTGTGCTCCAAGCCCTGTGAACCCTGACAGGCTGCTTACAAAGGACTCCCCTAGAGTCCAGGGACCGGGCTCAACTGAGCCCACTCACTCCATGGTCACTATGCCCCTGGATGTTGTAATGCTTCAAAGGGAAAATGCTGGGGCAGGAGGATGCTTTCTTTGATCAGTTTCCAACATGGCCCTTCCCCTTCAGAGAATTGTGATGTTTTAATGCTCTGTGAATCTGGGGGAGGGGTGTGGTCGCTGTGGCAGGTCAGCCCCATCTAGAAAAAGGCCAGGTCATATCAGGCCTTGAAGAGCCAGGCCACACTGAGTTCGGATCTTGTGTCAGGTGTGATGTAATTAGTTGGGCTCAGGTCAGAATTTCAATCCCAAGGAGGATTCTACTCTTCAGGATATTTTAACAATATCTTCTTGTTAACAAACACTTCTTGTTTTTTCACCAGGGGATTCTGCACTTAGACCAAGAGTCTCCAAGCTCCAGAGGAAGCCACAGCTTCTCTGGGTCAGCCAGGGAAGCCTCCAGTAAGCCAAGGAAATTGGGTCTTCCAGAGAGGTAGGAGATGGCCACCTCAGAAAGGGAGCAGGCCATAGGGATTTTCTCATGCCCATGGTTCTATGGGCCTCTGGACTCTCTCTGACTCTCATCCTTTCCAATGTGTTCACTTCCTCTGAGGAGTGGCCTGATGATGCTACATTCTTTACGTTATTGGGTTATGTCAGGGGCATAAGAATGATGAGCATTAGGGATGTGTGAATGCGGTTCGAAAGTTCAGAGTTTGGCCCGAACTCGGCCTGTTCGGAGGACCGAAACCAAACAAAAACACAAATCCGAACACGAACTGACCAAACTGAACTAGAGCCGAACGTTTAAATGACTGAACAGTTCGGTCAGTTTGGTTCACGTTCGGGTGAGTTCGGGTGGCAAAAACATGTCATTGGAAGACAAAATGTGACAGGGAGGGTGAGTAGGCTGAGGAGCAGACTTCCAGGCACCAGGGGTGGAGAGGCTAGGAGTAGCAGCCAGTCTGCCCAATCATCATCCCTTTTCGCCTCAGACCACTGGCTTCGCAGTCTGTGATTGGCCACGGACTAGGCTGCATGGAGCGAATGGGGCTTGCGGTGAGGTGGGCGCAGCAAGAAACAAAACTGATTGCCTCCCCCCTTCCGAAGATGTTCTGAGCTAGTCACTGGTCCTGAACAGCACGTGTTTCAGAAGGTTCCCTCTCTCCCAGCAGTTTTTGTTCCTTCCTATTCCTAATCCATTGCCATCCTCCCCTATTTCACCCATCCAACCCATTTACCTCCATATTATCATTTATTTAGATTATATTAGATAGATTATGTGGGTTTTTTTGTTTCTACCCCTTCCTGTGTTCCCTGTGTTCAATCTTCCTTCCTCCCTCCCTCCCCCCACCATTGAATCCTTTCCCTCTCCCTCTTATTCCATCCCTGATTTCCTTCCCCTGTTTTAAGTTTGGGATTTATTTAGAGTAGGATTATTATTAGATTGAGTTTTGTACCCCTCTCTGTGTTCTGTGTGTTTCCCCCTGTGTAATATTGTATATATATAGACAGATAATTATTAGATAGATAGTTACTAGATAGATATACATAGTAGTTAGCTTAGTTATAGAGATAGATAGAGATACAGTGTGTTTGTAGGACAAGGCCTTTGTAGTTAATTATTAGGATATTCCATTTAGTTCAATAGGTTTTAGAATAGTTAATAGCAGTTTGCGTGTGCGTGTGCGTGTGCGTGTGCGTGTGCGTGTATATATATATATATATACACAGTGTGTATAGAGATACAGTGTGTTTGTAGGACAAGGCCTTTGTAGTTAATTATTAGGCTATTCCATTTAGTTCAATAGGTTTTAGAATAGGATAGATAGATAGATAGATAGATAGATAGATAGAGAGAGAGAGAGAGAGAGAGAGAGAGAGAGAGAGAGAGAGAGAAACAAACAGCCACTCCAACCCCAGGACCCGCCATCAGGGTTCTGGTGCCAAGTTACAGGCAGGGAGGGCTGTGGCCAATATGTCTCTAGAACCTGCCACTCTAGCCCCAGGACCCACTGTCATGGGTCTGGGGCCATCATTCCTCACACAGAGGCGATGCCATTCCATCGCACCAAGAAACAGTCACTCCAGCCCCAGGACCCGCCATCAGGGTTCTGGGGCCAAGTTACAGGCAGGGAGGGCTGTGACCAATACCTAGAAGCTGACACTCTAGCCCCAGGATCCACCATCATGGGTCTGGGACCATCATTCCTCGCAAAGAGGCGATGTCTTTCCACTGCATCAAGAAACAGTCACTCCAGCCCCAGGACCCACCGTCAGGGTTCTGGGGCCAAGTTACAGGCAGGGAGGGCTGTGGCCAATATCTAGAAGCTGCCGCTCTAGCCCCAGGACCCACCATCATGGGTCTGGGGACATCATTCCTCGCACAGATGTGATGTCATTCCACCGCACCAAGAAACAGCCAATCCAGCCCCAGGACACGCCATCAGGGTTCTGGGGCCTACATTGCTGGCAGGGAGGACTGTGACTGTCCAATATCTAGAAACTGCCACTCTAGCCCCAGGACCCACCATCATGGGACTGGAGCCATCATTCCTCACACAGAGAGCCTTTTTCTAAACAGCCTAACTGAACCGAACACGACCGAACCGAACGGCTGAACCTGAACGTGGTGACTGGCCGAACCGAATGGCCAAACCGTGATCTGTTCGCCCATCCCTAATGAGCATACTCAGATCCCAGTTATGGGCCCCCTAAGAGAAACAGGGGTATCCCCATCTGCTGAGTATGGCAACCCCCATGGGAACTCTTGGCCCGCCTCAGCCTCTGACAAAAAAGTGGGTGCCACCATCTTGGCTGCCAGTGCCCCCTCCCTCAGGAGTGGCAGCTACTGGAAGGGGTTTTTAAAGTGGGCAGGTGCAAAGTGACCAGCACTCCACCCGCTCTGAAATTTTCCTTTTTGACAGGACCCTTTGGAAGTGGACTGAGAGCTAGAGTGGGTGGGGAATGGGGGTTGAGTGGCAGTTCCACTCCTGCTCCCTCTTCCATCCACTCTGAATAGTTCCTAGCAATGCTCAGGTTACTTGCAAATGACCCTCCAGAGTTTGGAGTCTGAGTTCACTCTATCTCCTCACTCCACAATTGCTACACCACTGGGCTATGTCAGAAAGCAATAGGGATGTGTATTCGTTTGAGTTATTATTAATAAATTATACAAAATAGTCATTTTAGTATTAGCTATTACAATAACTAAAACAAATGGGTTAATAAGTAAAAAACCAAATACATTTTAGTATTAGTTATTAGCTGTGTTCTGACTGCTGCATGCTATAGCACATTCCATGGCTCCAGCCTGACTGTGACTTGCTGTAAACAAGAGTTCAGAAGGGAGGGGGAACCATGAGTGACTTGTTTGTCCAATTGCATACACTCTAACGCAGGAGAATCCCTTTGATAGGTTATTGTTTGGTCATGATGTGTAAGCTTTCTGTACCAATCAGGGAGGGACTCAGGATGGCTTTGGGGGGAGGGCATGGTGAGTGTTCTTAACCTTCTGCCAAGCTGAGGAATGGTGAGTATTAGTTCAGTCTCAGACAGAATGCTTGCTGTGGTTTTTCTCTCAGCTTCACTTAGACAAATTGAGTTAGAAAAACAGGTCTCTCTGTGTCTCGTCCTTTCCTTCCCATTAGTCCCACTGTTCATTGTCTTTGTCTGTAATCCTCGTCTGTCTGTCTGTCTGTCTGTCTGTCTGTGTAATATTGTCATTGTTCTGTACTGTTTTTTGAAGTGTATCAGCACTGTCTTGTGCACTACATAAAATTTGCTTATAAAATCAGAAC
Organism: Sphenodon punctatus; assembly: GCA_003113815.1. NCBI lineage: Eukaryota > Metazoa > Chordata > Lepidosauria > Sphenodontia > Sphenodontidae > Sphenodon > Sphenodon punctatus. Next base: position 1,363,427 of record QEPC01004180.1, on the reverse strand, counting down.
CCGTTATTCAATCTTTCTGAAATTTGGTAGGGATGATCCTCTGGGAAAGGGGTACAATCTTTCCAAATTTCATGAAACGTGGATGACAAATGAAGATGTTGCAGCTGGAAATCCATTCCCCATTGAAACCAATGGAATGGGAATAACTACTAATAGAACAATAACTAATACTAGTGGGATTTAATAACTAATACTAAAATAAAAATACTTTTTTACCCCCTGCACACTCCTAGAAAGCAATGTGACAACCCCTTCACCCCATTCCCACTGACATGACCTCTCCCCCTCTGAGTGAAAACCTGGAGAGAGATGGTAGCCCTACAAAAATGTACTGACCAATCTATCATTATTATAAAATAGGTATTGTGTAGTATGCCATCTGTGTTATGGATGGGGGTGTGGGGAATGAGACAGGAAATGTAATAGCTGTAAAATTTAGAAATTACTTAGTTAAGACTGCAGGGATTAGAATATGGGACAGCTCTGTAGCCAGACTGACAGGAGAGGGAGGAGGGAGGGACACAAAATGCTGAATTAATGTGGGACAAATATTCTCTATCTTTTACGTTCTATTTGTATTATAATCAAGCAACAGATATTTCACTAACTTGCTTAAAATATCAATGTGCTTCCCAAATTTGAAGGTACCCAAAATGTGATGTGGGACCTCACAGACTCCAGATTTTGACTCTGAGGAAGCCCCAATTTCTCTGTATCAGCCAATGGTGACCAAGGCCTAAGAAGATAAATTTGGGATTCTAGGTACAGCAGGAGTGGCCAGGCCATGTCAAAAAGGCGGTTGGCCATGGGACTTTCTTGCTTCCTACTAACTTGTTCCCACAAGTGCCATGTTGTCAGAATGCTCCGTGTAGGCAGGGTTATGAGAGAGAAGGTGTGACAGTCTCCCCACTCACCTCCTTCTACTTTCTAATATTTCCAGAGGTTCTCAAACTGTGATCTGTGGATCACTAGTGGTTGTGAGGTCCATGGTGAGTGGTTCATATTTGGTCTGTGGAACTAGCCTCAGATACAGAAAAGAAGATTTGTTTCAGTCCTTACTGGCATCCTGGTCATTATTGGGGGCAGGACTGGTGGGGCCCTGGGAGGTAGGGTTATTGGTGGGATCTGGGTTGGGACCTGGTGGGGTTGACTTAGGTTTGTTGGGAAGAGGGTAATGACCAGATGACACCATACAAAGTGATTCCTTGTGAGTGTCCAGGATAGCAGTGGCTCTGCTGCCACTCTGGAAGCACCACGGGGCTGTGCAGCCACTGATGCTGTTCTGGAAACTCCTGTGGGCTCACAGCTGCACCTGGGAGCTTCTGGGAAGCAAGACCTATGAAACTATATGATCAGGTGCATAGGCCCCTGTTGCTCCTGCAAAAAACTGGGTCTGACAGAAGAGGTGGGATGCAAGGTTGACTGCAATGTGCATGATTCCCCTCCTCCCCTTGTAAGTTACCTAACCATGGGTGAGACCACACGAGACAGGGAGGGGAGGCTACCACACCTTGGGTAGCCTTACCCTTCCCTGGGCAGCTGGGCCACATGATGCAGTGCATTATGTGGCTGGCAGCAGCCAGATGTTTGTTTATTTATAATAATTATGCAGTGCCAGACATATATTAATTATTGTTATTATTGTTATTATTATTATTGGTAGTAGTATACTCCTGTGGACCCATAGCTTATATTATTATTAATACTAATAATTTATGCCTGGCACTGCATAGTTACGATTATAGACAGATCCCTACCCCAAGGGCCTGTCAGGTTAGGATGGACAATGGAGAAGAAGGAAGGGACAGGGCACATAGGGAAAGACAATTATGCATTCATGAAGTTCAAAAGTTACAGATGCACATAGTGAGGCTACAGAAGCAGCGAGGGCCAGATCCCTGCGTGGCCCCGTGGTGTCACCGCCACACTGCGGGGCCAGCATGGAAAGCTGGACACATTAGCACCCCATCCTCCATAAGGGATCTGGTCTGCTCTCAGAGCTCCCATCAGGGCTGGGCATGCCACATAAGTGAGTGTGAAGCCCTGGCCTACTTCCTTCCCTTGGCCCAACCAAGAGCTCATCCCTGGCCATGACATGGCTGTGCACGATGGGCAACCGCAACCGCCACTCACGGCCCACATCAGTTCTCCCACTGTGGAGAGGCAAGTGTGGCCCCTCTGCATGGACCTTACCTCAGCTGGGGTAAGGCGGTTCCACTACACATCTATGGAATTTTTTCTGAGGACGCGTCAGTTGTTCACCCCGAACATCTGCTGCCAGCAGCCACACAATGCACTGCATGGCATGGTCCGGCTACCCCAGACATGGTAGGTTCCTCTTTCTGTCTCATGTGGCCTCACCCATGATTAGGTAAATTACAAGGGGAGGACGGGAATCATGCACATTGCAGTCATCAATCATCATCAATAACTGCTTCCTTATGTTTAATATATGTATATTATGGTCATCTCTGTGTTCCCCTTCCCCTTCCTAAGACGTAACCCCACTAATATGACAAGCGGAAAAGGTACCACTTTATGCATCTGTGGACAGCTGACACCGGACATACACTGGGTTGCACCCATCTCTGACAGCTGCTTGGTGGTCTACAAGCAATTGTAAAGATTGGCAAAGGTTCACTGGTCCAAAAAGGCCCTGTTATGAGATGCCAACAAGCCCCATTCTATAAACTCCCATGTCATATGCTAGATAAAAATATTAAGAAAGCCTTTCAAAAGGCATGCTACAGTGTGCCATGAGAAAAGAATAGAGGCATCAATGCAAACTTATGCCAGAAGTTTAAACCAGTCAAAGGGAATTAACTTAGGAAAACATACCTATCATTATTAGCATCATTTGTACAATATTATATTATTATTAGTGGTATATTAATAGTAGTAATATACAATATCTAGAGTCATATTCTGGGAGTCCAAGCCACTGAGTCGGCAGTCCAGAGCAGCCCAACATAACTTTGGGTCCTCTCTTTTCTGTGACAGCCATTTTTAGAAAATTGAGAGCTGCAAGAGAGGATAGAAATGTGGAAGGGGAAAGGAAGGAGGAACATTGATGGGATAAGGTGGAGACAGATATATGGGCATCACGCGTCCTAGGGAGATACCTATGGGTATCCACCATCTTAAATGTTGATGCTTTTAACTCTGCTGCTAGGTTCATCCACTCAGCCTGTTGCTTCAACCACATGCAGCCTCTCCTCTCCTCACTTCACTGGCTCCCCCTTCCCGAAAGCATCCTTCACAAACTCCTGGTATTTACTTACAAAACCCTTCACAATCTGGCTCCCCCTTACCTCTCAGCCCTTATCTCCTTACGCACTCCTGCACGCACTCTCCGCTCCTCCTCTGTCCCCTCCCACACCTTGCTCTCCCTCATCTCCCCTGCTCACCTAACCACCTTCATCCCTTCTCCCTTGCTGCCCTCCATGCCTGGACCTCCCTCCCTGCCCACATCCGCCTAGCCCCATCCCTCCACACCTTCAAATTCCTCCTCAAAATCCACCCCTTCCTTGTCGCCTTTCCCGACGCCTGTTAGAACTTCCCACTCAATACTTACTGCCTGCCCTCCCCATTGACTCCTGCCTAACTGCAACCAAGCCAAGCATGTGCACCTGAGACTTCACATCCGCTTGAATGTTTTTATCCCTTGTTTCTCCCTATGTCCCCTCTCCTTGTCTCCTCCCTCCGAGTCTATTAGATTGTAAGCCATAGGCAGGGACCGCATCTATCTCATTGTTCTGCAAAGCGCCAGGTACACAGCTGGTGCTATACAAATGCTTATAATTAATAAATAAATAAATAATAATATGGGTCCTCTCATTGTTATATTGTGTGTGTCATTGTGGTATGAAAATGCCTCTTGATTTTTCTAAATCATTTCCTATTCCTTTTTCTTTCAACAATGGAAAGCACATATTGGTAATCATGATACAATATTCACTTATATTCAGCCGGCAGATAGGAGAGGCTGTATAGTTATATACATGCGGCTCTGCGCGGGATCCGCAGGGTGTAGGATCGGGCCCATTGTCATTAAATATCCTCTTATAGGGCATCATCCTACCTACTGATATTTGATGGCCCTCTAGAGCCAAAACATTGCAGGAACAATATGATTCCATCAAAGAAAAGAGGTGCTGGTATTTAGGGAGTGGAGACCCCATGAAGAATGCTCTATAATTAACTTTTCTCTGCAGGGGCATACATGAGCGATTGTTGTAGTAGCTCCATCAGCCATGTTGTGCCCTTGCCTCTGCTGACCTTGGGAAGAGGGTTTGTTCCTCAGAAGCAGAACTGCAAGAAACCCCAGCAGATCACTGGGCTGCCAGAGTGCATTCTGGCCCAAAGTCAAATAATTACTTCATTATAAAAAGCTCTGCTGTTGAATAAGAATAAGAAATAATGAGGGCAATAATCATTGTAAAACTATAAATAATTTAGAATATCAACAGAACTATGCAATTTTGTCACTGCTGGTCATAGCCCTGGCCAAATTCCAGATCAGTTCATAGAATAAGTTAATTTCTCCTGCATGAATTCTACCCTGCTGATTTTTAGAGAATACTGTGTTCTACGTTTCCTCAACTCTAATTCTTTTGTGCCATGCATTGTTAAAAAGTTGTTGTTTTCCAGCAGAGAGGCAGCTGCATTTTCAGTGGTCTGCAAGGAGATGTCAAAGCTCTTTGGGACAGGGATAATGTTTCTATTACAGATCCATAGAGCACTTTAGCACAACAGGGCTCTGACTCACAACTCAGGCTTTTAAGTATTAGTATTATTTATATAGAGCCAAACATGTGCCTGTCGCTCTGAACAGTCATGATAAGAGAGACAGGTTCATCTGGTGGGCTTACTTAGTTGTTTGGGGTATTCATTTCTTTTCTGATATTAATGTAAAGGCAAGACACAGCCTTCAGTATTTTTCCCTTTATGACCCAAGCAACAGATAATGTTTCTATTATGAATCCATAGCACTTAGCACTACAGGTTTGCACTTAGCAAAACATACATTTTCCTATAATACAAAGATAAACATCTTTGGAAGGTTTTATATTTCTAAATTAATGGTGTAAAATCCTTTTTCCTCTCCCCCCGCCCCCAACTCCTTTCATTTTTTTTTTCCTGAGAAGGTTTGAAGCATGGAAAATATTTTAATTCAAGATAATATAAGCCGAAGAAGCTATAAACTGTCTTCAAACCCAAGACAGGAGTGTTTACCGCTCACATCAGTTAACATCCCCCTAATTATACTTAATTGTTGAGAAAGACTTACCCTTCCACATGGACTGCATATTTTAAGTTGGCGGTACTTACAAATTCACTTTGTACATGTAAGAATGAATTAAGGTGCACATCAAAACAAGCTCTGAAGATAAAACAGAAATATTAAATCAAGAAAGGCTGAATGTGCCTAGAATGATTTAGGGAGAGACATTTAATATCTGTTATTAGGCTTGTTCTTGATATTCAAATATAATTGCTATACCAATTCCAGGGTTGTTTCCAAGTTGTATCTGCATGAATTATCTTTGTTTTACTCTTCCCTCAACATAGACGTTTGCTATAGAAGGTGGGGCTTATAGATATTTAATCCATGTCTTTTCATAACACTAGGCCACTTTTTCCTTCTGTAGATATGACTTTTCAAATTGCATATGAAACGTAAGATTTAATTTACAGTCTGCTATTGCTCTTTACTCCACTGAAATTGCTTAGGGAGGATGTAGAGCAATTTCAAATACCTATGTGGAATTTTTCCCTGGTGCAGAAGGAATACAGCTGGTGTAGGAGTTATATCCCCTTTCTCAGAGCTACATTATGGGACATATGATTCAGTAAAGAATTTGGGACTGAAAAACTCATTAGTTACTTCCAGATTATCCCCTGCTTCCCTCCAATGCCATGAAAAGTAGATTAGGACATCCCTGAAGCTGATCTAACATACTGTTTCCAAATTCCCACCAGCATTTTCATTACTTTCCAGGACTTCAGCACTTTCTAGGACTTCCTGGGGTTTTTTAATCACTTTCCATGCCATTTATTAGTTTTATGGCAGTTTTACAGCACTTTTATGGCAATTTCCAGGATATTCCCCAGTGCTCAGCCAGCATGTTTTCATCTCCACAGCCCCTGGAAGTACATGTGGGGCACACAGCGGGCTTGGGATCAGCCCATAGCAGCCCCATTCAGCTTGTCAAAAATAATGGGAATAGGCAAAAACAGGGAAAGCTGGTACGTTTCTGCATAGTGTGAATCCTGGTGAATACCCTACCTCCAATGGAAGTAGCACCCAGTGAGATTTCTCTAGGGGTGTGCACCAGGGACCCATGTCAGTTTTCGTTTTTGTAATCCAAAACTCGTTTTTGTTATCATTAATAATGAAATTTCATTATTTATTATTGGTGTTGGTATCGATTTTGTGCGATAATGAAGTTTTTGTTTTCTGTATCGTTTTCAGACACCTGCCCCAGACTTCTCAGAAGTTGAACTCCTTCCTCATTATAATTCAGTAATATTAAGTGCATAATGACAATATGAAAAATTACTAATATGTATGTCTAACCTAAACCTACACTTAATAACCTACACAATATATTCCTAAATATCTATATCAATAAACTTCTGTCTGTTAGGTGTTCGTTCTATCTATCTATCTATCTATCTATCTATCTATCTATCTATCTATCTATCTAGGGGGAGACAGACAGGAGAAGGTAAAAGGTAAAATAAAGGGTATAAGGAAAGGTAAGGTACAACACTGAGGGCTGGGAAGATTTTTAGTACAAGCAGCACCAGAGTTCTGTAAATGGAACCTGACACATCAAGAGCTAACACAGAACAAGAGTAAAACAGCCTGCCCCTGAAACATAAAGGGTTTAGTGCCCTCCCCAGAGTCCCCATGATTGCTTCTGGGAGGCAGGAGGCATGAGCAATCACAGGGTGCCATTCATCTGCTTGGGACCTACATGCGCTGCTCATTGGTCAGCAATTACATTCATCAGGCCCTCTCCTTCCATCACAGGCCCAGTTCAAAAGTTCAACACTGTTTCTGATTCTCAGATGTCTGCTCCCTCCTCCCTTCTCCACATTTCCCTCCAAAAAACACTTGACAGTCAATAACAAAATCAATAATCACTGTCGTTATCGTTATTGATTTAGTTATTATTTACATTCATTATCGTTATTGCAATAACAATAATGAGAACAAGAATGTCATTATCATTACCAATATAATGAAAACAAAGTGCACACCTCTAAATTTCTCATTTCAGGCCTAGACAGACATTCTCCTGATTATTATTCCACTTAGTTTCTTGTCATTTCATTATCTCCCCTTTGTTCTCTCAAGTGCTTTCCCTCAAAGATAACCATGAAAGAGGTGCCTGAGGCTTGATTGCCTGTCTTTTTGTCTCTCTCCCTTGAGAGAGGGATTTGATCCCTGAAATAGGACAGGGAGAATCGTCACCCAAAGAGAGACTGTCCTTCCTAAATAGGGACTGTAGGGAGGTTTGTTAGTTCCAAATAGATGATTTGGGGATTATGACTAGGGCTGAAACAAAGTCTTTGGAAAACTTTGAAATTCAGGGACAATTACATTATTTGCTTCCAAAAGGCCAAAGTCTGATGTTCTGAGGATCAAGGCTGCTATTCAGAAAACTTTTGAAACTTTGGAAACTTCTGCATTCGTGAGGGGCTGGTGGATAGTTGAGTTTCTTCTGGAAATGAAACTTAGTGCAATATTTCATAGGAAGGGGAGTATGGAAGGGAAAGGTGAGTGTTAGTAAGCCAGATGGCAAGTTTTGATTGACTGGCAAGGTAAAATAAAAGTGGCTGCAGCCATTTTGTCCACTCTCTTTTGTGAATTTGGTTGTATGCTACAATGCAGCTGGATCTGTAACTAATCGGTTGGGGGTGGGAGGGGTGCATGACATGGACTGCATGGCATGCTTTGGCCTGTCCTGTCCATAGGGCCAATGCAGGAGATGGGGGTTACCTTTATCTTTACCATATCATGCTGTTTTTAAAAATAATAATAATTGGGTGCCAAATTGCAGGGGGATCTCTCTGCCTGGATCCACTTCCCCTTGCCTAGTCTGTTCAAGTTAACAGTAGTACAGAACCATGCCATGACAAGAGGATGCCAGTGTGGGGTGTTGGGTGTGAATATCTGATTTCTGTACTGGTTTGCTGCTGGGCATCTGGTTTGTTTGTTCACGTCTGGTCTTCTCAAGTTACCAGTGTCTGGTCTGTTCAGGTTACCACTGTGCCACAGTACCAATGCCATGTCAAGAGGGTGCCTGTGGGTGGGTGTGAATGTCTGGTTTCCTTCTTGTTGGTGTTATCAGGCTGTCTGGTTTGCAGTGGGATTTCGCCATGCAATTGCACTGTTTTGTTGCATTCTTCTTGAGCAAATGTCCCACTCTTGCTATCCTGTTTTTTTTCTGTGCACTGGTTGGTTGGCATAATAATGATTTTACAGTGGGTACACTCACTGCTGAGGTGGGCCATGCTGTGAGTACACACACTATTGTTGTTTTTTATTTATTTCTTCTCCACACAGTTGCACTTTTGTGGGGTTTTCTTTTGGAGCGATTGTCCCATTCTTGCTAGTCTGCTTTTCTGAGTAGCGATTTGGCTGTGGGTTCAAGAACTTTTTCCAAGATGTAACCAGCCGGGGCACTAGTTTCTAGTTTCTTTCTGGTTAATAATATGATGTGTCGGGTGATGGGGATTGTCTTGTATAGGTGAACTGGGCACAAACAATGGAGGCTTTTTGTGGGGAGATATCTGGTTTCTTGTATGTGGTTGTTATGGCTGCTGGTCTCGCTGGTGGCACCCATGGGACAACACATGCCCCCCTCTCCACCAAAAAAATGTTGAAACTTGATTGATCAGTTTGATTTGCTTGCTAATGTAGTCTTTGAAATTTCTTTGGTGGGGCACCTCAGTCCAACCCCCCTCCCATTCACCCCTGAGCTTCAAGGATTGTATCTGTATCATTCATAGGGCATGCTTGGGGGTGTGGGAACTTACTGATCACATACCCTTTTGGTTTTTTAATTACGTGGTGGTGGTAGTGGTGGTGGTGCTGTTTTTTGTGCTGGCCTCTGTACTGTCTCTCTCACTCTGTCTTTCATCCTGCTGGCAGGCTCAGCAGGGGGAGGAAGGACTGCATGTGTTGTTGTGCACTCTGATTGGCTAGGCACTTAGTAGGGAAGGAGGATGGGGTGATAAGTTGTTGTGCACATTGCACACACCCTGATTGGCAAGACAATGCTGCAGCTGCTACACATGGCAACACCTGCTGAGGTGCCAAGCTGGTGCCGAAGAGTTTCAAAGTTTTCAAACATCCTGGACTTTGGTTTCTGAAGTCCGAAGCTTCGGAATGAGTGCCCAAGTGCTTCTGGATACCCGGACTGACTATTTTTAACTTTGGAATTCGGTCAGAGTACCCAGAAGTACCATTCTAATTATGACCTAAAGAAAATTATGTGCTTTATGTTTGCTTTAGCGGGGAAGATAGTACTATATAGGGTGTGCATCCGTAATGTTTTCTGTTAGTTATGAAAATGAATGGAGCCCCATTCATGTTTGTAATGACTGTTATGAAAACAAATGGATCAGCAAATGATTGTCATTTGATTTAATCTGTTTTGGTTTAAAAATAAAAAATTTAAAATAAAATAATAATAATAAAAACCAGTGCATGCGCAAAGGACCCTGCTATGCGCCTTGTGCACTGCAAGGGTTAATTTGTGCCCGCCCCATCAGGGGAATCAGGCATGGGCTGTTGTTGGGCAGAATATTGCTGCCCAGGGTGGGAAAAATGGCCAGCTTGCAAGCTGCACCGTCGGGGTGGCGGCAGCTTGCATGGAGTTCGGGCATGAAAATGCTCCTCTCTGATTGGATGCTGAGGGTCCATGTGGTCTCCTGTGCCGGGCAGCCTCCATTCACCTGCCAGCAAACAACTGAAACGGCTGCTGTTTCGGCCTCTCCTGGAGCGGGGATTGCATGGGAGTCCGGCGGCACGGCTTGAAGTTCGAAGCCGGAAGGCTTCTCTCATAGCTGGAGTGGTGATCAGGGGAGAGTCCGGTGGTGCGACTTGGAAGACGAGCAAAAGAATTAATAAAGGCTGTATTTTTGCTCTAATTCATGAGGGGGGCGGTTGTCCAATTGAGTGGTGGGGACCTGGGAAGAGAAGGGGCTAGGAGCGAGGTGCCTTATCTTGCACATGGTCCAAGCGTTGGGGGACTACCCCCGTCACCTCACTGGAATTCACTACTGGTGGGGGCTTTTAGGGGATTGGTTCACCCCTTCGATTTCATTGGAGTTGTAGCCCGCCCAGGGCATACCCTCAGGAATAGCCCCCCCCCTATATACATTGGGAATTCACTCCTTCCTATTAGGAGGATTATAAGGGGAATACCCCCACACACCACACACCCCTGATATTGGAGTTTTTTGTGTCTCCCGTGAGCACAAGGGGAGTGTTGGCATCCAGAGAGATTGAAGGGGGGATACCCACTTGCTGGCACATAAGTAGGGAGTATGGACAGAGCCAAGAAAGGCCAGGGGCCTGGCTCAGTGGGTGGAAATAAGAGAAAAGCAGGACAGGGTGGTGATGGGACAAGGGGGTCACAGGTGGAGGCTACCCCCCATGCCCCTTCTTCCTTGGTGAAGTCTCTGGGGGAAGGGATGGCACATTTGGATGGTGCCCTCCAAGGTGTTGGTGGGCCCAGCAGAGATGAAGGGCCCGGCCTTTCCCAGGGTGGAGTTTTGCAAGGGAGGGTTTTGGACGTTGCACTACCTGGGGCTCCTGCTGCCATAATGCAGGGGGCTCAGGTGCAGCCCCCCCTCCGGTGTGGCTGCAGGCAGGCCCTGGACAGGCCTTCATGCAGTCCATGGAGGCCACAATGGCTGGGTGGGATAATGTTATGTCCCATCTGACAGCCTTGGGGTTATTGGAGGCTGGGGGGTCAGGTTTCTAGGGGAGTGAACTGAATTTACCCGACCCTTCTTTGCAACAGAGTGACACACCTGAACCAAGCCAAGGGGGACCAGCGATGGAGATGCTGGCCAGGAAAGTGGACAGAATGGAACAGCAGATTGGCAGGATTGCTCAGATGCTGGAAGGAGGTGCTGGGCCGAGCGTGACGACGCCATCCGCGTCAGGGATGGGTGTGTTGCAGGCGACGCCTTCAATTACACCTGTTGCAGGTGATGGTGACTATGTAGTGCCCCCTTCGGGTTGAGCGACCCAGGGGCAGGTAGTAATAGGAAGCAGTCTGCCTGCTCAGACAGGGGAAGGGCCTGTTAGGGTTGAAATTAGTGGGGATGCAGGTGCTGGAGCCAAGGGATCATTGGCAGCAACACAGGCGGTGCAGCAGAGCCTTATGGCATCTGTGCAGGTGAATTCTGGGACGGGTCAACTGCTGGTGCAGCAGGACCCAAATAGGTTAGTGTGGGTGGACAATGTGTGGCACCCGCAAGCAGCGGTTTTGCAGGGTGGGTCAGCTGGGAGTGAAGCGAACACTGGGGTTCAGGTGGGCCAAGCAGGTGGGGCAAACGTTCCAGCTCCTTTGGCTGTTGCCACGGCTTCTGTGGGTCAAGGCGGGATGGCCTCTACTGGGTTACAGGTAAGGGAAGCCCCTCCTTTGCAGGGTGGATATGCCAGGGCATCCGCCCCATTGGGGGTACACCTACTCCAGTCCACAAGAGAAAAAATCTGGAGGGGTGATTATATAGGCTTGTTTGCCATCCTGTTCTGCGACCCAGTTCCTGACCCCAATGCGCGGCCTGAGCCAAAGGAGTATGAGAGAGCGAAAAGGAGAAAGATCGATAGGAATTGGGCTAGCTGGGAGTCAGCCTTCATTATATATGCGGGAGTAATAATGCAGGCCTTTCCGGAAAGGGCGGTAGCCCTGCGGAAATATTTTGATATTGTAAGGCAAGCATATCTAATGAAGGACGGCTTCGGTTGGCTCCGATATGACGAGGCATTTCGTCAGCATGCAGCCATTACCCCCGGGGTGCAGTGGGAGGTGAAGGACCACGACCTCTGAATGGAATGTATTCAGGGAAAGGAGGTGGTGCGTGCAGGTAGTGGGCATATCATCATTAAGGGTGATGCTCAACCGGTGGATAATTTTCATGGAGAACAGAATAAAAAGGGAGGGCAATCTTTGGTCTGCTGGGACTTTAACGAAAGCAAGTGTTTTCATTCCTTCTGCAGGTTTAAGCATGTCTGCCTCCAATGTGGGGGGGGGGGGCTCACCCTTCCGTCAACTGTCAGTGTAGGTGGGGGGTGGGGCAGAGAGGCAAGCGTGGATTCCAACCCGGGGCAGGCAGAGGTGGTGGGCCGGTCCAGTCCGCTGCTGGTAAGAGGACCAACGCCAGTTAAATAGTGGGTGCTTGAGAGATTGTTATGTGATTATCCTGATCCGGGTCAAGCAAGTTATGTTGTTAATGGTTTTAGGTTTGGTTTTCAAATTCCATTTGAAGGGAAGAGGGAGCGTATGGTGGCTAGGAATCTGAAGTCGGTGATAGGCATGGAATCAGTGGTGGAGCAAAAGATACAGAAGGAGTTCGCGGAAGGTCATGTGGCTGGCCCCTTTGAATCTTTGCCTATGGAGAATTTGAGATTGTCACCATTGGGCATTGTACCAAAAAAAGCCCCCGGGGAATACAGATTGATCCATCATCTGTCTTACCCCAGGGGGGTTTCAGTGAACGATGCAATCCCTCCCGAGCTGACCTCGGTTCACTACGCATCTCTTGACAGGGCGGTTGAGCTTGTGAGGGATTGCGGTATGGGTTCCCTTATGGCAAAGAGTGACATTAAGTCAGCTTTTCGCCTCTTGACAGAGCACCCCAGGGATTTTGACCTATTGGGGTTTTCATTTAAGGGCCGTTTTTATTTTGATAAGGCAATGCCCATGGGATGCTCTATCTCATGTGCTGCCTTTGAGAAATTTAGCTCAGCTCTGGAGTGGATTGTTAGATGGTGGACAGGGTCCCGCTATCTGTCACATTTTCTCGATGATTATATTTTCATTGGGAGAGCAGGGTTGAGGGAGTGCAGTAGCTTGCTGGCGGCTTTTAGGGAAGTTGCAGAGTTGATTGGGGTCCCATTGGCAGAGGAGAAGACAGAGGGCCCTACTTCATGTTTGACCTACTTAGGTATTGAATTGCATTCAGTAGGTCAGTGTTCTTGTTTGCCGTTAGATAAGTTGAAGGTAATTAGGAATGAAATTGTCTCATGCATGGGGGTCAGCAAAGTGACTTTGAGGGTGCTTCAGTCATTGCTGGGTAAGTTGAACTTTGCGTGTAGGGTTATTGCGCCTGGGCGCGCATTTTTGTCTCACCTGTATGTCAAAACAGCTAGGATCACTAAGCCGCATCATCACATTAGGGTCACAAGGGAAATGAGAGAGTATTTGGCAGTGTGGCTGGAGTTTCTGCAGCATCAAAATGGTATCAGCATGTGGAGGGACTTGTATTTGTTGGAAGCGGAGTTGCAAGTGCACTCTGATGCAGCGGGTGCTGTGGGGCTTGGGATTTATTTTCAGGGTAGATGGTGCTCAGAGCAGTGGCCTGCTCATTGGCATGACCTGGGCATATTGAGAGATTTGACATTCCTTGAGTTGTTCCCTATAGTGGTTGCAGCTCACTTGTGGGTTGACAGATTCAAGGATAGGAAGGTATTATTTTGGTGTGACAACTTGGCTGTTGTACACATGATTAATTCACTGTCATCAAAATCGGAAAGGATAATGCGGTTGGTAAGAGTTTTTGTTCTGTGTTGTTTGAAGCATAATGTAGTTTTTGCTGCCAAACATGTGCCGGGTGTAAATAACGAGATTGCTGATGCCCTCTCTCGTTTCCAGATTCCTCGTTTTCAGATGCTCGCTCCAATGGCCAGGGAGAAGCAAGATTTGGTTCCCCCAGAGCTTTGGAGCCTTGGATTTTAAAGCTGATAGAGACAGTGAAGGGCTCGGTTTCCCCAGCTGCTTAGCGGCTGTATGATAGAGCCTTGAAGGAATTCAGTGTCTTTGCTGCAAGAAAGGGATGGTTGGTGTTATTTCCGATCCTGTTGCCACAGGTGGTGCAATTTGGGATGGAATTACGCAGAAAGGGTTTGGCGCCAGGCACTATTGCGGCAAAATGGTCCGCTTTATCGTTTTTCTCCAAAATGGTTGGCCCTTCCGAGTTATCAGGGTCGCCTATTTTGAAAGCCATGTTGGAAGCCTGGAGGTGACAGGGCATGTGCAAGGTAGATTCCAGGAAGCCTGTGTCACCAAAAATGTTGGCTGATTTGGTCGCCAAGCTTCCAGGAATTTGTATGGATCCGAGCGAGGCTCGGCTTTTTCAAACTGCCTTTGTTATTGCCTTTTTTGCAGCACTTAGGATAAGCGAGTTGGTTGTTAAGTCATGTGTAGACGGCTCAGGCTGGGCCTTTCAAGTGGAGGATGTGTTTGTGGGAATTAATGGGATTGAATTGTGTATCAGAAGGTCAAAAACTGACCAAGTGGGGAAAGGAGTCAAGGTGGTGCTTTTTAGGTCCAGTGAACCGCTAATCTGTCCGGTCACATGCATGGTTAAGTTTTTGAAAGAAAGACCACAGGGACCAGGGCCGTTGTTTCTCCACCAATCTGGCCAGCCCCTCACCAGGTTTCAGTTTACGGCGGTTATGGGGTGTTGTGTGGATGCATTAGGCATATCCGGGAGGTTTAGTTCCCATTCATTTCGAATTGGGGCAGCAGTGGTGGGTTTGCCAGTTCCTTATATTAAGTCGGTGGGGAGTTGGTGCTCTGGGGCATTTAGATCATATATTCACCCACTTCCTGTGATAAATTGATGAGGGAGAGCTGATTCAATAACGTTGATGGATGGTTTTTTATTCTTTGCAGGGTTCCTGTGGCCAACGGGAAAGAAGGTAATTTAGATTATTGGCCATAGTTTTATTAGTTGGGCTGAAAAGAGGGCAACAAATTCTAGTTGGGGTTCACAGGTGGGTTTATCCTCCCAGGCAAAGGTAGTCTGGAAAGGTAAGCGGGGCATGCTTTGGCCACAACTTATGCCATTGCTCCACAGTTGGGGTGCAGGTCAGTTCCGATAACTCGGAAGGGCCAACCATTTTGGAGAAAAATGATAAAGCGGATATACATCTGGGGGAGAATGATTTGACCAGAGGGTCTGGGTTGGATTTATCCATCATGGTCCGGCAGGATTGGTTTAGGTTGAGAGAGTTATTCCCTGGGGCTTGTTTGGTTTTTACGGAGATGCTGCAGAGGATAAGGTGGCCTAGAGCCACGAGTCTGAGAGCGGTGGATAGATCTAGAAAGAGGGTTAATAGGGAGATTAAGAAATGTATTACACAGGCAGAGGAAATTTGGTTGGTGCATGGGAATATTTCGTGGACAAGGCCGGAGTTGTATTGGTCAGATGGGGTTCACCTGTCTGAAAAGGGCCTTGACATGTACTTGGGCAATTTGCAGGAATTATTACAGAAGTGTTTGGGATAGGTTGTGGTGCCCTTGGGTGAGGCTGGGGGGTGTTCAAGCAAGCTTTTCTGCTGAACTGGTTGGCGGAGTTCAGTACCATGGTGGAATTAAACAGGTATTCGGAATTGGTTGGCATTATGGAAAACATCTGGTAATGGTGGATGCTGAGAGGCATCCAGGAGGTGGGACTTGGGAAACAGTCAGGGGATGGGCACCCCACTGCTATACCAGAGAAGAAGGACTGGCGTCAAGGGGCATATGGGAAGGATCTAAGCGGTCCCGACATGGTCACTTGATCAGCAGTTCTTTCTGGTCTGGATCAATTCTGGTCCAGTTGAAAATGGGGATTGGACTGGTATCTCCAATCCAAGTGGTCACACCATATGGTACTGAATGCGGGGAGTGAGGGGCATTAGGGACGGAGGTGATATAAGAAGGTTGGACTTAATGCCCAATCACTCTCCTTATAGTCTCACCCAGGGTGATCAATTCGACTTTACTATTCAATTCTGACGTGGGATAATAATTTGGAAGATTTACAGTGATTGGCTAATGGGGTAATTATATAAATTGAAATCAATTTGGCAAACAGATCTTTCCACCGTTCTGACGAATTGGTTTGATTGGTTTATTAATTGGTTCTCATTTATCAATAGGTTTCCGGTTATGCTGGTTGTTTTTAAATAAACGGGCTGGTAAAAGGTTGCCTTGTGGAGAAGTTGAGTAGAGATCCCCACGGGTCCATCTGGTGGTCTAAAATAAATGAGTCCCTAAACGAGATGGGTTTGTCCTACTCATTTTTGTTGGGATTCCCTCTTAAAGAAATAAAGAAAACGTTGAGGACCAGACTTACAGATTTGGATATTCAAAACTCTAGAACCATTGCTATGGGATTGGGGTCTTCCCTGTGGTATCAATTTCTGATCCCCAACTGTATTGGGGCTGAATACATTAAATGGGATCTTCCCTTCCAGCACAAGCGAGCGTTGTTTGCATTGAAGTTGCAGATTATGCCCTCTGCGGTGCTGGAGGGAAGATATTTGGGTATTCCATATGGAGATAGATTGTTCTCCTATTGTTTATTAGAAATAGAGGAATGTTGTGCACTCCTTGTCTGCCCAAGGTATGCTTGCTTGTGTAGAAAATTATGGGAGAGGATAAAGATCCCCCCCAATCTAACTGTAATGCAAAAGATAGTGTTTCTTTTGACAGGGGAAAACCAGCAACTTACTGCGACAGTGGCGCTTTATGCATATCTTTTACAAAAAGTCAGGGTACAGAATACGATAACGTTGGAGTAAAACAGAGATCAGTAGGATCTTATGCCATGTTTGGTGTTTGGAGTTTAAGATAAATGAGATAGGTACGCGCCCAAATTTCTGGGAGCTCCTCAAGGGCCAGGTTATGTTTATCCTATGGATCGTTTGTATTTTATTTTTTATCTTACATGTGTCTATGCTGTGCATATAATTGTTTTTGTTTTTGTCATGGCCTGTGGCCAGAACAATAAAGATTATTATTATTATTATTTAAATAAACGGTTGCAGCCAGTTTTATCCAAGCTCTCTGTGTCTGTGCCTTATTTCCTGTGCGGGGGCAAATGGCCTCCAGGGCCATTCTGCACATGTGCGCCCTATTCCAAAATGGTGCCAGCAGCATCAGAACCATTTTGGAAAAGAGACCATGTGTTCAGAATGGCCCCTTTGTCCATTTCGTGCATGCTCTGTGATTTTTATTATTATTATTATTTTTAATTTAAAGAAAAAATGAAATAAAAATCACTGTGCATGTGAAAAATGGCTGCCAGACTATTCAATGCATGCATTCACTTTTCAAAAATGGCACCAGCAGTGCTAGCACCATTTTAAAAAGGGCTGCACCTCCACAGAACGACCCAGTGGCCATTTTGTGCATGAGCAGTGATTTTATTGTAAGTATTTATACATTTTTATTTAAAAAACAAAACCAAAAAAAGATAGGATTTTTTACAAGCCCCCTCCCCCCGACAAAAAGGAAGATTTTTTTTTGAAATAAAACCAAAAACCAAAATGAAAACCAATGTACCTTCTGCACACCCCAGCACATTACTTACTTGGAAACATGTTAGTATCCAGATAAGAATGTGTGGTGTTCCATATTTGTGCTGTATGTGGGGCTGCCCTCGATGACTATTTGGAAGCTGCAACTAGTACAGAACGCAGCAGCCTAGCTCCTTTCAGAGGTGGGTCATCATGAGCACATTGGGTGTTTTAAAACGAGCAAGGCTTGGGGGTGGGCTGGGGTGGGGGGGTCCATTGCTGATGAGTGGCACAGTTGTGGAGCAGCAACACATGTTGATTTAGTGGGGATGGATTTAATGGGTGACTCCCAGGGTGGCCACTTTGCCCACACAGTCAGCCTTCATTCATTCCCACTATGGATGTGTGAACAGAATGCGGTTCGGATGTTCGGACGTTCGGTCGCTCAGTACCAAACCTGAGTTTGGGTTTGGTTGTTCGGTTCAGCAGAGTTTGGTTCTGCCGAACTCAGACAAACATCCAAAAATAGTGCTATCAATACCTATACCAATACCGAAATTGATTTTTTTCGGTATCGGTATCATTTGGTCCTGAAACCACCCCTGGTCTCTATTCCTGGTGCCAGGAAGTCTGCTTCTCAGCTGCCTCCCCCTTCCAGACATGTTTTTCCTGCCTAAAGTCACATTTTTCCCATGCCCGAACTCATCCAAACTTTTCCGAACTGTTCAGCTGTTCGACTGTTCTGTTCGGATGTTCGGTTTGGTTGTCCGAACAGGCCGAGTTCGGCCTGAATTCTGAACATCCGAACCGTGTTCGCACATCCCTAACTACCACCACCAGGGACCTGCCCTCCAAACAACACATATGGGCAGCTGTTCCCCTTCCCCCCAACCTCACAACATCCCTCACCTCATGTTCCACCCAGCTGCTCACCCTCTGCCATGACACACAGTCGTGGACACCATGGTACATGAAGCCAGAGCAGTCATTAACGTCTTCCTATCCATGACCCAGACATCCGCTACAGCTGCTGGCAGCTACGGGCAACAACGGAGGCACATACTGGGCAGGACGCTCAGGAAGCTGCTGTACAAACTGCTTTCCTCCACTGTGTTGGCTCGTCTCTCATGCTTCATGAGGGGGGTTGTGCTTTGGGCCAGTGAAATATTGTATTTTGTGTGCATGTTTTTTATGAGCTCCCAGCAGGGCTGTGGGCAGGACCAGGGAGGTGGCTGGACTGCAGACCTGTCTTCTGGAGTGTGTGGGTGCCCCGGTTTGTACAGGAATGGGATTTATGGGCACCTGTACCCATGCACTTTTTTTGGCTTCTCCCGCATGAGACCCTTTGGATTTTTTAGCAGTGCTTCAGACATGGAAATGAGCGGGTGCTGCGTGGGTCATGGGAATGTGCATCCCCACTTCACATGGGCAATCAAATGAGTGGTTGATGGGTGGTCATGCATGACAGCATCTTGTTTAAAAATACTCACTAAACCTGTTCTTCGAAGTCTGCACTGGCTACCTATAGTTTTCCAGGCACCATTCAAGATTCTGTTTTTCAGCCTTAAAGTCCTAAGCAGCCTGCGGCCCACATATCTGAAAGACCAAATTTCTACCATGATCCACCATGGTACAGTCATCTGGGAGCACTCCCTTGCAGGTACTACCTGCCAATCTTGTTCCCAGCTGCTGCATCAGTCTTGTGGAACTCCCTTTCCCTGGAGGTCTGTCAGAGTCCTAGCCTGAACATATTTCAGAGGCAATGTAAAACATTTCTTTTTGGCAAAGTGTGTGGAAGGTGGGATAGGGGTTGGGTTGGGGGAGTAAAGGTGAGGGAGTGGTCTTTTAATGGAATTTTATGTATCTTTGAGTTTTTAATGTTCCAAGTCATTCTGAGCCTTAGGAAAAGGATGGTGTAGAAATTTAAATAAATTAACTAAATAAAAAACCTCTCAGTTGCAAAAACCATTAAGCTACAACATTGACGTAAAACATCAAGTAACATGCATGAAACAAAACAAAACCAAATGCCATAAAACAAGGAAATAACCAGTTAAGCACTCGACTACTACAACTACCACTTACAATACTAACGTGTACTACAACCAATACATGCATACTCATGTCAAACATCCAACCTAACTCAAACAACAACAAAAAGGAGAAAGAAAAAAGCAACAACAGTCAAGCCCATAAAAAAAAATCTCACAATCTACAGAACCAACATTACAACAACATGTACAACATATAGGACATTAACAAAATCCAAACAGATTTTTAATAACACAATATACTAGCAATCCACATTCCCGTAACATCCACTCCTAAAAATCCCCAACATCATTCCCCCCTCAAAACAACAAACATATACCATGAGACAACTACCCAAAGAGAGAAAAAATTCCCCCCACCCACAAAAAGGTACCTGTCAGAGAAACTACTAAACAACCAAAAACATACCTTCAAAACAGAGAACCCAACAGACAAACAAAATGATCACACTTACGAAATGATACCCACTTTAAATATAAATGCAAAAACATCATTGGAGTAGATTAACCCATGGAGATGGAATAACTTGGCATGATTTTATTTAATTTATTTCTTTAATATATTTATACCCACCCCTCCTGCCTCCAGCAGCTTGAGGAAGCTTACACCCATAAAATAAAATATAGAATATAAATAACAATACAATAAAACACAATAACGTACTGTAAAAATGCACTACAATAAAAATGGTCAACAATCTGCAGAAAATCTGTACAAAATATAAAAAGCCCCCCCATTCCCCCCCCACAGCTATCCACCACCACCACCCCAGTCCAAAAGCCTGGCAGAAGAGCCACATCGTGCATTGATGCCTAAAGGCAAGGAGATTTGGGCTGAGATGGACTTCCACTGGGAGTAAGTTCCACAGCACCAGTGCAGCCTCTTCCCCCATTTGAGAATGGATGGATCTCCCCAACTCTCATTCTCCAACATCTAGTCAGAGCACCTCTAGAATGGGGAGAAAGGACAGTGGGTTGGGGGTCCCCCAGCTTACAAACTCAGCCCCCTAAGCTCACAGTCCAGAGCAGCCTATGACATCGGGAGGGGAGGAGCCACAGCCAGAGTAGTAGGAGCAAGGTGGGGTAGATTCATATTACTGTGATTTTCCAATTTAATGAGGCAGGGTGTGTGTGTGTGCTTGTGTGTTTGTAATAGGGACATTGGAGAGGAAGGGAAAGAAGCAGAGAGGCTCTCTGAATGGGCTCTGAGCTCCAGGTTACCTAAAGGGCTGGGGGATAGAAGGAGCTTGAGCCTTGGTTACTCTGTACACACAAGAGAAACTGAATAGATCCTTCAGCTCAGGAGGTGCAGGTTGGAGGAGAGCTCAGACAGTGCTGTCCTGAGGGAGGAGTCTAGGATGGTAGCCTGAGGGAAGACATCCCCCAGTGGCTACAGTCCCCCCCCCCCCGCCACACACACACATTCTGCTCCAACTCCCTGCACCAACACCAATAAATGAGACTGGATAGAGTTAAGAGTTTAATAACTCCTGAACTTCTTGGGGGAGGTAGGGATCTCCAGCAATTAAACTTTCCCCAGCAATTCAGAAGTTGCTAGACTCTTAACCCTACACAGTCTTATTTATTTCTTTCTTATTTCTTAGATTTATACCCCGCCCCTCCTGAGAACAGCTCGGGGTGGCTGGGGTTGGGGCGGCTGGTTACTGATTGGGGTCTGTGCAGGAAGTTCAAACTGAGTGGGGAAAGGCAGCCATCTACTATGAAACACCCCCTGGCTCCCTCCTCCTGCCAGTTCCCAGGAGCGGAACCAAAGACATCAACTGCACCCACACCAAGGTCTTTCCTGGGGAGAGGATGGCAGTTTGGGGGGAGGAGGATTCTGGATGGGTTTTGTGCAAGGAATAGGATCCAGCATGGATCTATTCTTTCTCCGCAGGCCGTCAGCAGCTTGCAAACACAAGGATCCTGCCAGCGGATCGCGCACTGTCACTGCTGCACCAGATGCCTGGAATACATTTCCCCCCTCCCGCCACAGCCTTTTGAAGGAGGAGCTAGAGAGGATCCATGGTGGATCCCACAACACTTCGCGCAAAGTCCCCGCATTCCAATAATTTGCCTTCCCTACATTGCCCCCAAACTCCCCACCTGCTGATAAAATCTGCCCCATCTGCTAGGGATGTGTGAACAGAACGCGATTCAGATGTTCGGTTGTTGGTTCGAAACCCGAGTTCGGGTTCAGTTATTCGGTTTGGCAGAGTTCAGTTTGGCCGAACTCGGCCGAACATCTAAAAATAGCGCTATCTATACCAATACCGATACCGAAATCAATTTTTCCCCTGGTATCAGTATCATTTGCCCTGGAAACCACCCCTGGTCTCCACCCCTGTATTGATGATGGCTTCAGTTTTCTCTAAAATGGGTACAACCCCCCTCTGCTGTATGACCAAGGGCCAACAAACTTGGACCCGGAGGGCTTGAAAGGACAGCCCCCAGACGTGGCCAAGGGCTGGAAAACATGGGGAAAAGGGCTTGAGAGCATAGCCCCCCCATTATGAGCAAGAGGGGGGCTTGTAAGACAGAGTAAGGATCGGGCCCAGCCACCATGGAACCCAGCAGAAAGTAGGTCGCTCATGTGAAATACCAGCCTGAACTGGGGGAAGAGAGGAAAAAGGGCAATGCCTAGAGTAAAGTATGGGGCCATTAGGAGGCATTCTTCCTGTTCAGTAGAGCACTGATGACTGGAACTTAGAGCAACAACCCCCACTCAGGAATAAAGAAATCCAGGAGTTCCCTTTGTGTCCCAGGAAGCCAATCGTTAGTTATCTCCTCCTCTCCTTAACTACCCTCCAGCCACTGTTGTTTACTCTTTCCCCCTGTGTCAAAGATATTTTATGCATCTTGGATGGCCCTTTTTGTGATGGAAGTGGAAGTTGGATTTCTCCCCTCGTTAGCTCATTGTGTACCCCAAACGACCTATCGTAGCCTCCCCAAATCCTTTGTTCAGTACCCTATAACTGCCCCTGGTTTTCCCATCAACCTCGTAGAAACCTTGGACCCCAGATACATGCAGGTCTCCCTGCACGTGACAGGGCTAATGGATCCCCATACTTTGGCCTCCCCCCCCTTTTGGACCCCAACATCGCTGGATCCTGGGCTGCTGATCCTGCTCAGTCAGCTAGGAGAGGTAAACTATAGGTCCAGTCTCTTAATTTTTCTTCCCCTCTGCAGAGCCTAACCCCTCCCCCCACCCTGCTCTTCAGTGTACTTTCACTTTCCCAGCCGCAGTCTCTGTTTTCTTTGTAGCCTTTGTTTGTCTTTGTAGCCTCTGTTTGTACCCCTGTACTCCGGGGAACCCCAGTTTAAGGCTATAAAGTCATTCCCCCCTGAAGTTAAGGAACGGTAGATATTGGGTGGCTCTGTCCCCAGTAGCTACGAGGGGGAGGGGTTTCCTATACTTTCCCAGCCGCAGTCTGTGTTTTCAAGTTTACTTTCCCTTCCCTCGCATTTGTTTGCATTTTTTTCCTTCATGTTCCATCAGCCAGACCTGGACTGTGTTGTAGTATTAGCCTGTATGTGTTTCTGTACCTTATGTGGGTCCTTTTTCTTTTATTGTATTACCCAATAAACCTCGTTTAGTTTTATTGGAGCATTTGTGTCTTTTTCTTTCTATTTGGGGAGGATACATAAACTGCTGTAGCACGTACTGTCCTCAGCTTGATCCCTTTGAACACGGGGACCCCCCCCATTTTTGACTAAACTTGGCTAATTCTCATAAATTTAAAGATAGAGCAGATATTGGGGAACCAACCCCCCAATAATCTCACGTGGCAGGGGGTCTCGTGTTAACACCTGGTGCCAGGAAGTCTTCTCCTCAGCTGCCTCCCCCTTCCAGACACGTTTTCCCCGCCCAAAGTCACATTTTTCCCGCCCCCGAACTCATCCGAACTTTTCTGAACTGTTCGGCCATTCGAAAGTTCGGTTCGGACATTCAGTTCAGTCATCTGAACAGGCTGAGTTCGGCCTGAACTCCGAACATCTGAACCACGTTTGCACATCCCTACCATCTGCATTCAGTGCCTTCTCTCCAGCCTCATCCCACCTCCCAGCCAAAAGTCCGTGCCTTTTCTTGTAATTCAAGGTTACTGTTCAAAATGTCACAACTGCACTTCATGGGAAGTGTGTGCTGTGAGGGCACTGCACACCCGCAGTTGGAGAGAGGTGCTTGCTGAGAGGGCACTGGGTACTATTGAGTCTTAAGTAGTGTCTAGGGTTCTCTGGAGTCTAAGGCTGCTTGTAAACGAATGTTGCCCGCTCACACCTGTAATCACATGGCATATAAAAGTGCCATGAGCAGCATTTAGATGTGCCAAGATGCGCTGTGGATGGGCTGTATTTCTGTTCGCACATTCTTTAAGACCACAAATTAAATACCTCGATATCGAGGTAATTAATTTTCAGTCTTAAAGAATGTGCAACTGGAAATATGGCACATCTAAACACTGCCCACGGCACTTTTGCATGCTGCATGATTACAGGTACGAGCGGGTGGCACTTGTGTAAAAGCAGTCTAAGGTAGACAATGTAATGTCCCCTCTCCACCTCCCTGCCTGGAATACATCTGATACCTGCTCACTGGAGAAGAAAAGGCATGCATTTTTTACAAGTATCCAGCATGGATCCATTCTATCTCCACCAACTGTCATCAGCTTGCAAACAGGAGAATCCTCCCAACCACCTCTCATCAAAGGAGTCTCCTTAGTTTAAAGCATAAATTATGCCTTCTTTTGCAGAGAAATGGGGAAATGAGCTGTGACATACTGCAGCTAACTCAGGAAAGCAAATCCTTTTATCGTGACATCCAGTGAGATAAACTCTGACAGCCAATCAGAACGGACGGAATAATAACATTGGGCATTTTTACACACACCTTAAAGTTCTGGATGTTTCAATCTTCGGGGTTTACAAGTCCACAAGTATTATTATTATTATTATTATTATTATTATTATTATTTTAGCATATATATATATAGCATCAGAAATGGACCTGGTGCTTTACAGAGAATAAAATAGACACGGTCCCTGATGAGAGCTTACAATCTGAAGACAGAGGGAGGGGAGACAGGGAAGGGGGAACAGAGGGAGACACAAGAGATGCAACATTCACGAGGATGTGAGAACTCAGGTACATGTTCTTGGCTTGGTTACAGTAAATAGGAATTTGCAGATCACAAGTAGGGGATAATCCTGGGTGGGGGTGATTAGCAAGAGTTAGGAAAGGCGGAGTGGAAGAGGTAGGTTTTGAGGAGGAACTTGAATGTGTGGTGGGGAGTGGCAAGGCGGATGAGGGCAGGGAGGGAGTTCCAGGCATGCGGGGCAGGGAGAAGGGACGAAAGTGGTTGTAGGAGCAGAGGAGGTGTGGGAGGGTGATGGAGGGGATGGAAGATGAGCAGAGTGCTTGAATAGGGGTTCAAAGGGAGATCAGAGCAGAGAGGTAGGGGGGAGCAAGGTGATGAAGGGCTTTGTAAGTGAAGACGAGGAGCTTGTGCCCAGGAAGGGGAAGACAGTAGAGGGAGGAGAGGAGAGGCTGCACATGGTCAAAGCGATGGGCTAGGTGGATGATTCTGGCTGCAGAGTGTTGAACATAGATGCGGGAAGCAAGGTGAGAGTGGGGAAGTCCAGCAAGGAGGAGGTTACACTAGTCAAGGTGTGAGATGACTAGGGCATGGATGAGAGTTTTGGCCGAGGAGACAGATAGAAACGGGTGGATCTTAGCAATGTTGTGAAGGGAGAAGTGGCAGAATTTGGCCACGGAGTCAATGTAGGGCTTGACGGTGAGGTGTGAGTTGAAGATGAAGCCCAAACTATGGGAAGAGGGAGAGGAAGGATGGGGGGGGGAGATAAGGAATTCAGTTTTAGCCATGTTGGTGAGACAAGCTTGGACAGAGGGGGAGAGGGAAGGAGTGGAGAGATAGAGTTGAGTGTCATCAGTGTATAGGTGGTA
>QEPC01004180.1:1322513-1336818 GCA_003113815.1 Sphenodon punctatus | reverse complement strand
ACACACACACACACACACACACACACACACACACACACACACACACACACTGCCCTGAGCAGTTCCTGGATGCATTCTTCACACAAACACTACCCTGAGGCAGCCTAAAGTAGCCACAGCTGTAGACATGACAGGCTGCCATGGAAACCAAGTGACCACAGCTGCCTGAAGCAAAGCAGTTTACCAGGAAAAACTTTGACACACAAAAGTTATAGGAGAAGTTCTATGCAGACATTCAAAAAGAGAGCCAGATATTTAAGATCTGGATGAGTGATTTAGACACAGAAGGTTCAGGATGTAACAGCAAACATGCAGGAGAAATGTGTGTGTAAAAACACCCAATGAGACAGGACGGAACTGCTGATGTGTGTCTGTGAAGTCAATGAACATGTGTGCCTGTTCAGATTGTAAAAAAACCTTAATAAAAACTCTCCAACAGCAGCAGACCCTATCAATCATCCAAAAGCACTATCCCAAGTAGCCAGGCTACATATAGGTCAATTTGAATACTGTAAAATAAACAAAGCCAAATATAGCATAGTTAGGAAAAACTTTGATATCCCAGGATTTTCCACGAAGACAGACATTTCAAAACAATGTAACTCCAAGAATAAGAATGAGACCAACAAAAAAATTGCACAAAACCCATTGCAATTAGATCCAACACACCCACAAAAATATCATAGAAAACCACCGTTTTTATACGGACTGCCCCCCCTCCCTGCTGCTCGGTGTTCGGGCGGGTGTGTGGCAGAGGGAGGCACTCCGTGTATACGACCCCTGGTGGGTGGGGGATGGGTGGGTGGTGGCTGTGCACCTGTGTAAACACCATGGGCGGTGGGTGTTTGTGCATGCATGCTTCCGTTGCACACCCACCAACACCCGCTGCACACCTACCCACACCCACCTCCATCCATGGAGCCATCCACCAGAATGGAGGATGCTCCATGGGTGTAGGTGGGTGTGAGTAGGCGTAGGTGGTGGGTATCAGTGTAAATGGGCACACACACACCTACACCCACCCCGCCGACACACACCCCCGGTCCGTGTAAAAGAGGTCATTATAAAAAAAAAGCCATGTCTGAGCTTCAATGATAAGCATGAAGATGGGGTCGTAACATAACATACAGCCACTGCCAGGGCTGTATAATATTTCCTTTTTTTGCATTGGTTTCCATAGATTCACTTAGGCCCTTTTTATACAGACACTCTTAACACCGATAAAATGGGTGTTACATTTTATTATACATGGTACAGGGCAACACTGCAGCCCTGCAACATGGGCCCTTTTCNTTACATTTTATTATACATGGTACAGGGCAACACTGCAGCCCTGCAACATGGGCCCTTTTCACACGAGATGTCTCCACCCAGTTTCTCTGGGTGGAGATGGGTGGAGGCATCTGTGTAAACACCGCTTGCAGTGGGTGGGGGGTCTCCACCCAGTTTCTCTGGGTGGAGATGGGTGGAGGCATCTGTGTAAACACCATTTGCGGTGGGTGTAGGTGCATTCATGCTCCCGTGCAACACCCATCTCCACCCACCACCCATCCATGGATCAACTGACTCCACTGCCGATTGCTCTGTGGGTGGAGATGGGTATGGTGTGGGAGCATGCACGAACCTACACCCACCACAAGTTTTACCAGCAAAACTCGGTGGAGGCATCTTGTGTGAGACGGGCCCATGTTGCAGGGCTGTAGTGTTGCTCTGTACTATGTATAATAAAACGTAAAACCCATTTTATCGGTGTTAGAGTATCTGTGTAAAAAGGGCCTTAGTCAAACTTACCACTGCACAACAAAGGATTTTGTTTGTTTGTTTTGCCGCTAATTGGACTATAGACCAAAAGATGTGCATGACTATAGTATCAAAATAAGACACTAGAGAAGGGTCCCATTTTTAAAACGAGGCCTCTATTCCCTTCACTATCATGAGTGCTGAAATTAATTCAATCAAAAAATATTTTTAGGTGAGGGAAGACACAATGGCAAATCTATTAAAATCTGTTTAATCATTAACTTCTCTGATTTAACATCTGTCTAAAATATAACATCAAAAATTGAATAATTTATCATGTAATTGCATAAAAGCCCAAGTAATGTATGACATTAATTAAAAATTAATAAGAAATTCATAAGAAGATAGTTTAGCAGGCACTGTTTGATTACCCACTCCGTAGGATGGATAAAGTTACTTTGAATAAGTAACCTACTGCATTGAAAAGTACCACTTTCTGAATTCGAAAAATATTGTCACTTTTTATGCTTCACTGATGGCTTTATCAAAAAGAAAAAAGTCATTAATTACTTTTTACATGATACATGTTACTTCTACACATCATCGGGTGATTTCAGACGTTACGGGGCCCATTGGCCCCGTACCAAAATCACCCAATTCATTCTCCGCTGAGGTCACCCCGTCACACCATATCAGACGTGCCGGGGGATCCCGGCGGGGAATCTGGGAGTGGGTGGGGCGCGCGGCGCAATGTGAAGCCACATGGCCCCGCCCCCTCCACGCTCCCCACCCTCTGGGGAGATGGGCAGGTGATGGGGCCAATGCGGCCGCAGCGTCCTGCCGAATTCGCCACGGCCCAGGATCCCACCGGTGATCCTGGGCCGTGGCGCCCGACCAGACATTACTTTTTGTTGGTCCCCGCTGGGGAGCTCTTTGACCACGCTTCCTGGGACATTCCCCCGGCTAGCCCGGGAAGCGTGGTTCAAATTGACCCCATGCGGGTATTGACCATGGCGAACATCTGGTGGCCACCAAACAGACGTTCGAGACACATTGACCACAGGTGGGTATTCACCGTGGTTCACTGTGATCTTGTAACGTCTGAAAATACCCAGTATCTCCTCAGAGACCAATTCTCCCTCCACACGTTCTCATCTTGGAGTTACACAATGATATGACAGTAAAATTATTAAGTATTTAGCACAAACAATGTACCTGGCATTCTACTATTGTTAATGTATAGACCGGTCCCTGCCCCAGTGGACTTAAATCTTGGAGAGACAAGGGAGAGGACATAGAGGTGATCGGAGGGAGAGAAAGGAAAATATTTGCAAAGTTCGAGTGGTTGCAGGTGCACATGCTTAGTTTAGTTACATGGGTGAAAGGAACCCTGAATAAATCAGGAAGAAGACCATGGGTGATTTCAGACAAGACGGGGCAGCATTTGCCCTGTCCCGGAATCACCCAGATGATTCCCCACTGGGATCACTCGGGCACGTCCAACAGATGTGCCGGCTGATCCTGGCGGGGAATCGGGGAGGGGGTGGGACTGCACGGCGTAACGTGCAGCCACACGGCCCCGCCCCCCACGCTTCCCCACCACCCGCTCTCTGGGGAGATGGGCGGGTGCTGCGGCCAATGCGGCCGCAGCACCCGCCCGATTTGACCACGGCCTGGAATCCCACTGGCGATTCCAAGCCATGGTCGCCGGCCAGACGTTACTCTTTGTTGGTTCCCACCAGGGATCTCTTTGATCATGCTTTTGGGGATTGTCCGGCGGGGAGCCCCGGAAGCGTGGTTGATATTGACCCCATGTGGGAATCGACTGTGGTGAACATCTGGTGGCTGCCTAACAGAAGTTCAGGGCGCTTTGGCCCCATGTGGGTATTGACCGCGGTTCACTGTGATCTCGTGACGTCTGAAAATACCCTAAGACCACTTTCAAACCTGCCCCTGCCACCACCACCCCGCCCATATTTTGGCTGTGGGAGGAAATCCTGCTCTAGTCTGTATCTTTTTGTGTGTTTGCCAGCAAAGTCACATGGGGGGGCGCTTTCAGACCTGCAAAACCCCACGCATATTGTAGCCTGTGCATTCCCTCCCACAGCCAAAATATGGGGGGCGGGGCAGGTGTGAAAATGGTCTAAGGGGATGAGGAGATTGGGAAATACTGAAGTAAAAGGTATGTTTTCAGGGGGGGATTTGAAGGTTGGGAGGGAGCAGAGTAAATGCATTCAGGGAGTGAGTTCCAGGCATAGGGAGAAGCAAGGGAGAAGGGACAGATATGATTTGAGGAGCATTGGTGGCTTGAGCAGGCAAGGGTGGTGGCAGAGAAGGAGTTGAGCTCCTAATGGGAGTGTAGCAGGAAACAAGCACAGAGAAATAGGAAGGGGCAAAGCCATTAGGCACCTTGAAAGTAAAGACAAGGCGTTTGTGCTGAATCAGTTCAGGTAGACGGATCCAGTGTATGGAGGAAGAGAGAGGCTGAACATGACCAAAGCAGCGTGAGAGGTGGATGACCTTGGCAGTGGAATTTTGAACAGAAGCAAATGGGGGAGGGGAGGAAGAGATGAGAGCATTGAAGACTGGAAAGGAGGAGGTTCCAATAGCCAAGGCAAGATATTACTGGATCACTCCATTATGATCTTTCGCAGACTTTTCAAAAGCAACTGCAAATGCCCACTGTTGGAGACAGGATGCTGGGCTTAATGGACCATTGGTCTGATCTAGTACTTATGTTCTTATCTTCAGTAACCAGAGAAAACAGCTGGTCACCATTTTGCTTATAGCAACCTTTTACATATTTGAAACTGTAACCATGCCTCTACTGCCTTTATACTTTATCTACTTTTTGCTGGAGAATGATGTTGCAGCACAAGATTTGGGGATAGGGATGTCTGGGTTCCTTTGGGAAAGTAAGGGATGGGATCCATGGAGGGAATGGAATCTGGGATCCGTAACCCCCTGTGAGAGAGAGGTTTGTGGGGAGTGGGGGGGGGGATAGGGATTGAGGTTGGGAAGGAGGGTTCACCGTTCCCCGGGGGGGGGCATAATCCCTGGGTATGAGACTGGAATAGGGAGGTAAGGGTCCTTCCC
Organism: Sphenodon punctatus; assembly: GCA_003113815.1. Lineage (NCBI taxonomy): Eukaryota > Metazoa > Chordata > Lepidosauria > Sphenodontia > Sphenodontidae > Sphenodon > Sphenodon punctatus. Next base: position 1,331,982 of record QEPC01004180.1, on the reverse strand, counting down.
CCCAATGAGAGGGGGGGGGTTATGACTCTCATAATGGAGAATACCACCCGGTGAGAGTGGGAGGGTTGGGGGGTGTTCTCTATTCTCTCCCTCCTGACTTGGTGGGGCAGCCAGGAGGGAGAGTATGGAAGGGGGTGCTTGCTTGGGGGGAGGGCCACAGCCGTTTGGGTCATAATGGGGTGGTGGAATTATGGTCCCTGTGGGTGGGTGTGTTCTATTAGTGAGGGGGAACAGGCACTTGGTGCAGGTTCCCCTCACCACTTCCCAAGCAGATGGTGAGGTCGTGCATGATCAGGAGGCGTCTGGCCTGAAGCTGCTGTTAAACGCGCAGTCAGTTGTTAATAAGTCAACAACTATCCAGGAATTGATCCTGAATCATGCAGAAAACCTCATGTTGTCACAGATAAATGGCTGGACACTATTCTGTCTGATCTTGATCCGGCTGTGTACTCTGTTCAGCATCAGCCATAGGGACTCGTGGTCCTTTAGGAGGTATCCAGTGCCGTTTATCAGGTATTGAGGATCTTCATTTTGTGATTGATTTCACAGGAGACAAATTAGGAGTACTGCTAGTATACCATGCACCTATCTGTACGGCAGCATCCCTCCATGCTCTGGCAGAACTGGTATTGGAGGTGGTATTGTAGTCCCCAAAAACGTTAGTCTTGGGGGACTTCAATATTCACGCTGACACTAGTCTTGGAAGAATGGCGCATGAGTTCATGGCCTCCATGGCAACCATGAACTTGTCTCAAGTAGTCATCAGCCCAACACATGATGGGGAATATACCCTGGACCTGATTTTCTGCACAGGCCTTGAGGCGGGTAATCAGTTGGTGGGGGAGGTGTCAATGGTCCCCTTTTCATGGACAGCTCATTACCCCCTGTGGGCCTGTCTCCTGGAGTACATCTGCCCCGGAGGGATGTGGAACCTGTTCGGTTGGTTTTCCCCTGGAGACTGATGGAACCAGAGAGGTTCCAAAATGCTCTAGGGGATTAATCCTTTGATCTTGATGGTTGGACGCTCAATGACCTTGTTCCTATTTGGAATATCTTGCTGAGTCCATCGACCAGACAGCTCCTAGGCGTCTGCTCCCTAGGCATCGGCACAGCAGACTTCCTTGGTTCACTGAGGATCTGTGGTTGCTGAAGCAAGAATGATGGCAGTCAGAGCGATGGTGGTGCTGTTCTCATGCTGAAGCCAACAGATTGTGACATACACTCAATTTGTGAGCCTATGGAGTGTCTGCACGGACAGGAAAGAAGAAGTTCTTTGCTGCCCTCAGCATCAGTGAAGTCTCATCCAGAGAAGCTTTTCCAGGTGGTGAGGGGACTGGTAAGTCCGGCCTCCCTCCATCTGGAACTGGAACCTTCCAGTGCCCACTGTGACATATTTGTTGATTACTTCTCTGATAAAACCACTACATTCACCATGACTTTGATGCTGCACTTATTACAATAGGAGAACCAGAGGTTATGGAAGCACCACCTTGTCCTACTTTGTGGAATTTGTTTCAGTGGGTCTCGCCCGCTGATGCGGAGGATGTTCTTGGGATGGTCAGAGCCACCTCTTCTGAACTGGACCCGTGCCCATCCTGGCTGGTTAAGGCCAGCCAGGAGATGCTGGGACCATTGCTGGCTGGGGTGGTCAATGCCTCCCTTCAGGAGGGCAGGGTGCTGAACTGCCTTAAAGAGCAGTGGTCCGGACCCTGTTAAAAAAAAATCTCTGGATGTTGACTCTCTCGCCAGTTACTAGTCTGTCTCTAGCCTTCTCTTTTTAGGGAAGGTTATTGAATGGGTAGTGGCTTGGAAGTTTCAGGAGCACCTGTACCGACTCAGTTTTTTAGATCCCTCACAGTCTGGCTTTCATCCGGGCTATGGCACTGAGACTGTGCTTGTGGTTTTGGTCGATGACCTTCACCGTGAATTATATCAGGGTCACTTAACCCTGCTGATTCTATTTGATCTGTTCACTGAATGGTTCTGCTCGTTCCTGGCTGGAAGAACTCAGCGAGTGGTGCTCAGGGACCATTTTTTATCTCTCTGGGACCTCTCGTGTGGAGTCCCGCAGGGTTCCATTCTGTCCCCTCTCCAGTTCAACATGTATATGTAGCTGCTGGATGAAGTTGTGAGAAACTCTGGAGTTCTTTGTAATCAATATGCTGATGACACTCAACTCTATCTCTCTTTTTCATGCAATCCATACGCCGCAGTCTCAGTGTTTACATGACGTCTGGCGGCTGTGGGGGACTGGATGAGGATGAGCCGACTGAAGTTGAATTCTGACAATACAGAGGTGATGCTAGTGGGGAAGGCAGTGGGTGTGTCATCCACCATCATTGATGGGGTTCACCCCCCACTGGTTCCCCAGGGTCAGAGTTTGGTAGCACTCCATGATGCTCAGCTTCATGTAGATGCCCAGGTTGGAGCTGCGACAAGGAGTGCATTTTGCCAACTACATCTGGTGTGACGGCTTCGGTTGTAAATCTAAGACTCCAGCCTGGCCACTATCATCCACGCTTTCATCACCTCAAGACTGGACTATTGTAATGTGTTCTACATGATGGTTCTACGTGATGTGTTCATGGTGATGGTTTGGAGACTGCAGCTGGTGCAGAATACTGTGCCCCATCTCCTTATGGGAATGGGCTGCCGGGTGTATATTACACCGGTGCTTCATTCTCTGCACTGGCTGTCTATAGTCTTCATAGTCCAATTCAAGGTACTGGCTCTTACCTATAAAGCCATATATGGCTTGGACCCCATATATCTGCGGGATCACCTAACTCCCTGTGCTCTGGATCAGACCCTGAGGTTGACCAGGATCACCTTTCTTGAAGTCCCCCGGGTAGGTTTCCTGGGGGGTGACTATGGAGAGGCATTCTCGGTAGTAGCGCCGAGGCTGTGGAACGCCCTCCTGGCAGAGGCTCGGGTGCCCCAGGTCTCTCCTTTTTTCATCATCAATCCAGGACCTGCCTGTTCTGGCAGGACTTTGGTGAGGGAGCTGGGTGAGGGTAGGTTTTTATTTTTATGGGGGGTGGTAAGGGTAAGTTTTTTTCAGCCCTCAATCCCCTTTTCCTGGGGGGGGGGATGTTTCCCCCCATTTTAGATGATTTATGTTTGTTGTTTGTGTATTTTTATGTGTATTTTTATGTTTTTAGGTATTGTAAGCCGCCCCGAGCTACCTTTGGCAGGAGGGGCAGGATATCAAATATTTTAAACAAACAAACAAGTAAATACATAAATTAACTAACTAAATAAAAAATACAGCTTAATATTTAACTTGGGAATGGAGGAGCTTTTTTAAAATGTGAATGAATAAAATTTATTAATGGCACTAGCTCTCGCCTTGGCCATAAACAACAACAATAAAATAATCATAACATCAAAAGAAAAAGAGAATAAAAGCAAGTATAACATATAATATACAAAACAAATATTAATACAAAATAGACATATAAACGTATACACACACATATTTATAAATAAAATAATAAAATAATTAATGTGAATTAGGTAGAGTGCTGTCATGTCTCAAGATTTTATTATGGCTTTTACTATCTTTGGCACTTTCTGTAAAGCCCCTGCACTTGCAGTTATGTGACTATGACACACTCTCACAATCTCAGCTCATTTAAACAAGTGACTGTTTCTCATGGTTGCAGTGAAAAGGTTGGAATTATAAATACTAAAGGCTAAAAAAAAGTTGGGAAATGAAAGACCTAAAAATAGGGAAGTGCAGTTCTTATAGTTTTAATTAGTTACAAAAATGAATGGAGCCCCATTCATTTTCATATTAAAAGAAAAGGAATGAATAATAAAATGACATTTGTTTTATCTCATTCATTTTCATTTTTTTATTGGTGTTTTTGTTTAATTTATTAAAAATAATTTTTAGAAAATACTAAAAATCACTGTGAATGTGCAAAATAGCTGTTTGGGCCATTCTGAGCATGTACAGTCCTTTGACAAAATGGTGCCAGCAGCGTTAGCACCATTTTTGGAAAAGGCAGCTATTCTGCACAAGTGCAGAGTGGTTGTCCTTTTCTAAAATTGCCAGCAACATTTTGGAAAAGGGCGCAGATATGAAGAATGGTCCAGTGGCCATTTTCCATATGTGCAGTGATTTATCTAATTGTTAAATATATAAAAACGAAGGTGTTTTGTAAATTAAAACAAAAACTAAAGCAAAAAACAAATGATGTTCCTTCTTCACAAACACGGTTTAAGCAAACAAACCATTGATTGTTCTAGCAATCTTGCAATTTTTGTGGGCCTGACTCATACTATTTCAACAAAATTGACCAGTCTATACTAGAAGTCAAGGGCTAGATTACACATATTTTCACTCACAGAAACTTTCTTCTTTGAATAGTTCACTTGGAGCAGGAAGTATTTTGAACATCAGTCTTAAACTATGCTTATATTTATTTCATAAATATGTAAACTAGCAGATGCTTTTGGAATCTATTTTAGAAAATATAAATCTGTAGCTGAATATTGCAAGGTATTAAACACTCTGCCCTCATCCTGTGCCAGCTGTTAAGCATTCACTCAATTTAAAATTGGGTCTTTCAATTCAAAGTATATTGATGTCATCTGAAGATGTTAGGGGTGTGTACGATGGCTCCATGTCATTTTTTGTATTTGTTATTAAAATGTGTCATTTTTTTTCTCGTTAATAACGTTTGGTTTTTTCAGTTTTGGTTCTTCTTGATTTCTGAATCTAATTTTGGCTTCATTTTTTTCATGTTTTAATTTTGCACCCTGATTTTTTTCTCATTGATGTCAATGGATTTTCTCTCATTGAAGTCAATGAGAACAAACCAGAAAAAAAAATCAATGAAAAAAGCCTGAAATTCCAGAACCAACCTCCCTCCCCCCCTGCAATTTTGGTTTATGGTTTTAAACCAAAACAGCCATTTTGGGGGCCATTTTTGTTCTATCCATGTAGCGGGAGGCAGTTCCCAAGGCTTATGTCACTGCAGATCAGACCCCTGGGCTGTCATTTCCATTGGGAATCATCCATGCACACATTTCTCATGAGAATTAGCTCAGTTTTTATTCATCTTATACAGTTCCTCTGTCTCTCTGGGCTGCCGGCTCAGTTGCCTCACACCCTGCAGGCCCAGCTTAGTATCTCCCAGTCCATACACATATACAGCAACCCCCAAGGTCCACTCTAGGCATGCCAGCAGGATCCTGGTTTGCTCCAAGGCTTCCCAGGCAGAAAACTCCCTCCTGGGCACAGCCTTCCCCAATACCTGGGTCCACAGACAGCTTTCTTCCTAGTCTTCAGGACCCTGGAGAGCAGAGAGTGGCAGGCTTCTCCTAGGCTGAAGTCCCTTGGCTTCTCAAGGCTTCTTACAGCAGGGATTCAGCATCAGTCAGCTCCCCTGCTGAAGGGTCCCTGGAGATGCTGACTGTTCAGCACCCAGGCAGAGACTGACTTTTGTCTCTGTCTTCCAATCTCTTATGTAGTCAGAGTGGGCGTGACCAATTCACCAGGGTCTCTGCCTCTCTGTCTCCTTGTCTTTCAGACTGTAATATGCTCAGGCTAGCCTCTGGCTATGGGCTGGCTCCACCACAACTCAAGACAATGGATCCCACCCAAAGGAAAAACAAGTAAACCAGAGATGGGATCCCCCAGTACAAATGGGTGACAGATCAGAAGCACTTAAAACCAAAACATGCTCGTCTCATCAACTGTCTCTCTGACATCTCTACCTGGATGTCTCAACGTCAACTCAAACTCAACATGGCTAAAACTGAACTCCTTATCTTCCCCCCTCATCCTTCCTCTCCTTCCTCACTGTCAATAACTATTGATGGAGTCACCATCCTGCCTGTCCCCCAAGCCCGTAGCCTAGGCTTCATCTTTGACTCAGCCCTTTCTTTTAAACCCTACATTGACTCTGTTGCTAAATCCTGTCGCTTCTCCCTCCATAACATTGCTAAGATTCGCCCTTTTCTCTCTGTCTCGTCTGCCAAAACTCTTGTTCATGCTCTGGTCATCTCTCGCCTCGATTACTGTAACCTCCTTCTCACTGGCCTTCCCCGGTCTCACCTTTCTCCCCTCATCTCTGTCCAAAACTCTGCTGCCAGGGTCATCTACCTCGCCAGTCGCTTCGACCATGTGCAGCCCCTCCTCTCTTCGCTTCACTGGCTTCCCCTTCCTGAACGAATCCTGCACAAGCTCCTAGTCTTCACCTATAAAGCTCTTCACAACCTTGCTCCCCCCTACCTCTCTGCACTTATCGCCCTCCATACTCCAGCCCGTGCACTTCGCTCCTCCTCTGTCCCTTCTCTCACCCTTCCACGCCTTCCCTGCTCCCCTAAGCGCCTTCGTCCCTTCTCACTTGCTGCCCCCCATGCCTGGAACTCCCTCCCTGTCCACATCCGCCTTGCCCCCTCCCTTCATACCTTCAAATCTCTCCTTAAAACTCACCTCTTTCGCTCTGCTCTGTCTGACTCTTTATCCTGCTGAGCCACTATTCCTATACCTACGATCGGTTTACCCTTATCCTTGCAACATGGACCTGCCTGCTGTCATTCTCATCGTAACCAAGCCAAGTACGTGCACTTGAGACCTCGCATCTTCATGAATGTTAGACCCCTTGTCTCTCCCTCTGTTCCCCTTCCTAAGTCTCTCCCCCAGCTCCTGTCTCTCAGATTGTAAGCCCTAGGGGCAGGGACCCTGTCTATTTTATTACTTTGTAAAGTGCCAGGTACACTGCTGGCGCTATATAAATGTTTGTTAATAATAATAATAATAATAATAATAATAATAATAATAATAATAATAATAATAATAATAATAATAAAAACATCAAATCTATATTTAGTAAAAATAGCCCACTAAACCATACAAGCTGAATAAGGCAGTCAATCAACCATACAAAGTTAACAACAAGCTAAGTATGTCAACAAATGAACACAGAACAAAGTAGTGTTAGGCATAGCAATGCTATCCACACTAACAATGAAATCTACACATGGTGGTGCTAATTCAACCATGCCACAATAACAAAAATCCAAACAAATCAGTAAATGCCCACAGAACAAAATGGTACTACACATAACAGTGCTATATATATTAGTAATGAATGCTACACACATTGGTGCTGGACATAGCTATGTTTCTAGCCAGTGATACTGGTCTTCCTCAGCAGCACATTTTTAAATTCAGCAAACATTCCCATCATGGCCACATGTATTCAAACTCATGTGAGTGACCAGCCCTGACATTCCATGATGAAATACATGTTCACTTTCATCCTGCATGAGAAAGGAGGTTTACCCACGTTACCCAATCTGATGTTTGTTAGAAAAAAATATGATGTTGGGTTATGTGGGCAAGCAGCCAACGTATGGCTAGAGTTGTCAGGAGGGTAGTGGTTTTCAGTATCCCAGACCAGAGGAAATGGGGAGGGGCTGAAGTCTCCAGGAAAGCAATGGATTTCTTCCTTAACTTTAAGCACAACAGTTGTCCCATCAATAAGAGCCTAGTCTCTCCTATTGACATCTTCTAGGGGTGTGCATGTCGTTTTTGTTCAATAATGAAAACAAAAATTGATGTTTTCGTTGATGTTATTGCAATAATGAAAACAACAAAAAATAATAATGAAATCAATAATGATAACAAAAGTTGTTATTGATTTCATTATTGCCTGGCAACCTGACAGGTGTTTTTTGGAAGGAAATGTGGAGAGGGGAGGAAGGAGCAGACATCTTGCAGCCAGAAACAGTGTTGAGCTCTTGAACTGGGAGGGGAAGAATCTGATGGATGTATCTTGGACAACTGAGCAGCGCAAGCAATTCCTATGGCAGCCGGATACTTCCAGTGCATCTAAACGTACCTCTTGGGACTTTTCAGGAAGCACATTCTTCAATGCGCTGCATCCCACCACTCGTGTAAAAGTGGCCTGAGTGAGCATATGACACCTTAATGAAATATGCAGAGGGGAATTAAGGATACTTGAGGCCCAAAGATAATTGTCTTAACAACCACCATCAATAGTGCTGTATTCCTCCCCACTCTCTCTCTATGACAGTGGGTTTTTTCACACAGGAAGGGAGGCAGCTAAAAAATGTGGTGAATCCATGCATAGGCCACATCACTGCCACTCCCATGAGCAGCATAGGGAGCCTTTTCAACATGTGGGTCCTGTGGGTGGGGGAGCAATTGTCACCAGTCCCCTGCTCTGTTTCAGCCCTGGGAAGCCCATCACATGAGCAAAACCCTGGGACTCCAGGATTTCAGCAGTAGGTCAGGCCCCGAGAGTAGTTACATCACCGCACTGGAATCACCATCATAAGTTGGCTTCCGTGCTTGAAATTGACATGGGGGGAGGGTGTTCCTTGTCAAGGAGCACAGTGCTAGTCAGTATCAAGTCAAGAAGTGCTTCATGGCTTGAACTTGACATGTGGGATCCGGACTGTGGAGCAGAGCATTGCTCTCCCTGCCAAGGGGTCCTCTGTCTCATGCTGGTCTATTTCAAACTGGGTCCAGGCTCAAGACAGAGCAGCATGGTGGTACAGACAGGAGAAACCAGGGCTGCTCCGCCACCTTCAGCAGGGGACACCAGGGCTGCTCCTTCTCCTCAATGGGGTCCCCTCTAACAGCTGATGGTGGGCATCCTCAACCCCATCACTCCAACAGATGACTGGAGGTAGTGGCAGGCTGCAGCTTCCTTGGGGGGGGGGAGGAATCTTTGTCGGCACCAGGGCCTTGTCCATGGTGCTCCCGGACCTATATGTGAACAGTGCCTCTGGGGCAGCAGACTCTCCCTCCCCCCCTTTGACCCAGTTTTGGCTGGGTAGGGTTGCTCCATAAGGCATGCTCCGGATTTCCAGGGAATATGCCACAAGTGGCAGTCCCTGCCCATCACTGAGTGAACACCATTCAGACAGGCAGTGAGACCAGGGCAAAAGGGTAGTGAAAGTGGAGCACCATCTCATGTGATACCACCCAATGGGGTCAATTCCAAGTGAATCCTGTGCAGAGACAGGCACGTACCTGTGCAGAAACCACTCACACCTGCATTGCTGGCACATAGTACCATGTGGAAACAGCATGCATGCACACCCATGCTTAGGATCCACAGGGTTTGGGATTGGCCCTAATGACAGTACAGAACCTCCAGTAGTCAACACGGTGCTGCTTATGTTGCCTGCTCTCTTTGAGATGCCTGCCAAATGACAGTAGCAGTGACAGCTTCCAAATTGACAGGACACTTTGTTTCAGGGAGTCCTTGATCTGAGCCAAGCTCCATGTTCCTGTTAATTAACCCACCCTTGGAAAGATGTGAATGATAGAGTTGAGATGGGTATCTGAAAAGAAGGGCAAATCCATCAATTCTACACTACCCAAACCAAATACGGCAATCCAAGTAATAAGCTATCAGCTTGCATTCTGTGAGATACCAATTTTTCTTATTTTATTTAGATGGCGGGGGGGGGGGGGGGG
>QEPC01004180.1:1281139-1295894 GCA_003113815.1 Sphenodon punctatus | reverse complement strand
GAGTATCGCGCGAAATTCTGCGAGGAGCAACCTGGGATGCCGAGGTTTAGGAATGGAATCGCGGAGCGGTAACAGCTGCTGCCGCATCAGCCCTATTCCTGGGCAAACATCCATGACTACAAATCAGAATTCATGTAAATGTTCCTTTAGAGTGAAGTGAAAGGGATATAAGGAGAGATAGGCAGTAGAGCTTGCTTGCCTCAGGACACCAGTGGGTAACAAAGCTCCAGTTTTACCGAGATCTTGCACTGAGTCACAGAGAGGTCAGGTACTGTGGATTTCAGTAAGAATGCCCGTCTGATTCTGGCATAGATTGTTTTTGATCTTTTTTCTTCTCTGCTATCATAGTGTCAGCTGAGCAGCACACGGACCAAGGAGGAGCAGGGAGCAAGTGACTGACCAGAAGAACAGCAGTCTGGTGGTGAGCTTTGCCTGTGTGAGCTCCTACACTGGATGTGACATTTTCATGAAGTTTAGTTCAAATAGAACTGAAAGTGTATTCCTCAACATCACGGTGCTGGGACGGACCACGAGCGGGGAAGCGTTGTCTACCGGAGTGGAGCTGTGTCGCCGGATGTAGGCAGAAGGGCGGAGCCAGTAATTCAGGGGCAGAGCGGGGCCTTAAAAAGTCTCTAGCCCCCAGAGGCAGCAGCAGAGGTGCACGCCTGGGCAGTGCGCCTAAGAGCTGTGCGCGCAGCCTTAGGTGGAGGTTGGTCATGGGGTGCGTAGACCTACATTTTCCCCCCCAGGAACCTCTGCATATACAGGGGCCAAGACAGCTGTGCTACACCCCAAGAAGGGGAAGGACTCTGCCGTTTGTTTTACAGGGGTCAAGGCAGTCGTGTTACACCCCAAGAAGTGGAAGGACTTTGCCGTTTGTTTTTATAGGGGTCAAGGCAGCTGTGCCACACCCCGAGAAAGGGAAGGACTCTGCCGGTTGCTTTTATAGGGACCAAGGCAGTCTCTCATACCCCGAGAAGGGGGAGGGTTGTGTTTGTATAAGGGTTAGGAGAGTTGTGTCCCGACGTGGGGACTATGGAATGTAAGCACCCGCCCTCTAACCCCGGCTAGTGATGGCCCACCATGGGTCGCTAGGAGGCGGAAAACAGTTACGGACTCCTTGACGAGCATGATTCCACTGACAAATAGATACGCTCCCCTGGTAGCAGGAAATGGGATTTTGGATGAGCACTTAGACTCTCCCCCACATGGCTCGAATTTCTTATCCTCGCCCTCCCGAAAGGAAAAGAGCTATTGCAAGGGAAACTTGGTCAGGAGTATTTGTTACAGCAGATTGTCCTCATTTCCCGAACTGTGTCTCAGCTTTTTAGCAGAATCTCAGATATTAGTTTATCTTTGGAAAGGGTGCGTGCTCAGTTGGGGGATATTATGGATAAACTCTCCCCAAACCCAGTTGTGGCCCCTCAGAGATCTTACCCGGTTAAGAGGTCTTTTTTGAATGAGGGAGTCCATGCTGGAAGGACATTTAAGAGGCTGGAGAAAGTGGTCCCAAAGGTAGTTCTCTTTAAAATACCCTCTGAGTATCCCTCCTCCACTCCAAAATGGGATAGTTAAGTACAAATAGCTCTGCACCTTTCCCATCTTTTGCACTGCAAGGTATCTACCCAGTCTATAAGCAACATCATACTTTTGGACTCGCATAATTGGGCATAAGTGGTCCTTGTGCACTTTACCTCTCTTAGCTTAGTCAAAGCTATATTCCATGCCCGCAAATTTTTACTTAATAAAGGAAATTCAATTGATAGAGGTCTTGATTTGGGGCAGTGGCACAATTCTCCCCCCCCCCCCCCGTCGCTATAGAGAGTCCTCTTCTGTCCCCTCAGTCTCAGCTGCCAATTGTGTACCACTGGGGCAACGTATGATGAAAAAGGTTGTGAAGCCTCCTAGGCAGGACTACTTGTCTCCTCTCCCTTGTACATCAATGACTGTAGACCCTGTCCGTTTTGGGAAGGACTTTTTAGGTCAAAGGAGGGATTGCTGCCAGCCTCAGTCTATAGTAGTCCTATATCAGGTGCAGGATGCTGCTCTGGTCCTTAAGGTGGCTCCAGCTCCTGAACTTATTGAATTAGACCCTATGGAAGGAATTGAGGCTGTTCCCTCTTCTGTGAACCGGGTCCTCCTGCCCCAGTTAACCGGGGATATAGAAAGGGCAGTAACTCTTGATGATTCACCTAAATTAGCGGATTTTCTGTTGGAACATCGTTTCCTTTTTAAGGCCCTTGTAGCTTTCTTAGCTGATCGAACTGGGACAATAGAAGTAACTTCTGTGCATGCAGCGCTCAGGTGCCTTACCTGTTATAGATCAGGATAAGATTATCCAAAAGTTGGATGTACTTCATAAAGATTTCTAGCTAGAATCCTTGGAGTACCAATTCCCTCCCCTACTAGAGATGGGGCAGTGACATAAGCCAGAGCATAATCCCCAAGTTCTCACAGCCACCCTTTTCTTGGAGCCGCATGAAGAGGGGTCTCCGCCCTTGAATAAGATATCATCTTCATTAGTAGCCCCATCCTCAATGCGTGTTAGACAGGATGGTATCTTGGGAAGTGAGCTGCACCCATTACTGTCCCTCCTTTCCTTTCCTTCTATAACCATAAAGGAATCTGGCTGTGAAATTCATGAGCAGCCTTTAAAAATGCATGAGAGTAATGTTGCTTGCGTAATGGCAGAGGAAATTCAATTGCTGTCACCTGAGATCTCAGTTTGATGGGAGTCAGAGGGGCCCCTGTCAGTTGGTAAGGTTAGGGAATCCCCTCTGGGTTCGGACTCAGGTGCCCACTCTCAATCCCAAACTTCCCCGGCCGGAACTCTCTTTAAATTAGCATCTTGGAATATTTCAGGTCTCAATTCTAAGTTGGGAGACAGGGATTGGGTCGATTTTTTAACCCAGTTCGACCTAGTCTTTCTCCAGGAGACCCGGATTGCTCCAAATAGGGCTTCTAATAAGACCCCATTTATGGTGGGGAAATTCTTGGTGGAATTCCAAGGTGGTCAAAAGTGGGGGGCAAGGGGTCGTGTATCCAGGGGATTGGCAGTTCTGGTTTCTACCTCACAGTGTTGGTCCTTCCAGGTGCTACCTCAGATTAGATCTGAGTTTCAGGCTGGATTGTTAAATTTTCAAACGCTACCCAATACCTTATTATTAATGTTTATATTCCGCCATTTTCTTCACCCTATTATTGCGAAGATATCTGGGTTGCACTTAAAGAATGGATCACAGTCCTGGGAGATCAATTTCCCTGTGCTTGGACGATACTTCTGGGGGACTGCAATGCGAGACTCGGACTGGACTCCTTTGTGGGAAATGACCAAGGGGATGGGGATTCTTGGATTCCAACTCATGCCTCCCAGGATCTGGTAATAAATGAGGCAGATCGTCGGCTTTTATCTCTTACCCAGTCTCTTGGGTTAGTTGCCCTTAATGGTAGGTTCTCAGGAAATCATGCAGGAGATTATACCTGTGAGGGTTTTACAGGTCAAAGCATAGTTGATTACATTTTTGTAGATTCTGCTGTTTGGCCAAACTTAGTTAACTTTAATTTGTACATTAGATCGGGAAGTGACCATAGGCTGTTAGAAGCTCAAGTTTTGGCCTATGCTCCACCTATGTTTAACCTTTTGGCATTAAACTGTGCTTGTCCAGCTCCATGGGTCAGGAGATGGGACACTATGATTCTGCTCTGTAAGATCCAGGACCTGTGCCATTCAGGCCGGCTCAAGGAACTGGGTGATCAGTTCCTTTTAGAACAAAATTCATCAGAAAGTTTGGTTCAATTTGATTCGATACTTTCTTTCCTAAAGGAAAACATACTTTCAGTGGTGGAAACTATCTTTTCCAGGCTTGGGGCACAATGGTTTGATAGGGAGTGCAGAGATGCTAAATCTAGGCTTTTAAAGGCTAAGAAGCGGTGGGTTGGCCTTCGGTCTGATTTGGCACTTTCCCATTTCTGGGATTTGAAAAAGATATATAAAGATCTTCTTCAAGCTAAGAAGGCTCGATACTTTAATAGTAAATGGGCGGAATTAGAGATTGCTGCCCGTTTAGGGAAGGGGAAATTTTTTTGAATCATCTAAATTCCCTGATTCAGGCTCCACACATGGTGGGATCTGTGGATGTTCCAAATTTTTCTTGGGAGCAATTATTTGGGTCTTTATATGAGGCTGAGGCTCTTCCCTCTGTTGGTTTTGAACTCGGAGAGGTGGCTGATCCTTTGTTTGGGCCCCTTTGTTTGGACTTTGCTCCTGGGGTATTAGATATAGAATTATGGCCCTAAAGCCTAATAAGGCCCCTGGCCCGGACTTTGTAACCGCTGAGGTTCTGCAAGCTGCTCCACAATGATGGGCTTTGATTCTTTGCAAGTTTTTTAAAGTCATATTGAGAGGAGGACATCTCCCTCAGTCATGTGGTATGTGCTGGATAATCCCTATTTTTAAAAAGGGGCCTCGCGGAGATCCCAGCAGCTATAGGCCGATAAGTCTCTTGCCTGTGGCAGGTAAGCTCTTTTCATCAGCCATTTTACATCACCTCCAAGAACGGGTAGAGCAAAGAAATGTTATTCCAATTGAGCAATTTGGGTTTCGGGAAAATAGGTCAACTATGGATTGTGCATTTATTCTAGCCCACTTAATCTCCAAATATACTAAAATTAGGAAGGGGAAGCTTTTTAAGGCATTCATTGACTTCTCCAAGGCGTTTGATTCCATTTCGCAAAACAAGCTCTGGGTAAAATTGAGGATAATGGTTCTTAATGATAATCTGCTAGCTGTATTAATAGCAATCCATACAAATAATACAGCTAACTGCCCCCATAGTACTCCTAGTGCACCAATTCATATAGACAGAGGTGTGCGGCAGGGGTGTGTCCTGGCCCCTCTACTTTTTAATTTATATGTGGCAATCTTGATACCTTTTATTAAGGATAGAAATCCCCATTCCCCCAAGGTTGTCAGTTACCATCTCCACGTTCTGCAGTATGCTGATCATCTCGTATTGCTGTCCCAAACTGAAAAAGGGTTCAAGTCTGCTATTTTGGCCCTTATGGAATATTGTTCCCAGAACGACCTTGTCATAAATGGAGGCAAATCTAAGATAATGGTAGTAGGAGGTAAACCACGTGCCCGCAAATGGGCTATTTCTCATCTGTCCCTGGAGATGGTGGATTAATTTCCCTACTTGTGTATCCTTTTTGCAGCAAGAGGTTCCTGGGTCCCCCATCTTAAAAGGAGAGCCCGTTTGTCCCGGAACACTACATGAGCCCTTATGAAAGCTCAAAATGTTTCTTATGGCATAGCGGTTAGTAGTATTTTGAAAGTCTTTCAATTTAAGGTGCACCCTATGCTAATTTTTGGCTTGGAGTTAATTCCATTTCCAGACTATATAATCTTAGAGCGTGTGCAAAACTATTTCTTACGCAGGGTACTCAGGGTGGGTAATAGTATCCCAGGGGTGATCATTCGAGCTGAAACCAGCATGCTTCCTATGGAACATTATGCAAGGATGGCATTATTTAGGTTTTGGCTAAAAGTGGTATCTTCTCCACAGGACTCGTTACAGTCCCTTGTTTGGCTGAGGAGCTTGCACATGAGGGTACTAGGACTTATCCATGGTTGGCCCATTTGTCACGGACTTTACATCGACTGGGCTTTTCTTTCCAATATTTGTGTGGAAAACCGGTTTTGGTTATTAGGCGAGAACTAGAATCCAGATCTAGAGATGTGGCCGTCCAGAATAATTTGGCAATTTTAAAAACTTGGAGGATGGTCCCTGGGTTGGGTCTGAGTAAAATCTGCTTTAATAGGGAACCCTATCTGGACACTCTGGAGAATAAATTCTTGAGACGATCCTATACCCTTATGCGTTTTCATCAAATCCAGACTTCAGTTTTAGAGGGTAGGCTTCGAAATATTCCCTATGATGACCGGAGATGTTTATGCTCACTACAGGAGGTTGAAACCCTTGAGCATTTCCTTTTAGTATGTCCACACTATGCCTCCTTGAGAGACATTTGGCTAGCTCCCCTCCTTTCTGGAAGAGGGGGCAGCCCCTCCGAAGTTTTTTCCTTCCTGTTTACCTTATCTGCTTGAAACAACCTAACTGCGGTTTCATCTTTCTTACTATTAGCCTCAAAGAGAAGGAAGGCTATTCACGCCCAGCATCTTAACGGCTGAGTGTAAACTTGACTGACTGATTGAGGGGGCATGCTTGGTGCTTAAAGCTGAGACTTTCTTTCTCTCTGTTACAGGAGATATATGAATATTTTAGTTCTGTTATTTTAATCCTATTTTATCTGTTTATTTGGAATACTTTGTATTATTGTATTTTATGGATATTCATCTTCTGTATTCTTTTTTTGTGGCCATGGTGGAAACCAGTGCCTAATAAACTAAACTAAATTAAACTAAGCTATCATAGTGTGTGAAAAGTCTAGTCCCGCAGAGCTATTCCAGTTGGTGAGGGGCCTGTCTAACCCAGCCTGTCTACGCCAGGAAATATAAATCATCCAATGCCACTGTGACATCTTTAGTGATTACTTTGCAGACAAAATCACTCATATTCAACATAACTTGGGCACTGCCATTTCAGCTGCAGAGTCAGAGTTTGAGGTTATGGAAGCTGAGTATTGTTCTGTTTATTTGGATCAGTCTCACTTGGTATCACCCACTGATATGATGCTTGGGGTAATGAGGGCAACCAGTTGTGAATTAGATCCTTGCTCATCCTGTTTGGTGAAAGCCAGCCGGGAGATGCTGTTGCAGTTGTTGGCTGGAATGGTCAATGGGAGGGGAGGGTGTCAGATGCCCTTGAACTGTGGTGATCCACCCCCTGCTTAAGAATACATCTTTAGACACTGATTCCCCAGCCAGCTATCAGCCTGTATCTAACCCTCCCTTTTTATGGAAGGTGGTTGCCCGACAGCTCCAGACTCATCTCAGTGCTATTGGATTTCTGGATCTGTATGTCAGGCTTTCTTTCTGGTTACGACATGGGAACTGCGCTTGTAGCTTTGATAGATGATCTGAATCTTGAGGTGGACATGGGGTGGACATCTACATTGCTGATCTTTTAGATCTTTCAGTGGCCTTTGATAAAGTTGATCATGGGGTGTTGTTGACACTACGGTGGGACCTGGAGGGGGTGCACAGGACCACTCTTAATTGGTTCTGTTTTTTCCTGTTGGGGAGGTCCCAGCGGGTGGTGGTGTGTGATTGCTTGTCATCCCCTCTCCTCTTTTTTTCAATGTGTATCTGAGGCCAGTGGGTGAGGTCATTTGAAAATTTGGGGTGAGGTTTCATCTAATATGCTAATGCTCTACATCTCTTTTTCATCTGACCTAGGTCCCGCAGTTTCACTGCTTACTCAATATCTGACTACTCTCGGGGGACTGGATGAGAGTGAGTCGACTGAAGCTGAATCCTAACAAAATTGAAGCTATGATGGTTGGCCAGTCCTGTGACTTGGAGCGGATTGGAACAACTGTTATAGATGGAGTCTGGTCCCCTCTGGCCATTCAGGTTTGCAGCCTTAAAGTGCTTTTGGATCCCTTGCTGTGCCTGGAACATCAAGTGGTGTTGGTCATGTCCAGGAGCACTTTTCATCAACTGTATCTGGTGAAGAGGCTTTGGCCTTTTCTTTCTGACTCGGATTTGGCCACTGTCATGCATGCTTTCATCACCTCAAGGCTATATTACTGCAATGCACTATGTGGGGCTGCTCTTGATGACTGTTCAGAAACTGTAACTGATGCAGAATGCGGAGGCTCAACTCCTTTCGGGGACGAGTTGCCAGGATCATACTACACCAGTGCTACAAAGTCTGCACTGGCTACCTATAGCTTTCTGGGGACAAGTCAAGGTGCTGGTTTTGACCTTTAAAGTCCTAAATGGTCTGAAGCCCATATATCTGAAAGTCTGCCTGTCCTATGCAGCCACTGCAGCCCCTACAGTCGACTGGGAGTGCCCCCTTGCGGTTCTATCTGTTACTCTTTTCTGTAACAGGAGGATGTTCTCGGTTGCTTCCCCAGTTTTCTGGAATTCCCTTCCCCAGAAGGTTCACATGAGCCTGAGCATAAGCATCTTCCAGAGGCAGTATAAAACATTTTATTTGAAAAGGCATTTGGTGGGCAAGGATAGGGGTTAGCCGGGTTTTGGGGGAGGGTTTTGGGGGAGGTTGGGAGTTTTTATTGCCTTGATTTTTTACTATTTTATGGATTGTAAGCTACCATGAGCTTCTGCAGGAAGGGTGGCATATAAATTTGAACAAATGAATAAAATAAATAAATATTTTGATTTAAAAAAATGTTAGTTCATTTTATCTTGGATCCCTTAATGGGGTCTATGGTATTGTACAGTAAGACTTTAATGAGGATATGATACTTCAAAACCTATATAGTGGTAGTCTGTTATCCCTTGGGAATTCTGCTGATATCATAGCTCTTCTCTAATATGTGTAGATAACTGAAGTCATCACTGAACTCTTATTCATAAGTCTGTTAACACTTTACAGTAATTAGGCAATCATTAGTACATTAGGAATTGATTGGAAAAATGTCAATCATGATGATATAGTGTGGAATCAGTATGGTTGTGTAAACACTGTCACATAAATGCTGCTGCAATTTAGTAATTAGTAATGCACTGTGGTTCTAATCATTACAGATTAACTAAATTAATCTCTATCTTCTTGCAGTTGAGCAAGATTAAAATCAAAGAGGTAAAATATACATACACATGGAATTTTAAAAATGTCTACTAATTGATGATACAGAGATGGACAGTGGTTGCAATCCCATGCATGTGGGAACCGCATCGGTCCTACGTGGCACAATGTAATCTCTATGGAGATTTGTGTGCACATACAAGATGCGTGCTGCATACGTTGGGCATGGGATCAACCCCACCATGATCCTCCAAGAGGGAGGCAACAGTATTAGCATTTAGTATGGGCATGATTTCCACTGAAGTAAATGGGACTCATGCCCAGAATATATATTCTGTGTGTTGAGAGAATAAACTATGATGCCAGTCTATTGTCACCACATCACGGAAGGAGGCAAGGACACAGTAATGGGTTCAAATTGGCTGAAGTCTGTATTCATGTATTTTGAAAACATATGGGTAGGGAGAAAGGGGAAACATTCCAGGCCCCCAAACCACTGGGGTGCAGTGCAAACTTATCATGTATAACTAACCTAAGCCATAACAACTAAATTTACCCCATCTCCTCCACACACACCCTGGAAGGCCCAGATTAAATGTATTCCAAAAATAAAAAACTCCACCTCTTCCCTTCAGTTTCCCCCCTCTACCCACTTCTATCTGTTTCCAGCCCCAGACAAGATAATCACATCGGTACACATTTTCAAATCAACTACAGTACTCCTCCCTGTTTCAAGATGGGAGGGGAGAACTGAAGGGAAGAGGCGAGCTCAGCGCTCTATTGGATTCTGCATTCTATTGGGTGCTCAGACTCCTGATAGTCAATAGAATGCTCAAGATCTTCCCCTTCCATCCTCTCCCCCCTCCCATCTGGAAAGGATTTCCTGATGGGAGGGAGGAAAGCTGAAGGGAAGAGGTGGGCTCAGTACAGCTTTTCAGCATTCTGTTGACTCCTGATAGCCAATAGAATGCTAAAGTATCCGCTGAGTCTGCCCCTCCCTCCTGCTCTCCCCCCTCGCATTCCTGAAAATGTGCAATTAGGAAGCTTTCCCCACCAAGACAGCTGCCAGACCCAGACAAATGTAAATAACCTGGACAGGGAACAGTGTGGTTTCCTCCTCTGTCTCCTCTTAAATTCCTCTGGGCTGGGAGACCAGACTCGCTGCAAGTGGGAGGGGAGGCAGAAATCTCAAAAGAATCTGAATCAGGGTTGAATCTGTAAGATCACAACCCTGATTTTTTATTCTCACAAGGTTTTCGCGAGAATAAAATCTATTCTCCTTTCAGTCAAAATTGTGTTAACTTTAGAGGTGTGCATGTCATTTTTGTTATTACAATAACGATAATGAAAATGACAATGTCATTATTGTTGTCATTATTAGTGTTGGGGCAGTTGGGTTTTGGATGTAAAATGTAGAGAGGGGAGGAGGGAGCAGACATCTCAGAGCCCTAAACAGGGTTGAACTCTTGAACTGTGCTTGTGTTGAGAGGGGTGAGCAACTCAGTCGTATTGGATGGATGTAGCACTGGCCAATGAGCAGTGCAAGCAGGCCCAAGCAGTCTCATGGCACTCTGTGATTGCTCAATGCCTGCTGTCTCCGACAACCAATCAGGGGGGCTATGGGAGAGGGCACTGCAACCCTTTATAATGGGAGGGCCAGGCTTTTTCTCTCCGTTCTGCGAGAGCTCTGCTTGTCAGGTTGCGATTACAGAACAGTGGCGCTTGTACACACACAAAAAATCCTCCCTAGCCCTCATTGTATTACCACCAATAACTTTCCTTCCTCGTCCACTACATTTTACCTTCTCCCTTTCCCTGCTCTTCTCCTCCCTGTACATTATATATAGATAGGTAGTATAAATTAGATATAGATATATATTCTAGACATATAGATTAGATTAATTACAATAGTTATATAGGTATTTGATTAGATAATAAATAGTTTTCCTTTTCCTTCCCGTCTCCCTTGGATTTAGATAGATATTAGTTGTGCCATATAGAGAATGTTTAGATATTATATAGGTATTTAGGCTAGTCTGTTTTATTTTATATATTAGGATCATAGGATAGGCATAATGTATAAATATAGGTTAGGTTTAGGTTAAGTTTTGTTTAGCTAATTAGATCCCATACACATACTACATATTTGACGGTGTGTGCACTTGTGTGCACAATATACATAGTACAATGAGAAATTGAAGGAGTAGTTAAGCCTCTGGGGCAGGTAGAAGTCATGGGTTTAGATGTGCATGTGTGGGAATTGACTGTTTGCGCATGGGAATTGATACTGATCCCGATCCCGATACCAAAGATAAAATCTTTGTTTGAAACAGTACCGATACTGAAAATGACATTGCCGTTAATAACGATAAAGAAAATAATATTTTTAAATAACGAAAACAAGAACAAAAAACAAAAATGACATGGGAGCCTGGGGCACACCCCTAGTTAACTTTTCATGATGGACATTGGCTTGTATATCAGTAGGTTCATTTAACATTTAAAAGCTAGACAGAGAGAATAGGTGAGGGGGGGGAGACAGGGGCAAGCTGGATCCCCTGGCAGACCTAGGGAAGGCCACTGCAGCCACTACGCTTTGGGCTGGTGTGGAGGGCAGTCCAAATGAGCAGCTACACCACCCAGAATACGGGCAGGGGAGCTGCCATCACAAATTCCCCCATGCTACACATTGTCCAAGAGATGTCCAAACAGGGCTGGAGTCCCGGACCACTGCTGCGCAGCAGGATCAGCCCCCTGGGAGGAGCGGCTACTAAACAGCTGATGGAGGGCCTAGAGTTGTGAGCTCACCCCAGCCGGCAAACAGCTCATGGGGGCGGGGGGAAGCTGGAGGAGCATGCTCATCCGGCTGCCAAACAGCTGATTAGGGGGCAGACTGAGCAGAGGAGCCCCCTCCCCACATCAACTTTGACACCAGATTGGAGGCAGTAGGTGAGGAGTGCGAGGCTATGGGGGCACCATCTGGTTTACCTTCCTGGGATGAGTTTCAGGAAGTGACGCCAGCCGATGCGGTGGATGTCCTGGGGTCTGTTAGAGCCACCAGTTATGAATTAGATCCATGCCCATCCTGGTTGGTGAAAGCCTCCAAGGAGACTTTGGGGATGGTGCTGGCGAGGGTAGTCAACACGTCCCTTCCGCAGGGGAGATTGCCACCCAGTCTCAAGGAGGCTGTGGTGCGCCCCCTGCTGAAGAATATGTATTTATTTATTTATTTATTTATTTAATCAATTTATATCCCGCCCCTCCTGAAAACAGCTCGGGGTGGCTACCAATTTCAAAAATATAAAAATACAATTATAAAAATGTTTTAAAACACTCATAAAATCACAACAATTAAACACGGCAAGGGTGACACTAAAACAATGAATACAATAAATAAGGGTGGAGGGAGATAAAAATCCCTAACCTCCCCTCCCCCCCTCCCCAAAGGCCTGGGCGAACAGCCAGGTCTTGCAATTTCATAAGAATGTTAAAAGGCTTGGGGCAAGGCGAGCTTCCTCTGGGAGGGAATTCCAAAGGCGCGGCGTGGCCTGGCCACTGAGAATGCCCTCTCCATTGTGGCCCCCCGCTTAACATGAGGGACGTCCAAGAAGGCACCACTGGAAGAACGAAGGAGCTGCTCTGGGGCATGGAGGGAGAGGTGGTACCTGAAGTATGAGGGGCCCAGACCGTGAAGGGCCTTATAGATTAACACCAGTACCTTGAACCTGGCTCGGCACGCTACTGGCAGCCAGTGCAGAGTCTGGAGCACAGGTGTTATGTGTTCCCAATGGCCCATCCCCGACAGGCCCGGGCCACCGCATTCTGCACTAGCTGCAGTCCCCAAACCAGGAACAAGGGCAGCCCCATGTAGAGCGCATTGCAGTAGTCCAGCCTCAAGGTGACAAAGGCATTGATGAGGAAGGCCAGTTCCGGGCCAGAGAAGTATGGACGCAGCCTCCGCACCAGATATAACTTGCAGAAATCAGCCTTCGCCACTACTTCCACCTGTCACTCCAGGCGGAGATCTGCATCCAATATCACCCCCAGACTCTGAAGCTGCGGAGCTATAGGAGGGCGAACCCCCCAATCAGGGGGGCTGACACCTCCCTCGTTCTCCCCAACACCATCACCTCCATCTTATCAGGGTTGAGCTTCAGTCGCTTTGCCACATCCATTCCGCCACATCCTCCAGACACTGGGATAGCAACAAGACAGCAGGGTCTGAGTCAGCTGAAAAGAGAGGTACAGCTGAGTATCATCAGCATATTGGTGACACCACATCTGAGCCCTCTCATGACCTCCCCCAAGGGCTGCATATATACATTAACTAACAATGGATACAGAATGGAGCCCTGCAGAACGCCGCAGGATAAAGCGCGGGGACAAGATGTTTCAGCTCTCAGCACTAGCCGCTGACTTCTCCCGGAGAGGAATGAGTGGAACCATTCAAGAACAGTCCCATCCAGACCCCCCAGGTCTTGCAGCCATCTCAACAGCAGCCCATGGCCCACAGTGTCAAAAGTGGCTGAGAGATCTAGCAGGATGAGAAATGTCGAACATCCTGCATCCATCTTCCAGCGGAGATCGTCGACCAAGGCCACCAATGCTATCTCGATGCCATAGCCAGGGCAGAACCCATATTGAAAAGGGTCCAGAAAACTAATGCTATCTAGATGTGCCTGGAACTGGATCACCACCACCCACTCGATAACCTTCCCAAAAAAGGGAAGGTTAGAGACAGGTCGGTAGCTGGCGAGTGTGTCCACGTCCAACGATGGTTTCTTCAGCAGGGTGTGTGTCACAGCCTCCTTCATGCTAGGCGACAGCCTCCCCTGCTGCAGGGGCACCTTAACCACCCTTGCCAGCACCGTCCCCAACTTCTCCTTGGAGGCTTTCACCAACCAGGAAAAGCACGGATCAAGTTCACAACTGGTGGCTCTCACAGACCCCAAGACATCCACCGCATCAGCTGGTGTCACTTCCTGAAACCTTCCCCCACAAAACTGGACTAGACACTCCATCACTTCACCATCTTTGGATATGGATGCACTCACCAGCTACCGACCCGTCTAATCTTCCCTTTTTAGGGAAAATTATTGAATGGGCGGTGATGATACATCTCCAGGCGCATCTGGATGACATCAGTTTCCTTGACCCTTTTCAGTCTCGGTTCCATCCTGGCTATGGTACTGAGGCAGTGTTGGTGGCCTTGGTGAATGATCTCCACCAGGAGATGGATGCAGGATGTTCAACATTTCTGATCCTGCTTGATCTCTCAGTCACTTTTGACACAGCGGACCACGGGCTGCTGCTGAGATGGCTGCAAGACATGGGGGCCTGGACGGGACTGTCCTTGGGTGGTTCTACTCATTCCTCTCGGGGAGAAGCCAGTGGGTGGTGCTTGGGGCTGAAACATCAAGCCCTCGGGCCTTGACTTGTGGCTTTCTACAGGGTTCGATCTTATTATTATTTAATGTGTATATGTAGCCCTTGGGGGAGGTCATGATAGGGTTCGGGGTGCGATGTCACCAATATGCTGATGATACTCCTCTGTACCTCTCTTTTTCAACTGACCCAGGTCCTGTTGTTAGGGATGGGTGAATAGATCGCAGTTCAGGTTCGTCCGTTCGGTTCGACTGCATTCGTTTCGTCCATTCGTTTCAGTCGTTCGGTTCGACTGCGTTCGGTTCGTCCGTTCGGTTCGGCAGTTCGGCTAGTTCGACAAGTTCGGGTTCGGCTATTCTGTTCGGCCGATCGGTTAGGCTGTTCGGCTGTTCAGTTCGGCCGTTCGACCATTCGGGAAATGTTGTTATGGGTTTTTTTGGTTTTTTACATGGTTTTTTATTGGGTTTAAATGGTTTTCTTTTGTTTTTTATTTGGTTTTTTTGTTTTTATATGTGGTTTTGGTTTTTTTAAAATCTAATATTATATCTATCTATCTACACTAAATCTAACTGCTATTAACTATTCTAAATGCTATGAACTAAATGGATTATCTAATAGGTATACAGACCTACTCCTACAAACACTAAAACTAAATCACTAACGCTATCTCTATCACTAAGCTAACTCCTACA
>QEPC01004180.1:1270489-1281059 GCA_003113815.1 Sphenodon punctatus | reverse complement strand
GTTTAAGTTTCATTTCAGTACAAAACTGAAATGAAACTTAAAGCAATCTAAAAATCCTACTCAACGCCTGCTGTTCAGGAACAGTGACTAGCTCAGAAGGTGTTGGGAAGGGGGAGGCAGATAATTAGTTTCGTTTCTTGTAAGCCTCTCCACTCCTGGTGCCTGGAAGTCTGCTCCTCAGTGACTGACACCTCCCTGTCATATTTGACCTTCCAGTGAACCTTTTTTTGCCACCCAAACTCACCCAAACACGATCCGAACTGACCGAACTGTTCGGCCATTTCGCCGTTCGGTGTTCGGTTTGTTTGGTATGTTCACGTTCATGTTCGTGTTTGTGTTCGGTCATCCGAACAGGCCGAGTTCCGGCCGAACTCCGAACTTCCGAACCGCATTTGCCTATCCCTACCTGTTGTCTCGTTACTCTCCCAGTGTTTGGAGGCCATGGCGGATTGGATGTGGCACATCAGACTGAAGCTCAATCCCGACAAGATGGAGGTGATGGTGGTGGGTAGGGTGAGGGAGGTGCTGGCTCCCCTTGTAGGTGTCTGCCCTCCTGTAGCCCAATTGCTTTTGGCCTCAGACCTCTGGCTGGATCGACGGGTGGAGGCAGTGGCTAAAGTCGCCTTTTGCCAGCTGTATCTAGTGCGGAGGCTGTGTCTGTACATTTCCAGGTCCGACCTGTCCCTCCTCACCCACGCCTTCATCACCTTGAGGCTATACTACTGCAACGTGCTCTTCGTGGGGCTTCCCTTGACACTGGTTTGGAGGCTGCAGCTAGTTCAGAATTCAGAGGCCCATCTCCTCACAGGGACGGGTCGGCAGGAGCATACAAGACCTGTGCTTGGTACTCTGCACTGGCTGCCTATAGCGTACCAAGCCAGATTCAAGGTGTTGGTGTTGGCTTATAAAGCCCTGCATGGTCTGGGCCCCTCATACCTCAGGGACCGCCTCGCCCACCGTACCTCAGAGCGATCCCTTTGGTCCACCGGGGATGCCTTTTTGGACGTCCCCCGTGTAAAATGGGGGCCCACAATGGAGAGGGCGTTCTTGGTGGCTGGGCTGCAACTTTTGAACTCCCTCCTGGAGGAAACCCACCTGGCCCCAGGTCTGCTGGATTTTCACTGAGCCTGGAAGGCCTGGCTGTTCGCCCAGGACTTCGGAGGGGAGGGTGGGGTAGTTGGGGATACATCTGGGGGTTTTAAGATATTTTTAAAATGTTGTTGTAGTTTTAGTATTTTTTATTGATTTTTATTGTTATGTATTTTTGGCTGTTGTAAACCGCCCCGTGATGCTGTAGGCATGAGGGGGGTGGCTAATAAATACAAATAAATAAATTAATAAATAAACTATTTGACAGATGAGGTGAACCTGATACTCCAAACACTCCCCAATCAGCTGCTTGGCCTGTGGAGTGAGCATGCTTCTCCAGACCCCCTTAAATCAGCTGTTTGGCACACAGGATGAGTATGCTTCTCCAGGGCTGGACCTCGGACCTTGCCTCAAAGTGAGGTTTCATGGGCCGACCAGATGGAATGTGACCCCATATTATCCTGGGTGGGGCAACAGTAGCACTTGCTGTGTTACTGGCCTTCTCGGGCCAATGAATCCTGTACTAGCCAGATGCCTGCCCTGAGGTGGAAGTAGACGAACATCTGGCGGCCATCTAACTGACAGGCAGGTAACTTGTGGGCTACTATCTCATTGGTTTTCACCCAGTGATGAAGACATAATTAACTATTTGCCTAATTTTTAAAACATTTTAATCTACATTGCTGAAAGCTGAGTCCATTGCCTCTTGTTCTGTCTTCTGTGTCAGTGATGAACAACTGTCCTCAATCTTTTTTGTGGAAACATTTATGATGTTTGAAATCTGATATCTTTCCCACTCCCACTTTCATTTCTTTTTATCTAGACTAAACATTCACAATCCCTTCAGTTTTCCTCACATAACTTGTATTTCCAAACACACCCTTGCCCAGGCCAAAGCTGCGTTCAGTATAGGTGAGGCCACAGGTGAGGTGCTGGGGTTGGGAACAGGAAAGAGTAAGACAAGGAAAAACCTGCTCCACCCTTCCGTCCTCTTTTTCCCATGGCAGGGACCTTCTGCTGTGCCACTACCCTTAAGGATCCCACACAGGCCTTGTGCCATCTATTGGCCTGAAAATCCAGTTACTGATGGGGGTGGAACTGGGAAGGATTCTTAGACACAATGGGTGTTTTCAGACAAGATGCTACCGCACACAGTCACCTAGAAGTCACACCATCTGAATGTAGAGTGACCGGATGTGTGATCCCATGAGCCAAGGAGCAATAACGCAAGGCCATGAACAGAGCCATGCCTGGAAATCCAGAGTGCTTCATTCAGGGCCAGCCAAATTTACAGTGGCCACTTCCGTGGCTGTGGTAGCCACGCTAGGAGCTGCCCATTTGAAACGCTTCCCACATACTCCATCAGCATGGTTGCTCTCTAGCAGAGCCACACATCAGCTGCAGCCCCCACCCCCACCCCTTGGCTTGCTCATTTGAAAGCACCCAGTGTGGCCAATGAGGACGACTGTTAGCTCTCGCTAAGGCAACAGTTCCCTATGCACACAGAAACCTGAACCTCCTAGCAATGGGGGTGCAACTTTCACCCACCTCTGTACTCCCTATTCAGAAGTACTGCCACTTTGTGTGCATACCTCGTCTTTTGTGAATTAGCATCAAGGTAATTACACACTAAATGAGCATTGTTTTAATGGCTGAACACAGGTTGCCCTCAGCTGAGAATCAGTCTATAGTCAGCATTGCCTAATGGGTGATAAGAATTGGAGACCAACCCAAGTTGCACAGGGTACTGTGTGCATGTTGCATACACACCATGTGAGCACACAATACATGCATCCCGCACATGTTCTGTGCTTGATTCATGCATACACTGAATGTGTGCATGTGGTGCATGAGTCGACCTTGGATGGGCCCCGTGGTTAGTATAAATTAGCCAAACTTGAAATGTACCTACATCATCAAAAAACCATAATTTTACATTGGACACAGGGCAACACTGGGTCACAATTAGTCCCCATTTCATTTTTTTGTAGATTCAACATTCAAAGCATTTAATAAACAAAAAAAAAGGAATAAAACAATTTAAGTAAATGTGTCCCTAATTGTGCAAGAGATTCATTTAAAAACGTTATCCCATTGACAACACCTGATTGGGTGAATAAGGGCTCCGATCTGGAGGAGAGAATTGGTAACTAAGTTGGAAGCAATTCAAAACAAGTTCCTCAGTTCTCTTTTACATCTTCCTCGAAATACACCAGTGGTGTTATTGAGAGTGGAGGTCGCTCTCTGGCTGATCACATCCCTGATTAAAATCGGAATTATTAAGTATTGGCTACAACTTGCTTTAGGCAATCAGGACATATTTGCTGCCTTAGTTTTTAATATGACATCTCAGGGTGATTGGGCCAGGGGTGTGGCTTCATTATTTTCTCAACTGGGTTTCTCAAGGGAATATCTACTTCCAATGGGATATTCTGTGGCTCTTTCTTGGATGAAGCAGCACTGGATGGATCAGAAAAACCAATCTAAAACTGCTTTGAGGCAGACTCAAAAGATAGCACCACTTTATGGGAGGCTGACTATAGCACAGGGTTTATTCTATCTGAACTTCCTGGCACTTTGAAAATATCATTATTTATTCACCTTGATGAGGTTGGGCCAGTCTCTTCCCCCCCCCCCCAGTAACCCAAGGAAAGATCCTGGGTATCCCATATGACCAAAGACACTGTAGACTGTGCTCCTCGGGGCCAGTTGAAACTCTTTCACATATTATTTTTACTGTAATCTGTATGCTGAACTACACCTGGAATTGGTGAATCCTATCCTGTTGTCTATGCTGCCACTTTTCCAACAGGATGCCCTCCTGGCTTTATTGCAGGGGTGTGACCCTGTAATTTACTTTACACATGACTAAGTTCTTGACTGCTGTGATGAGAATTAGATCTGATGTATGCACTGAGACTCCTCCTTCTTAATTATTATGTTTTATGCATTATAATTTTGTTTTGCATGTACCTATGTATTTTGTTATGGATATAGCTGGAAAAATAAATTGATTTGTTATAATTAAGGAAGATTTGTGAGAATGGGTTACAAGATCAGATCATAAAACATCTAGATTATAATGAAAGTGTGAACAGTAAACAGCATGGATTTAATGAAGAATTGCCAGATAAACTTGATTGCTTTTTTGGATAGTATTACAAAATTAGTGCACAAAAGGAATACATTCTACGTAATATACATTTGCAATTAATTTGGAAAAACAGTTGATACAGCAAGCTACAAAATCTTACCCCTCAATATTAATTTAAATTGGCTCGGATATGAATTCTGTCATTTGGAATGAAACCTGGTGAAGGATGGTAAACAAAAAGCAAATGATAAACTGCCAAGTATTGAAATGGGAGGAAGAGACTGGTGAGTTACTGCAGAAGTTGTAAGGTAAGGTTAGGTTATATTTAATTTCTTCATTAATGACAGAAAGGAGAGTAAATAGCACCTTAATTAACTTTGCAGATGTTACTAAAATGGGAGGGGATTATGATCAGCAATGTGCACAAGGAACAATGCAAAGATATCTACAGAAATGAGAAACATGGATAAAAACATCAAACAAAACTAAACCCAATAAACCTGTACAAAAGTAAAATACAGCTATTTGGGGTACTGCATCAGATACATCATATAATATTCCAGGTACAAAGGTAAAGGTATAGTTTGCTCAAGGAGAGAAAGAAATTATCTCCCTGTAACTAGGTGCGGTTCCCTGGGGTACATCCTTGCAGGATCGAACCTATTCAATAATTCTCAACAGGGAAT
The DNA here is from genome assembly GCA_003113815.1 of Sphenodon punctatus. Taxonomy (NCBI): domain Eukaryota; kingdom Metazoa; phylum Chordata; class Lepidosauria; order Sphenodontia; family Sphenodontidae; genus Sphenodon; species Sphenodon punctatus. Next base: position 1,276,190 of record QEPC01004180.1, on the reverse strand, counting down.
TCAGCTCAAGCCCCTCACTTTTAGAAATCTACTCATAGTTCTTTACTCAGATACAGTCTCTTTATTTACATACAGTTCTCCACCATATACCGTTTCCCCCACACTATTCTACTGCCAGGAAACAATCCTCTGGCACTCCAGTCTGTAATCCCAGCCAGGCTATTCTTCTCTAGGGATGGTCAAACGTGGTTTGGAAGTTCAGAGTTTGGCCTGAACTCGGCCTGTTCGGACGATCGAACCCGAACTTACCGAACCGAACTCAATTCTGAACGTCGAAATGACCGAACAGTTCAGTCAGTTTGGATTACATTCGGGTGGCAAAAAAAGTGTCACTGGAAGGTCAAATGGGACAGGGAGGCGGAGTCAGCTGAGGAGCAGAATTCCAGGCACCGGGGTGGAGACGCTTGGGGCGTTTATAGACGATCCCGCTTACAAGCGGGATCGCTAAATGCTGGCTTTCCCCCCCCGCACCGTCTCTGCATGCCGTGTCTGCTGATCAGACACGGCGCAGAGTGCGAGGCGCATGCGCTCCCTTCCACGCATGCGCACTCGCACACGGAACCAGGAAGTGCGGCGTAAAGCCGGCACTTCAGGAATCTGCATCGGAGGGGGCAGGATCGCCTTCCCCCTCCGACGCGGATTAAAAAGCAGCCCCAGCGAGTAGACGAGCACCAAGAAAGGCAGCTGATCAAAGGATCAGCCGCCTTTTTGGTCTCATCTATAAACGACCTTGGAGTAGCAGTCAGCCTGCCCAATCACCATCCCTTTTCGCCTCAGACCACTGGCTTCGCAGTCTGCAATTGGCCGTGGGCTAGGCTGCACAGAGCCAATGGGGCTTGCGGTGAGGCAGGCACAGCAAGAAACAAAACTGTCTGCCTCCCCCCTTCCCAACACCTTCTGAGCTAGTCACTGTTCCTGAACAGTAGGCATTTCAGAAGGCTCGGTCACCCAGCATTTCCAAGCTCCCCAATCCATTGCCATCCTCCTCCCTTTCACCAATCCAACCAATCTACCCCGATATTCTCATTCATTTATTAGCTTAGTTTAGATAGACTTAGTGGTTATTTTTTGTTTTTACCCCTCCCTGTGTTCAATCTTCCTTCCTCCCTCCCTCCCCCCTCCATTGAATCCTTTCCCTCTCCCATATATTCCATCCCTGATTCCCTTTCCTTCCCCTGTTTTTAGAATAGTTAATAGCAGTTAGATTTAGTGTGTGTATATATACACACTATATAATATTAGATAAAAAATTAAATAATAATAAAAAAACATATTAAATCATTATTTTGTAGGGAGAAATGGAGAAGGGAAGGAGAGGCTGGTCTGCTGCCCATAGGGGAGGCAATGGGGCATGTGCCAGAGGTGGGCAGGGTCATGTCAGGGGAGTGGCAGCAGGCAGCAGCAGTAGCCAGAGGCAGAGCACATCACACACACACACACACCCCAAAAAACTCAGTAGGCCTGCTTTAGGGCAACAGGCTTTAGCAGCTCAGCATCGCCTCCTGACAGTGTCCTCCTCCACTGCCATGCAGGGCACTGGAAGGCCTGAAGGACCTGAGACTGCATCTGTCTCTGCTACTGGTTGTGCTGGAGCAGGTACTGGTGCTGCTTCCAATGTTCCTCCAGGGCCACCAATGTCCCCCACTGTCGAGGCAATCTCCAGCAATCCAGAGCTGGTGGATCCCACCCCAGCTGCTAGAGGCAGGGCCCGATCCCCGGTCAATNGGGCCCGATCCCCGGGCAATCTCAGTAGGGAGAGGAGTAGCAGCAGCAGCACTAGCAGCTACAGAGGGGGGCACAGGGAGAGTGCCACCAGCATGGCGGGCACGGGCAGTCTAGCCTTAGGGTCCCAGTACTCCCCTTCATGGGACATCACCGTGATCACGGACAGTGAGGAAGAGACAGACACTAGTGACGCAGAGGAGATGTCTGTAGCTGAGGCAATGTCTGACCCTCCTCCCTGTTACCAACAGGACTATTGATTAATTATTATTTGCTGTTTGCGGAGGCTCTAATTATATTTGTGTTATTGGGAATTTGGTCCTTTTATTATTACTGGGTTCCCCTGTTAGTTAACAACTAATTTAATTCAGAGACATTGAATGAGTCAGATTTGCTTGCATAATCAGCTGTTTTATTGAAAGTAAGCATCAAATAAAGTCCCCAAAAATATTCCACAATTGCATATGTGAATACAAGGATTATAGAAACACATGCAAAATGAACATACAGTATCAATGCCCAATATTTCTCATACAACTACCCAAAGTATTCATTTATATTATCAGGTTCTGGTCTATAAACTAAACTTAGTTACTTATGCATTCCTTAACAAGCCAAATATAGTTACCCTCAGTTCAGTAGGCCAGCTTCTGAAGTGGATAGGGAAGTCAACAGGTCTGGACCAAAAGTAAGAAGTAAAAAGATGGAATTGAAGTGAAGAGAAGAGATGAAGTGCTCTCCGCCCTTTGGTTCACTACCTTTATTACCTTAATTCTCCTCCCATGTCCACCCAGGAAACTTACGCATCCCAATAACCATAACCAATTAAAAAGCTACAAGTCTACTAACTCAAATGGAAATGTCTAAAACATGTCCAAATTCTGCGGTGAGCTAGCCTTCCAACATAACGGAAAAGTTACCATATATTACTAAACCTGCAGTGAGCTACTGTTCATATTTGGATATCAAAGTTCCAACACCTTTTCCTGTTATTTGAAGGCTACACATTAGTTCTTAAATTTCTACAATAGTTCTAATCTTCACCACACAATTCCATCCTGAAGTAACCTTGCTTTCTTTCTAGCTCACTTAAAATCTAACACTTTAAACTTACTTAAAATCCTATTTAATCAACACTGCAAACTCCTATATTAAACACACTACTTCTAATCAACTACTATGCACTCTAAATGAATATATGAGTAAATATATGTGGTAAATATATGAGTAAATACTCAATAATATGTGAACTATTATATGGGCTTCAAAAGCCTGAACCTATTAACTCAAGGATCCAGGCAACATCCCAGAGCTGCGTCGCCAGTGCCATGAACTTCTCCTCCCAGCAGCGCTGGCAGAAGTGTGTACACTGGGGCGGGCAAGAAGGCAAGAGGGGGAAAAAAAATCCTGAGTCTGGGATCATTTTAAGCAGGAGCGGGCAGAAGGTCCCAGAGAGGTGCAGTGCATGTTGTGCAATAAGGTGGTGAAATGTGGGCAGGTGCTCGCCAACCTTGGCACAACTGCAATGGTGAGGCACCTCAAGGCATGCCACAGTGCTCTGTTGCTCAGCGGGAAGGCAGGGGAACTGGATGCCAGTGGGTTCCCGACTGCAGCGGCCAGTCGCCCAGCTCCTTCAGTGGGCCAGCATCCTGCACCAACTGCTGCTGCCTCTAGCGGTAGGAGCAGTATGGGGGCAGAACATCAGCAGGAGCCTCCCCAGCAGTGCCATCAGTTCACCATGGAGGAGATGAGGTGGGGGGATCTGACCAGGCCATCGTCAGGGCGCCGTAGTAGTGGCTTCCAAGGGAAAGCCAAGTGCCTGTTCACAGAAATGATTGCCCTGGATGGCCAGCCCTTCTCAATGTAGAAGACAAGGGCTTCCCGTGGCTGATTGGGTTCCTGGCCCCCAACTTTAAGATGCCTTCCCACTCCACACTTAGTTGGACCGTTGTGCCACAGCTCTACAGGGCTATGAAGGAGCAGGTGAGGGAGCTGCTGGCAGGGGCTGGGGGGACGATGGTCCACTTCACCAATGACCTGTGGTCCACCAGAAACGCCCAGCATGCCTACCTGGCAGTGACTACACACTGGTGGCAGGACCCAGAGGCAGCGCTTGGCAGTGACAGGAGGGGACCTGAAGCAGGGTATAGGTGGGCCCTGCTTCAGGCACAAGTCATAGACAGCTCTCATACCTCGAGAAACCTTGAGGCAACCCTGGCCACCAAGGTGAGGGAGTGGGTCATGGCAGGCATGGCCTTCACTAAGGGATGTGTGTTCATGGACAATGCGGCCAATATACTAAAGGCAGTCCATGACGGAGGCTTCACAAGTATCCCTTGAGCCGCACACACTCTCCATCTTGTGGTAAAGGATGTTCTGGGCTTGGGGGAGAAGGGGATTAGGCCAGGCACCCTTAGCTCCCTGGTCAAGCGGGGGAGGAAGCTGGTATGGTTCTTCAACCGCAGCGTGAAGGGCAGCAAGCTCCTCTGGGAGAAGCAAGCTGAACAAGGGTCCCCAGTGCACACGATGCTCCAGGATGTCTCCACCAGGTGGAATTCTACCTTCCTGATGCTCGATCGGCTTCTTGAGAAAAAAAAAAGCCACCCTGCATCAGGTGGAACTGGAGACAGATATTAAGGCACCTCCAGGGTACAACAGGGAGGAATGGGAGATTATCGCTCACACGGTCTTTGTACTGAGACCATTCCTGGCCATCACGGAGACCTTGAGTAACTCCGTCACCACCCTCATACAGGTGACTCCGCTGGTCCATAGTCGCAGCAGCAGCCTGGATGAGATGGGGGGGGCGGGATTGTGGCCCTCAGGGCAGGAGGATGTCAGATGAGGTGATTGACCTTGCATGGAAGCTGAAGGCGAGGCTGAGTGCATGCTTTTACAAGCTTCTACGCCGGGAGGAATATGTCCTGGCAACCATGCTGGACCCCAGGATCAAGGGCAGCATGGCATGTGAGACAGCAGTCTATGGCCTCTGGACAGATGCGCTGGTGCAGAAGCTCCGGCAGGCAGAGCAGGCCATGCAGCAGGACACCCTTAGGGATGGTGAGAGCAGTGACCCCTTTCAGCCATCTGGCTCTATCCCTGCCCCCAGCCCTAGCGGTAACAGCAGCAGCAGGATGAGCAGCAGCAGCAGAATAACCCCTACTGCCAGCAGCTCCTCCTCTGTGCAGTCCACTCTGGGGAGCATGGGGCCCAGCACAAAAGAGCAAGCAGCGTGGCTGAGGGCAGTGGGGCAGGTGGTGTCCACCCAGAGATACCAGAGGGAGTATGATGGTGCCTAAGCAGCAGTGGAGATCTACCTGGAGGAGGAGCCATGCAGCGATCCCTTGGCCTACTGGGCCGGCAAGGCCAATGTGTGGCCGGCCCTGTCAAAAGTGGCCAAGTGTATCCTGTCCTGCCCAGCAACCATCATCCCCAGCGAGAGGGTTTTCTCCATCATGGGGGACATTTGCTCCCCGCACCGCCTGAGACTGGGGGCCAAGTTGGTGGAGCAGTTGCCTGTTCCTGAAGGTGAACCATCCGCTGCTGGGATTCCCTGAGCTGCCCCTGGACAAGGAGTGATGGTGCAGTGGCACATGCCATCCCATGTCAGGGCAGTCAGAACGGGGCTCCTCCTCCTCCTCAACCTGGGCTAGGGCTACAGCTCCTGTGCTGCTGAGGTGCTGTTCCTCCCTCCCAATGCCTGGCACCCGCCCTGCCTCTCTCTCTCTCTCTTTCTCCCCCATAGTAGACTGCCTCGACCACCTTATCTGACTGATCTCATGATGCAGGGTGGTATTGGGAAACAAACTGTAATCCTGCGAGCCGGCCTATAGCTACATGATCTCAGCCCACCTATGTGACACTGACTGGCTCTCGCTCTCTCGTGCTGCACAGTCTTTGCTACCCTATCTGAGTGCCCTACTGCCAATGTCCCAGCCTGCCTGCCCTTCTGCCTCCCATGCCACGCTGCCTGTTTGCC
>QEPC01004180.1:1246922-1270389 GCA_003113815.1 Sphenodon punctatus | reverse complement strand
CAGGTGACTCCGCTGGTCCATAGTCGCAGCAGCAGCCTGGATGAGATGGGGGGGGCGGGATTGTGGCCCTCAGGGCAGGAGGATGTCAGATGAGGTGATTGACCTTGCATGGAAGCTGAAGGCGAGGCTGAGTGCATGCTTTTACAAGCTTCTACGCCGGGAGGAATATGTCCTGGCAACCATGCTGGACCCCAGGATCAAGGGCAGCATGGCACGTGAGACAGCAGTCTATGGCCTCTGGACAGATGCGCTGGTGCAGAAGCTCCGGCAGGCAGAGCAGGCCATGCAGCAGGACACCCTTAGGGATGGTGAGAGCAGTGACCCCTTTCAGCCATCTGGCTCTATCCCTGCCCCCAGCCCTAGCGGTAACAGCAGCAGCAGGATGAGCAGCAGCAGCAGAATAACCCCTACTGCCAGCAGCTCCTCCTCTGTGCAGTCCACTCTGGGGAGCATGGGGCCCAGCACAAAAGAGCAAGCAGCGTGGCTGAGGGCAGTGGGGCAGGTGGTGTCCACCCAGAGATACCAGAGGGAGTATGATGGTGCCTAAGCAGCAGTGGAGATCTACCTGGAGGAGGAGCCATGCAGCGATCCCTTGGCCTACTGGGCCGGCAAGGCCAATGTGTGGCCGGCCCTGTCAAAAGTGGCCAAGTGTATCCTGTCCTGCCCAGCAACCATCATCCCCAGCGAGAGGGTTTTCTCCATCATGGGGGACATTTGCTCCCCGCACCGCCTGAGACTGGGGGCCAAGTTGGTGGAGCAGTTGCCTGTTCCTGAAGGTGAACCATCCGCTGCTGGGATTCCCTGAGCTGCCCCTGGACAAGGAGTGATGGTGCAGTGGCACATGCCATCCCATGTCAGGGCAGTCAGAACGGGGCTCCTCCTCCTCCTCAACCTGGGCTAGGGCTACAGCTCCTGTGCTGCTGAGGTGCTGTTCCTCCCTCCCAATGCCTGGCACCCGCCCTGCCTCTCTCTCTCTCTCTTTCTCCCCCATAGTAGACTGCCTCGACCACCTTATCTGACTGATCTCATGATGCAGGGTGGTATTGGGAAACAAACTGTAATCCTGCGAGCCGGCCTATAGCTACATGATCTCAGCCCACCTATGTGACACTGACTGGCTCTCGCTCTCTCGTGCTGCACAGTCTTTGCTACCCTATCTGAGTGCCCTACTGCCAATGTCCCAGCCTGCCTGCCCTTCTGCCTCCCATGCCACGCTGCCTGTTTGCCCACCCAGGTTGCTGCCAAGCTCAAAGTCTTCCTCAATCCGCCTTTCTGCCTCCCATGCCAAGGTGCCTGTCTACCCACCCACGTTGCTTCCGAGAGAGAGAGAGAGAGAGAGAGAGAGAAATAAGAGCGATAGAGAGAAAGTCCACCCACTGCTTGAAGGAGAGACAGACACGATCCCACCCATGCTGTCACCTGCACTATATGGCCAGAGAGAAAGAGAGAGAGAGAGAGGTTCCCAGCTAGAACGAGGGAGATGGGGGTTAGAGGGGGAGCGGTAGGTATATCCAGCTACCCTGGCTGCCACCTTCCAGAACCAGGAAGAACTCCCATCTGGGCTCATGCGCCCAATGCCCATTGCCCACATCCAGTACACAGCAAACCTACCATAATGAGATGGAATATAACAGACAACTTATTATATGTGCCTACCTGCCTGTGTGTGTTCCTATACCTGCTGCTACCACCAACTTCAGTACATAGGGATAAAAGATTGGACAGGTTACACGAAGCTCGTAAAAATAAATACAACAACTTTTATTAAAACTATTTGCATAACAACAAAACAACAAGAACAACATTCTAAAAATCAAAAGCAAACATTCAAAGGAATCATAAATTTAAACTAGGAGTCTCTGGGCCTGTCCCCCGGGACTTGGGGGAAAAGCAACAGCCGTTGGGTTGCAGCACAGGGCTGAGGACCAGCCTCCCGGGACTCTTGCAGCTCGTAGCCATGGGACACTGCAAAGTTCAGACCCATTCCATGTCCCGATGCCACCTGGACAGCACCTGGTGGTACATTTGCAGGCAGTCCATCTCGGCGGAGACATACTCGCCGTAGGCCTCCACCTTCTGCCTCTCCACCTGGACCACCTGCAACTGCTCCACCAGGCGGTTCTCCATTGTGGCTGTAGACTGCTGGACCTCGGTCACAAAGTCCCAGGTGGGCCGCTGCAACTGGGCCCGAAATGCCTTGGCCTTTTCATTCTCCCGTTGCCCAGAGGTCTCCACATCAGGGCTGGAGGGGGCGGAAGGACGTACATGCCTTCGTTTCTGGGTTGCCTTCCCCCCTTCTTCTGGCACTGAGGCTCCACGACCATGGCCACACCAGACACCTCCACCTGCTGCCTCACTCTCAGGCCATGGGTGCGCTCAGTGTGTTCGATGAGCCCTGATATGGCCCCTCCCTCTGCTGGCAGAATCTTTTCTTGCACTGCTAAAAAGAACAGACAATGATAGAAACATAAGAAGTGCCATACTGTGTCAGACCAATGTTCTGTCAAGCCCTGCCTGCATTCTGTCTCCACAAGTCGTGGACTGGGTGGCCAATCTCTCTCTGCAGGGGACTTCTGGTAATAACAGGTCAGGTCATAGGGCAATTCATTCCCTGTTGTTCCAGTCCCCATGCCATACCTTGCATGTAGCCATTCCGTCGCCCTTGTCAAAAAACCTCCAGACATCCGACTGCTGACGCCGAATATCTGGGGGTGTCACTTGCAGTGGCGAGTCTGGCGACCTCTGCCTAGGGGTCCTACTTGGCCTGGTTCTGGCAGAAGTGCTGGGGCCGGCATCTGATTCCTCTCTTAAATGGGAACACATTAAGAACACCAAAGTAATATTATGCATTTATGATGATGATGATGCCTCTAGACTAGTCCTCCCTCCTTGGGGGTGCTAGGGATTGCAACTAGAAAGCACGTGCAAATCCTGCCCTCCCAGGGGTGCTAGGGGATGCTAGGGATCGCAGATAGAAAGCCCCTGGCTGGCACGTGCAAATCCTGCACTCCCTGGGGTTCTTGGGAGACCCTGGCTGGCACATGCAATTCCTGCCCTCCCAGGGGTGCTAGGGAATGCTAGGGATTGCAACTAGGAAGGCCCTGGCTGGCATGTGCAAAGCCTGACCTCCTTGGGGTGCTAGGGATGGTGATGGGAGATGTGACCCTGACTGGAAAGACCCTACCCTTATTTGGGGCACATAGGTAATGGGATGGCAACTGGAAAGTGGAGATCCTTATTACCCTGGTACATGTTTGTGTGGGGGTGCTGATCATGCCAGAGCCCCCCACAATACAGTAACCTCTCTCTCTCTGGCAGACATCTGCTGCCACCTTCTGATGCCCACTGTTTGTGCCTGACTGATGCCCACCACCCACGCACCCACCCGCACACCATTGAGCTCGCTCAAACGAATAGAGCCTTTTTTTTATTTTATTTTTTTGTCTTTTAATACCTTTATTTGCAGTTCAACAGTTGTACAACTACATCATTAATTATACAGTTACATTTCAAAACGGTGTCTATAACAAATCAGTACATGAATATTAACTTCTTTTTTTTTTACATTACAATCACTTTACATTCAAGTTACATTCAGGGCAGGATAGAGATTCCCCGATATGTCTTTGTTTCCCCTTGCGTGGTGACGTTGACAGGTAAGTGGATGGAACAGCATTACGTTAAAGTTCAAAAGAGAAAAAAGAGAAACCCTCAAATTAACATTACGAGTCCGATAGGCTTAGTGATAGCTCTTTACCGAACTTCTCCCCTCCCAACTCCTTAACAATTGGGGCCCATGTTTCTCTGAAGAGATTTCCTTTCCCTTGTAGCTCTGAGTGTAATTTTTCCATTGAGTATAGATGCCAAATCTTATTTAGCCATTCTTCGTAGGGAAGTTCATCCACAGATTTCCAATACTTGGCGATAATGCTTTGTGCTGCTAAAAAGAGTGTCTGACAGGCCCTCTTGCTGGCCTCCATTATTTTATTTTGTGGATATAGCCCTAGCAGTGCAATTTCAGGTTTGCAAGGTATCACTATCCCCGCTATTTTATTTGCTATCTTCCAGATTTTTAGCCAGAACTCTTTAACCCTCCAGCAACTCCACCAACAGTGGATATAGTCGCCCACTTCTCCACATTCTCTCCAGCAGAGAGCTTTCCCCTTAGGACTTGCATACTTCATTCGTGTTGGAGTCATGTAGAAGCGCGTTGTCACTTTTATTTGAATCTCTTTTATTTCTAGAGAGTCAGCACAACCATGCATGTGTCGCCAGATTCTTTTTTTTCCCTCTTCCCCTAATTGAATGTTCAAATTTTTACTCCATTGGTCAATGTATATGTCCCTGCTATTGTAAAATAGGTTCTTTAGTTCCTTATATATTCTGCCCATTCTTCCTGCCATTTTATTCTTCTTGAAAAGAATCTTTTCAAGTTTATATGGATCTCTGCCAAAATCTTCTCTTTCTGGTTGTTTAATACTTATATCCCGGAGTTGCAAATACTGTAGTGTGTCCACTTCTTTTCCTGTCAACTCCTCCAACTCTTGGGGGCAGGCAAATCTCCCCAAAAAGAACACTTGCTGCATCCTTGTGATTCCCCTTTCTCTTAAATCCCTTCTCAAGCCAGGGGCTAGTTTTCTTTCCCTCGCCAGGTTCAAATCAATTGGGGAAAAGGGGGAGATTCCCTCTTGTGTCCTCAACTTCCTTTGGGCTTCCTTCCAGAATTTGAGGAGAGTGCCTGCAAAGGGGTGCTCTTTTTTTATGTTTAGTTAGTGTAGTCCCTTGGTCTACTATCATGCTCTTTAGTGAGTGCACCTGTAATATGTCCTTTTCTATGCTGACCCATTCGGGCGCTGCCTCCTCATGATACCATTCCGTAATTGCAGCCATTGCCGCCGAGGCATGATATAATTTTATGTCAGGTAGATTTAATCCTCCCTTATCTTGTGTTTTCATCAGGGTAGATTTTTTAATTCTGGGTTTTTTACCACTCCATACAATATCTTTTAATAGCAGATTACTCTGCCCGAAAAAGGAGGAGGGTAGTTGGATTGGGAGGGTCATCAGTCTGTACAATATTTTAGGCAACACTATCATTTTATATAAGTTTATCTTCCCTAACCAAGACACCATTAATTTTTTCCAAGGGAGAATTTCTTCTTTTAACTTTTTTAGAAGTGGCAAATAGTTAGCTGAATACAAATCTTTTGTGTTTCTTGTAATTGTGACCCCTAAATACTTAAGACCCCTATCATCCGTGGGAAAAGGGGATATTTTTTTTAGTTGTTCTACTTGCGCCTTATCTTTCCCATACGCCAGGGCGAAGGACTTATCTTTATTTATGGAGTAGCCTGATATTCGACCAAAGCTGTCTACAACTCTCAATAACTCTGGGAGTGAATCTTTGGGATTCCTAATATAGAGTAGCAAATCGTCCGCGTATAGCGAGAGCTTGTGGGTTTGAGCTGCAATCTTAATCCCCTCTATTTTTTCATTACTTCTTATAGCAGTAGCCAGGCCTTCTAGAACCAGGTTGAAAAGAAGGGGGGACAGCGGACATCCCTGCCTGACGCCTCTTCCCAGCCCAAAGGGTTCTGTCAACTTCCCATTTATCAGCAATCTTGAGAGAGGCTTTTTATAGATTGCCTGCATCCATTTCAAGAAATTCCCTCCAAATCTCATTTTTTCTAATGTTGAAAACAGGCATTTTGTTTCAATGTAATCGAAGGCCTTCTCCGCATCAGCGGATATTAGCATGGCCGGTTCTTCCCCATTTTGGAGTGTGTAAATAATATTCACTGCTTTTCGAATGTTGTCTTTCCCTTGCCGTCCTGGTATGAATCCAGTCTGATTTTTATGTATAATCTCACCAATTATCGCTCTCAGCCTTGTGGCCAGAACTTTTGCAAATAATTTATAGTCAGCATTGAGAAGCGAGATTGGTCTGTAATTCCCGCACTGATCAGGTGGTCTGCCGGGCTTAGGAATCAGAGTAATTGTTGCCTCATAAAAGTTTTTTGGCATCTCCCCCTCGGTAAGAATGTTATTAAAGATCTGGGCCAGATGTGGAGTTAAGATTTTCTTATATACCTTATAAAATTCAATCGGGAATCCATCTGGTCCTGCAGCTTTGTTACTTTTGGAGTTCTCTATTGCCTCTGAGACTTCTTTTTCAGTGATGGGGTTATCTATGTAAGCTCTTTGCGCATCAGTCAGGCTAGGCAAGTCAATATTGTTTAGAAATTTTGAAATTTCTAATTCTTGGGGGTTACTGGAACTGTAAATATTTTTATAGAAATCAAGGAATGCATCTTGTATCTTAGCTTCTTCTATGCATTTTTCTCCCTTCTTGTTGTTAATTACTGTTGTTTGTAATTTCTTTTGCTTGGCTTTTACTAGTCTGGCCAGTGTTTTCCCCGCCTTATTATTATTTTGATAGTAGTGGAACCTTATCTTTTGTAGCTGTTTTTTTGTTTTTTCCATTTCTGTCATGTTAATCAATTCCTTGGCCTTGATTATCTCTCTCCTAAGGGCCAGGGAGGGTGAATTTTTATTCTGGGCTTCTAATTTTTGTAGTGTTGCATATCTCTCTTGTATCTGTTGCCTTTTGTCTTTTGTTAATTTGACCTGTAGGGCTATTAGCTTCCCCCTTATGACCGCTTTGGCTGCTTCCCAAAGAGTTGCCTGTGACCTCACTGAGCCTGTGTTTAATTTGAAAAACTCTTCTATGCATTCTTTTATGTCCTCCTGATTTTGTTTGCTTTTTAATATATTTTTCTTAAGCTGCCAGCTATATGTCCTGTTTTGATTTTCCCCCAAAGTCTTAAAAATAGTTATTACAGCATTATGGTCGGACAGGGCTACTGGGAGAATGAAGCTTCTCCGGATCCTAAATAGGTCCCCCTTTCCCGTTATCACATGGTCTATTCTTGTGTAACTGTTGTGAGTGCTGGAGTAATATGTGTAATCCCTCAATGTTCCATTTATAAATCTCCATGCGTCCCCCCAACCATATGAGTCAATCATGTCTGCTATTTTCCTTTGTTCATGCCTAGCCGCCCCTTTTCTTGAGAAGTCCGAGTCCGTTAACGTAGTATTAAAATCTCCTTGGATTATCATCCAACCTTTTGCGTTATCTGCTATTCTCCTTAGTATTTTTTCAAAAAAGGATATTTTGGCTTCATTGGGGGCATATACATTGACCAGTGTAATGTGCTCCTCTCCCATCTTCCCTACAACACAAATAAATCTGCCTTCTTTATCTTTGATAACTTTATCTACCTTAATAGGGATGTTTTTCCCTAAGCCAATTATTACCCCTGCCTTTTTCTTCGTAGAGCATGATGAAAATACTTGTCCCACTGTTTTGTTGGAGAGTCTGAAAACATCTTTAGATAGTAAATGAGTCTCCTGGAGGAAAAAGACCCCCACTCCCTGTTCCTCCAGAAGATCTCTCAGGCGTTTCCTTTTGTGGGGAGAGTTGAGTCCTTTTACATTTAATGTCAGTGTCTTAATCTCCCCCATATCTACCTTTTTTGTTAATTCTAAATTGTGTGCGCCATCTTGTCTTGTTTGAGGGTCTCTCCTGCTCAAAAAACCTCCAATTCCATTTTTCAACTTGCTTTCCCTCAAACTGTACCTTCACACCACTATTCTTCATCTCTGATTCTACTATCCTGCCCTGCTTCAATTGATTCAAAATGCACAACTGCTTTTGTCTTTTCCTTAATCCCTCCTTACCCGTGCCCCCCTCCCTTTTACCTCCCACCCCCCCTGGGTAGGGGTAAAAATCCCCTTCCTAACCCTACCATCCCTCCTTTTTTTGAGTGGACCCGTGGGATTTCAGAAGCCACTTTTTCAGTAGTCTCTGAATGCCTCTTCCCCACCCCCCAGCCTCATTTATTTAAAATTTTCTTAGCTTTTTTTTTTTTTTAAAGCTATTAGCCGATGTCTTTTGATTTGCTGCCTTTTGAATTAAAACAAAGTTCCCTGCCTCCAGATTGCTGCAGTAGCTCTCTGTTCCAGGAGTAAACCCATACTTTTGAACAACAATTAGTTCAGGAACAGTCCCCTAGATGAAAATAACAAGCAGTTGATTCATGGAACAGCCCCCTAATTAAAATTAACAAACAATTAGTCTATAAAACAACCCTACCAGTGAAATATAACGAACAATTGATCCAGGAACAACCCCTCAGTTGAAATTCACAAGTAGTTGATCGATGGAACAGCCCTTTAATATAAAATAACAACTAATCGATCCATGAATAGCCCACCAATGGAATTAATAACAATTGGTCCAGGAACAGCCCCTTAGTTGAAAATAGCAAGCAAATGATCAATGGAACAGCCCCCTAATTAAAAATAACAACCAATTAATCCATGGAACAACCCACCATTGAAATTAACAACCACTTGATCCAGGAACAGGGACAGCCCCTTAGTTGAAAACAACAAGCAATTTGAACCATGGAACTGCCCTTAATTGAAAATAATAAACAGTTGATCTCTAGAACATCCCCACCATTGAAATTCACAGACAGTCGATCCAGGAGCAGCACCTTAGATGAAGATAACAAGTAATTGATCCATGGAACAGCCCCCTGATTAAAAATAACAAACAATCAATTGATCCAGGAACAGTCCCTTAATTGAGGATAGCACGTAGTTGATCCATGGAACAGCCCCTTAAGTAAAAATAACAGCCAAAGGATCCATGGAACAGCCCACCATTGAAATTAACAAACAATTGATCCAGGAATATCCTCTTAGTTGGAAATAGAAGCAATAGAACTATGGAACAGGCCCTTAATTCAAAATAATAAACAGTTGATCCCTGGAACAGCCCCTTAATTGAAAATAGCAAGCAATTTGCTGACCATACCTAGCGAATGATCCAGGAACAGCCCCTTAGTTTAAAGTAGTAAACCATTAATTTAGGAACAGCCCCCTAATTTAAAATAACAATCAATTGATTTAGGTACAGCCCCTTAGTTGAAGATAATAAGCAATTGATCCCTGGAACAGCCCCTTAATTGAAAACAACAAGCAATTTGCTGACCGTATCTAACGATTGATCCAGGAACAGCCCCTTAGTTTAATGTACTAAACCATTAATTTAGGAACAACCCCCTAATTTAAAATAGCAACTCCAAACTTGTATGAGATTTAAATGTCTTTTCCTCTCAGAGCAGCTATTCAGCTTCAGTTTCTTCTTTATCCAGCTATGGATGCTTGATTAAACCCATTAAGTTCCCTTTTTCGTATCATCTTCTTTCCCTTTGGATATAGGCAGTGCATGAACATGTAGACCTGGGAACTCTAGTTATCACCCCAGGTATAGACCATTCTTAAGTGGGTTCAAATGCAAGTCTCCCTTCCTCATCCTATTTCTGTCATGCAGCTCCCAGAAGAGTGAGTTGGTGAGCAGCCTCCACTTACTATTGGGTTCATTATATGTAATCTGTTTACAGGGATCATATAATTCAAGCTTAAAGGTCTCTGTCTCTATTAAATTAATCCCCATTAACCTGCAGAGTTCAGATCTGTAACCAAATCCCAATCTGGGGGGCGGGATGACAGCACCTCTTGTTTCCCACAATTTAACTTCTGCCAGGCTAGCTACCTTTGTTTATGTTGTAGTCTCTTAACAATGGTCAGCCTTAAAATCTCCCCGCCCCACTGTAAAAAATTATTTAGACCCTGTGATCTCCCCCCCGAAACCTCCCTGCCCATTCCTTGACCCATCAGACTTATAAAATCACTGAGTTACAAGCCTGAAACTGAGTCCCATCTTGACACCGGGCAGAGGGAAGTCCCACAGAGTTGGAATGCAGCCTGAAGCCAGGTAACAGGGACATAGCGATCTTCCATTGACACAGACAGCATTCTATCTTCAGCGGTCAACGGAGAGGGAAATCCCAGGGGCTGATTCACAGCCTGAGGCAGAGCAGAGGGATCAAAGCAGAATGGCTTTAGTGCTCTCAGCTGGAGTCCCGCCGATGCTGTCCCTGCCTGCTGAAGCGTTTTTTCACCGAGCGAAGTCCTGTAGAAAGTGGATCCCCGCCTAAGGCAAAACAGGGAGGGTCAGGTGAGACTTCACAGTCTTCTCAGCTGGGATCCTGCCGGCAGCAACTCCTCCTGGGTCAGCGATCAATGCATTTTTCTGGTTGTGTAGCCTGTAGCTCCTTTGGTGGTTTCCCCTTCTCAGAGTTCTTTTCCTGTTGCAATATTATTGTGGGGCAGTCAGAAAATCAGCGCGGGTCTCCTTCTCTTGCGCCGCGGTTCCTGTCGGCATGCTGTGTAAGAAGATTTCTAAATCTTCAGTACATTCAAAAATTTTCTTGTTCCCTTTGACCGTTATTATCATCTTTGCGGGGAAGAGAAGCCTTGGATTTAGGTTCCTTTCATTTAAGATCCCATAGAACTTGTTCCATTGCATGCGCTTTCTTAAGGTCTCTGCTGCGTAGTCTGGGAAAACTTTTATTGTAGCCTGCTGGAGGGAGAGCGCCTTCTTGGCTCTGGCTTTTCTCAAGATCTCCTCTTTCATTGAGTAGCATGTAAATTTGACTACTATGGGGCGAGGGGGGTCATTCTCTTTTCTTCTGGGTCTACCCACTCTGTGGGCACGATCCATCTAGGCACTGTGTAAGTGGGTTTCCTCAGGGAAATTTTCTTTAAGGAGGGATCTGATTTTTTCCTGGACCCTTTCTCCCTCTACCTCTCTGATCCTGTTGAATCTCAGGTTCGCCCTACGTGACCGGTTCTCCAGGTCCTCAGTTTTCAGTTGGAGAACGAGGACCTCTTCTTTTAGTTTAGTTAGCTGTTCTTGGGTGGTCACGCCTTGATCTTCAATTGCTGAGATCCTCTACTCCGAGGCCTCAATCCTCTGTGTTATGCCGGCCATCTTTTTGTTCCCTGCCGCTATGGATTCTTTAATTTCTCTCATTTCTTTTCTTAATTCTTTCCTCATTTGGGCCAGCAGCTTAATTACAGAGCCCCCCTCCATTCCTTCCTCCTCTGATTCAGGGGAGATCTGTCCTTCTTCTGAGCCTCTCTCTTCCCGCTCTTCTGCCGCCATTTTATCCTCACTACTTCCCCTCTCCCCGTCAGCAGGCCCCGCAACCGTTCTCCTCTGACAAAACCGCTCCAGAGCATTGCTCTGTAAAAGCTTTTGCTTGTTTCTGTTTCTCCCTGACATACCTTATTTCAGGCAGCTTTTTTGTTTTATTTTTCTTCTTAATTCGGCTATTTAAGAGGCTGGGGGAGCGGAGCTCTGGCAATACCCCACTACACGCTTTGGCGCATGCGCAGATACCCCCCACGAATAGAGCCTTTCTTGTCCTCAAAGTAAAAAAAAAAGTTTACAAACCTGGAAGCACCTCCTGAGCCCGCCACTTGCTCCTCAGCCGAGGAGCCAGACACAACCACCGGAGCTGTAGTAGGGGCAGTGCCAGCGACCTCGACTTCCTCCTCATCCTCCTCCTCAAGTGGCAAGTTGGCCCCCAGCTGGCAAATAAGCACTGCAGCCTTCTTCATTTTCTTTTTAAAATAATCACCCCATCCACAGCCAAAACAGTCACCCACAACACACACCAGCACTCACTAACCACAACCACAACAACAACACAGCCAAACCCAACTCAAACACAGCCAAAACACACAAACCGAACAGTCACCTAGTCAAACACACTCACTTGCCACACAGCTCCGCATGCACTCGCATTTCTGGTTTCCGGCGTGACATGGCTTCACGTGCTCTCATGATACTTTTTCCCCCGAGCAGCTGAACCCAAACCAAACGGCCGAACCGAATGGACGAACCCAAACCCGATGAAAGAACTGAATGGACGAACCAAACACAGCCGAACTGAACGGACGAACCCGAACGGCGATCTGTTCGCCCATTCCTATTCTTCTTTAGCTGCTATTAACTGTTCAGGGCCTCTAGTTCAGACCTAGCCCTCAGGGATTCAATGCACTCCTTCCAGTACCTTGGAGAACATAGAGTACAAGGCCCTTTCAATTCAGGCACCAGACTTCTCCAAGTTGCCCAGTCCTGGAATCAGCACCCTGGAAAAGTCTCCTTTGTTGCCCAGATATGAGCAGAGATCCTTCCTCTTCTCAGCCAGGCACTGAATGCCTCCTCTCCAGCTATGCCTTCTCATATATACCCTTAGTGGATATGACTAATCCTTCCATTCCCAGATTTTAAAGGGCTAGTGTCCTCCACGATCTCCCCACTACACAGCTGCTTTTCCTTGGGTGCTGTCCTCTCACTGATGCAGTGCCCAGAGCTGTTCTAGGCAAATCCACTGGCTGGTGCTAGATGTACCTTTTTAAAGGGCTTGTTTAATTATTGTTTTTAGGCTGCATCTTGCTACACTCCCATTAATTAGAGAGACGTATAGGCTATTACTCTCTAGAAGCAGGATCCATCCATCCAGTCTTTGGAAGACCATAGAGATACCCAGGATGAGACTTAAATTTAATAAGGTTGGTTTGTACCATATCACTTTCATCAAGCCCATAATACATCAATTGTTTGGTCAGGCCTGTTGCCAGCACCTCAAGTTGTAGCCAACAAATTGAAGTTGGGAGAGAAATGACGTGCCCAAGGCCACCCAGCAAGAACAGGATTCGCACTCATATCTCCCAGTTGCAAGTCCAGTAAACTATACATGCTTCCAGAGTCAAGGTAATAGGCAAAAATAGGAGACAGTAACATCTTATCTGCTAACATTGATCATGACAATTAAGTCTCAGATTCAGTTCACCTGTTTCATAATAGTCACTAGAATTGTGAGAATCTCAGCTTTATTTTTGAAAAGAACATTTCTACCCTTTAGTTGCAAGGAAAACTTGAGACCTTCATCCAAGTGGCTCAATAAGCAAATGACAAATAAAAGGATTCTCCCCGGTATTAGTTTTGTTTTGTTTTGTTTAAGCATCTTATTTAAGACAATCTCTTTATTGGCATGAGTGGACGCAGAAGACTTTGGAGTGCTTGGAGCTGGTGATACTAACCTCGTCTATTAACTGGTGCCAATTTAATTACATTTTTAGTTAAATTGAAGGAGACCCTCTAGATAGTTATCTCTTAACTCAGATTAAGTGTGACTTTATCTTAGATTAATTTAAACCTATGCCTGATTAACTAAGGCTGATCTGAAATTACCCATGGGTGTGCACTAGTTTAACTAAATCAGTTCAAATGCAAAGCGTTAAGTCACACTGACACAACAACCCACATAGCCAAGATCTTGTTTACACTCAGTACAGAGTGACTTTATTGTGTTCAGCTTCAACAAGAGTGTAGCAGTCCCACACAAGGCATGGACTCCACATATCTGAAAGGCTGTCTCCTCCCCTTTGTTCTATTGTGATTCCTCCAATCACGCAGGGATGTCCTCTTGCAAGCATCATTTGTCTGTCAATTTTATACAGTAAGGGTATTCAGAGAGGCATTCTCAGTACTTGCTGCTACTCTGGACCTCCATGTCCCTGGAGGTTCATCAAAGCCAGAGATCCAGTGTTTTCTGCAGATAGCATGAGACCTTTTTATTTAGCCAAACATTGGCTAAATACTTAGCGGGTGGGGTTAGGATTTTAAAAAAAATAATAATTTAATTTTATCTTTTACTTTTATTAATTTTTATATGCTGTTACATGCCCTGATCCTTCAGGATTGGATGGGATAAACATCTAAATCCCATCCCATCCTTTCCACCTTATATCAGCATGGTCACTCAAACACAGTTGAGAACACCAATAGATTCACTTGGCAAATTCGGAACCCAATATACAATGCTGTTTCCGATTAGCCACACTCACTTCTGCACACCCAAGCTCCAGGCTTCCTGAATGAACAAAAAAGAAAGTTAAGTGAACACGAATATAACACAAGGAGAATATAACACAATGCCCTGTCTCTTACTGGCCCCTATTGTTTGGTAGCAGGTGAATGTATGATCAAAACTAGGGCTGAAATGAGTCCAGGAACCCATCTTGATGAGAATGTCACCAGACCTGAGAAGTGGGGGGTAAGACCTTGCATGATCTTGACCCCTCCCTTGACATCCCATGAATATTGCTGAAGGTGGGGGGAGGGTAGGAGGGTCGGTGGGCTACCTCTGGCCCTCGACCGGCAACCTCTTACCTCCTGGCCATGTCTGGCCCCTGCCTGCCCCCCTACCTTCCAGGAAAGGGAAATTCTAGGTGGGGGTCCAGGGCCTGGGAGGTGCGTTGGGGACCTAAAAAGGGGTCAGGGAGGAGTACATACCCTTTAGAGAGGGTCCCGTGAAGTGTGACCTCTCCCCAGAATTGTAGGGTTTGAATTAAAAAAACAAACTGAACATGATCAGAAAGGCCTGATTGGTCCTTCAGGGCATGCTCAGCCATTTACAAAGATTGCATCAGCACACTGCAGGCACCATTTTTGAAAAGGGAAGCCCATTCCGAGCAACCCTGACCTACAAATCCATCTCAAGGCGGGCACCATGTCCTCCAGGAGCAGTGGGGTAATAAGGAGATGTGTCATCTAGGTTCTTCCCTATGCCAAGATTCAAGTAAGCCCCACAGCAATGGGTTCTAGCCTGGCTCAGAATTAGGGATGAACCAAAGTTTTCAGAAAACTTTGGAAACAGCCATGGATTCTTGACTTCAGTTCAGGCTCAGCAGTTTCCGAAGTTCTGGGGAGCAAGGCCATTTCCTGGGAAACCTCGGTAAATTTCAGAAGCATCTGCGCACCTGGCTGGTTTGGAGTTTGAGTTGAGAAGCTTCTAGAAATGAATCCAGTGGCATATTTGGGGTAGGAGGGGGTATGGGAGGGGACAGTTGAGTGATGGTAATCCAGACTGTAAGTTTTGATTGGCTGCACAAGTCAAATGGCAAGTTTTGATTGGCTTACAAGCTGCAGCCTTGCAGGGCAAAAAATAAAAGTAGGTGCACACAGCCATTTTCCATTATCTGGTAAATTTAGCTGTGTGCTACATTGCTAATCTGTGAGTAATTGACTGGGCGGGGTTCATAGCATGGCATGGTTTTACCTCCCCCCCATCCATAGGTCAGCTGGAGGATGGGGATTAATTTTTCCATACCATGCTTTTTAAAATAAATAAATAATTGGGTACCACATTGCTATTACCTGCTGCTTGGTTGTCATTGGCAGCACCATGAGGCAGAGGGATCTCTCTGCCTGGCTCCACTTCGCCTTGCCCCTGGTCTGTTCAAGTTTTCATTGCCAGAGAGAGTACCAAACCAAATCTATGCAAAAAAGGTGCCCCTGTGTTGGGGGGAAGGGGAAGGATGGCAATGGATTGAGGAGAACAAAACTGCTGGGAGAGGGAGCCTTCTGAAATGCCTGCTGTTCAGGAACAGTGACTAGCTCAGATGGTGTTGGGAAGGGGGGAGGCAATCAGTTTTGTTACTTGCTGCGCCCGCCTCACCACAAGCCCCATTGACTCCATGCAGCCTAGCCAGTAGGCAATCGCAGACTGCAAAGCCAGTGGTCTGAGGTGAAAAAGAATAGTGATTGAGCAGGCTGGCTGCTACTCCAAGCCTCTTCACCCCTGGTGCCTGGAAGTCTGCTCCTCAGCTGACTCCCCCTTCCAGACATGTTTGGCCTTCCAGTGACACCACGTTTTTGTCGTTTTAGCCACCCAAACTCACCCGAACACAATCCAAACTGACTGAACTGTTCTGTCATTTCAGCATTCAGAATTGAGTTCAGTTGGGTTTGTTTGCGTTTGGATTCGGGTTTGGGTTCGGTCATCCGAACAGGCCGAGTTCAGGCCAAACTCCGAACCCCATTCGCCCATCCCTAATCCCTGGTCTCTCAGTGCCACACTTTCCAATCCTCCATACCAAGAGTGTGCCCGGAGGATGGCGACTGTGCCTACTGGCATCACCTCCAGGGCCTGACAAGTCCACCTGGACCTTCACCTCAAAGTCAGAAGACTCCTCCACTGCCCTGGCCTGCTCCTCTGACATGCCACCTGCTAGCTAAACCTTAACTATATAATACCCTGCTCCTCTAACTATATATGATGATGTTATAATTTATATTCTTAAACTATAACTATATGATATCCTAACTATATGTCTGGGCTGCATGTGTTGTTGTTCTCCCTGATTGGCTAGGGAATTAAGGAGGGACAAACTTTTTTGTTGTGAACATTGTGCACACCCTGGTTGGCTAGGTAAGTAAATGGCTGCAGCTGCTGCACATTGCAACATGTGCTGAGTCACCAAAAGTTATGAAGTCTCCAGTATTTCTGATGGTCGGTGCTTCATTAGCACAGGTAGCTGAATATCTGAACAAAAATGAATCTTATCGAATTGAAAATGAAATATTGGATCAAACTTACATGCAAACATCCATTTTGGCTGCAGATATTAGGGATAGAGCTGAGGTGAAACAAGTAGTTAATTTAGTACCTGCGGGTAACACCCACTTTTTCAGGTACTGCATCAGAGTTACCCAGAGTTACCCAATGAGTTACCCAGATATCCGAATACCCAAAAAATCAAGTACTTATGGTACCAATTTTTTGATCAATTCCCAATCAGTATATTGGTATACTAATTCAGTATATTGACTTGGAAAACTGAAAAGAAATTGGCATGAACATTTTTAAAAAGTGACTGGTAGTAGTTTCCTGGGACTGTAAGTTGATTTTTGGGGACAGGAAAGTTCATTTTCTGGGATGAAAAACCCATAAATAAGTCTTTGAAGAAGAAAAATTGAAGGGGAAAAAAACCTTTAATATTGTAACCAGAAGTAGTTTTCCAGGACCAGATGTTACGGAAACATTGTCAGAACTTGACAGAAACCTGATACATCAATGTTCAGAGTTGGTATATCACAAAAATATTGAGAAATTGATACCAGAAATCTACTTTTCAGGACATCATTACTGGGTAGAATTGGGTACTGGAAATTCGATGTGTTACCCGATTTTGTGGGTACGCCCTGCCAGCTCTAATTGGGGCTGATCAGAGTGTTATATGTATTCACATGTATGTATATTCAATGTGTATGTATATTCATTGTGTTTGCATAGTGCACATACCCTGTGCTCAGTTGTATATGTGCACTTTCGATCATCCCCATTATTTGGACGGCTATCCAAGAACTCGACTATTTACAAATATAGAATGAACTAGTCATTTCATCTCTATTGAACGACCAAGTGTTCAATGAGGGCAGCACTGGTCAAGTCCAGGGGAAAGTAGCCAGACAATTAGACATGAATCTGCAATGCATTAGCACAGCAAATATTGCCAGTTCAGTTTTAGACTGTGGAGTGAGAGAAATCCTGCCATAGTGATTAAAGTTAGCATGTGAATTAAATTATGCATAGCTAATTTATCAGAAAGATGTTGAAAGATGTATTTATGTTTTGCTTGGATTCGTGGTGAGTAAAGTCCACAAATCTCTGACAAAAACAAAGATGGAATAATTGTTGAGGATAGTAAAACAGAGTAATGCTAGGAGGAAAACATGAAAATAAAAATGGGGCACTCAAGCTGAATATCAGAAAGAAGTTCTTGTCATTAGGGTATATTGTGCTGTCAAATGTTCATCCTCAGTAAGTGGGGGGTGGGGGAATCTCCATTTCTTCAGATACTTAAATAGAGACTGAAATTTACTCAATATATATAATTTTTAAATATATTTTCTGAGTAAATGCAAATGTCACTTGAGACCAACACAGCAACCATACAATATTGCTACTTTTTTAAAAAAAACAAAAAACCGAAGCCCTGCATGGTAAAGAAATTGACTATATGACCAAACACTAGAATCTTTAATAAGTCTCTCATTCAATTTAATATTATTCAGACTCTAGGGTCTCACTAACCCATAAGATTCATTGATCCAGAAAAATGGTAATATATGTAAAAAAAATTCTTCTTAGCATCTCTTTTACATTCAACACTACTCATCAAATCCTCACTAATTTTGCACATTTGCTTTCTACGGTTCACTATTTTGTAAGCAGAATTTACTACTCAAAAACACTTTCAACAACATACTTTTGAAGAAAAGCTGCCTTTATGATTAAAGTTTGAGTAGTATTGGTAAGAGGAGACTAGACAAAACCATTGGGCATAATATCTGGAGGGATTAATTTAATGTCCTTTCTATTAAGCTGTTCTAATACATGGCCCAGACATCTAGCAATTAAATGTGATTTCAAACATTTTTTTAAATCTGCTTTGGAAGAAATTAAGTTTACTTCTTATGTATACTTTTATTTTCTAAGTCACAGACTGAAGCGAAAGAATGATCAAAGTCAGAGCTGCTTGGACACAAATATGGGCAGAAGAACAGATGGGCCATTTTTACACGGATGCCACCGCAGGCCCCTTGGGTGGAGGTGGGTGGGTGAGCACACCCACCGCACACTCAGTGGCACCAAGCAGAGAGACGTTTATACAGACACCGCTGCAGGGGGTTGTGGGAAAGAAGGGGAGGGGCCAGCACACACCCATTGGGCACACACTCAAGCAGGGCAACACCGAGAAAACACCCATAACATTTACATGGACCATCCGTACACCGAATGGAGGGAAAACCACACCCAGCACAGTGATGTGACAACATGGCTGAGTGAGGGCAAATGAAGCCGTGGCACAAAGCACCACCCCTAAACTTCCAGACATCAAGTGGGTGAAGGAGGAGGGAACAGGAATGCCAAGAGATACATAGAAGAAGCCCCAAGTCATCAACCAGGAAGCCGGGCTCCAAGAACCCCTCAAAACCCAGACTCTGCCTGCAGATAGCAGTGGACACAAGCACACAGGAAAACCCAGCAGGAAGAGGGAGAAAGAGGACCCCAACCGGGGGAGAGGGGCTGGGACCAAGGACAGTCACCAGGAAGAACAGACGAGCCTCAAAACAGTTGGGGATCACACTAACCCCCCCCCCCACTCCAGCAAGGACCACCATCCATAGAACCCCCCGAACCCTGGAACAACACTCAATAGGATAGGTTAGGTGACGGTGGCAGGTGCTAAAGCGCACAGTGGAGTGAGGATCAGAAGGTGCAAAGAGGAGAGGTGCTGCCCCCAAAGAGACAAACTGGCTGCAATGCAACAGCTGGCCACTAAGCGCAGGGCAGGGATACACAAGGCTCAAAATGATCCCCACAACACAGCAGGGAAGGGGGGGAGGCATAAAAAGCACAGTGCACAAGGATAGGCAGCCCCCCAACTCACGCCTCGACAAAAAACAGGGAGGGCGGGATGGGATGCCAGGGACAGCAGGGGTGGGGGGTACATGGGAACCCACGCAAACAGCTGGGGGGGTATGACCCAGAGGACAGAGTTTCAAAGGGCCAAACCAAAGAGGCACCACTGATAGAAAGTACAACCACGGGGACGGGAGGAACAAACAGCAATGGACCCATGCCCTGGTAGACAACCAGACCACACCAACCAGACATGGCCCACATAGAGGGGTACAACAGAGGGAAGGAGAACACAGACACAAGGGGGAACCAAGCAAATATAACATAAATGATAAATCAGCTAGAGCAAAAGGCTCATTTCAACACTGACTGGCTATAAGGTGGGGTGGTGGGGTGGATCCAAGCCCCCAGTAGGGCCTGCTACCCTGGACCCGGCTCCAGTGATCCACTGGAGTGCAGTCCAATTGGTGCACCCGCTGCAACACATGCACGACCAGCTGGACCACCCCCACCTGCTCCCAGGTCCTTTTGTTAATCATCACCTGCACTAAAGGAGAGAGAGCATTCCAGCAGGGAAGGCCACAGGCCGAAACATCCAGGGGCACGTGTGGAACATGCACACACGAAGTAATGCACTGATCCCCAGTCACTCAGGCCCCAGCACAAATACCACAAGCCACCCACTGGAGCTGACCAGACATCTCCCCTAGCCACAGCACCATCAGAAAAAATCACAGCAGCTAGAAGGGAAGAAGAAGTGGGAGATGGGTATGGTGATCAAGCAACAATGGGGGGAGTGGGTTGGATACCATGAAAGCTCACAACATGCCAACCGCTCCAACCAGGCCCTCCCAGCCACCACCCCAGTGGCAGAGCCCAAGGGGGTGCACAGAGAGGTGGTTCACACTCAGAAGGCTGCCGAGACCCACTGTCAGGAGCCCTCTGATTATGGCACCTGTCCATGGCTGCAAGAGTAGGAAAGGCAGACCAATATGGGTGGTAGACACACCACACCACAGGGTCAGAACCAAAGTGAGGCCAGGCCAACAGGAACTGACAGTAGCAAACAAAGAGAAGCAAGGACCATGCCCCATGCAACAAGCAAAACCACCCGAGAGAGGGTGGGTCGGTGGCAGCCAGGAACTGACCAAAGTTGCATGTGCCACAGAGGGCAATGACAGCAGGCACCCAGAGCCAAGCACAACCACACAGCCCCAATGCATGGCAGGCTCTGCTCAAGGTTGCTGTGGGAAACAACAAAGTCCTGTAACATGCCATGGGGCTCACAGAGCCAGAGGAACACAGCTAGGAAGAGCAACAGCATGGTGGGGGAAAGACAGACCATGGAGGGAGCACCCACTAGAGAGACAAGAGCTCATACCACCTAACAGTCCACCTGGCTGAGCTAGGAAGCAACACCCCATATGTCTGTACAAGGGTGCATAGGCCACCATGACAAAACAGCACCGTGCCCATCCACATCCCCTACAGCCTGACCATCCATGGACCCCAAACCCACAGACCAGTTGCAGGGGGTGAAAGGTAGGGCCCTACAGCGCAGTAACCCCCAGCTAATAAGAACCACGAGTTTCAAGAGCCCACACGGACACCACACATCACCAGAGGTGGAATTAACACCCCCCACCCCCTCAGGTACAGATGGCCATAACAGCAGCACATCTACCATGCTGATGGCAAGGTGCCCCCATTGGAGAAATCATCCCACCCTAACACTGCTCCAACCCACCCAAGATCCAACCCCCAAAAACCATACTCAAGACACCAGCACCTAGCACAGCCGGTGGCATGGACCCACAGACACAGCAGGAGAACAGAAGCAGCTAAACAAGGCTAATGTTTATTGGCACGGGGACCTGTAAGATGCTACACCAGCCAGGGAGAGCAGATGCCAGGGACACAGGGGTAGCACCCCAAGGTGCACGGAAGGAGCAGTACTACTGATTCACGGGGTTCGAGGGGTTTGGCAGGAAAGCGTCAGTAGTTAGACCCACAGACTGCACCACCGGTAGACAGATGGAGAGGCAGATGTGTCATGCAGTGGAACAGAAGACAGCAGCATGGCCACAGGGGAGCTATAGCGCAACTCCATTACAGGGAAAGGGGATCCACTATGGAGGCAGCAGCAATGGTGGGATCACGGTGCGGGCGCCGGGTGCTTGGGAAACATGGGCCACTGGACAGGGCCCTCCCAGGTGAATAGGCCCCAGAGGTAGCCACGGGCACACATATGGATATCCACCATGAAGCAGGGAAGGGGAAGGGGGTGTCCCATGGCAGCAGCTGCTATGACATCCGAACGGCTCAGCACAGCTCTCAGGGAAGCCAACTTCAACTCAGCTGGCGTCCAGGTCAGGAAGGGGTCACCGACATCAGGGGGAATAAAGCCCAGATCCTCAAAGTGGTTCTGGCAATCCGATCAAGGGCGTGCAAAGCCACGGGCACACAGGAGGAGATAGGCATAGCAACTCACAACATATGGGCCACCAGCCTGGAGGGCCAAACCGAAGTTGTGGTGACCGGCCACCAGGCAAACAGCAGCAAGCTCCCTGGATTCCCATGGAAGCACAATGGCGGGTGGGGGCCCATGGTCAGGTTGGCATAGGGGCGTGGATCCGAGTTCCCTGGCTTACCTTTGGCACTCAAGACTCCGAAAGGGGTGGAACAACAGCCACATGCAACAGGACAGGAGATTGAAGCCATCACCCACGGAAAGGGGGTCACTCACCAACAGCTGGACATTGCTGCTCTGCCACAGGGTTCTCAGATGCATGGTGGTGCAAATACCGGCCACTCCTCACTGACCCAATGATCAAAGACATGGCCCATTCCATGGCTGGACATAATAACTGAAGTGGATGGTGATCAGCAGTGTATGAGCTCGGATGGAGCCAAAACTGTCGGCACTCAGAAGGGTGACCTTGGCCAGCTGATACTGGCCTGGTTCAGTGGGTCTGGGAACCTCAAACCAACACACAGGGTGGACACATTCCTGCTCAATAAGAGGGAGGAAGGCAGGCCAGGGTCCGGGGATGATGGAAATAGGAAATCAGCAATGGGCTGCCGTATACTGTCACATCAGAGTGGGATGGCTGCTGGCCCAGCAACAGTTGTTCTGGAGAACAACTCATGCCCACTATATGGAGTAGGGGCTCAGATACAAAGGGGGGGCAGGGGAGGGGTGCGCAGTCTAGGTGCCAATGGGACAGTACCTGACAGCTGCTGAAAGCATCAGCATTTGGTGTAGCATACTGGTGCTGGGAAGCACACAGAGGTAGCATCAAGGAGACACCATACAGGTGTGCATGCTGCACCCAGGTTGCTGCACCAAACGCTCAGGCTCTGTGACTGATTTTCCATCTACAAATGGGAGCCGGGTCACCTGCAAGGGCGCGGCATGTTGTTTTTGATGGTTGTGGAGTGGAGAGTGTTCTGAGAGTGAACAAGGGAGTGGAGTGAGCGAATCAGGGACTTTGGAGCGGGTGATTGAGGTAGGGGATGGGTTCGGGGTGTGCGTGTGGCTAGTGTGTTGTTTGTGCGGAGCATTGCTGAGTGATTGGAGTGAGTGGCCTGGATCTTGCACAGAGGGTGATAGAGGTGCGTGAGGGTTTGAGACTGTGGGGTGTGTGGGGGAGTGGTGTTGAGTGCAAGGTGTGCTGCTTGCTGGTGAGAGGGTGTGTGTGAGGGGTGCTATTACATGCTGGCTAGCTGGTTCAGGGTACCTGTGCACAGGGTGTGTTGGCATGTTGGGGGCCGGTTGGTGGTCACAGGGTGTGCTTCTGGGTTCACAGGGTGTGGTCACGGTGGTGGGAGCACGATGTCTAGGGCTGATGCGGCAGCAGCTGTTACCGCTCCGCGATTCCATTCCTAAACCTCGGCATCCCACGCTGCACCTCGCAGAATTCCGGACGGTACTCCGGGATTCTGCGTTTCTTTCGCTACAAGAATTCGCAGATGCGGAATGTATGTGTTTCGCCGATTTCTTCATCGTTACCGTTGCCGTATACAATCAGCGGTCTTTTCTCGCGTTCTGCCAATTTAATATGAGACACAGGCATGAGCGCTTATCACAGTTCCGCGAAGGGAGTATGACACTGCTTTTAAATGAGGGTGCGCTGAAGCGCCTCCCAAACGCCGCATTAAAGGAAAGCCGCCGGAAGTGACATTCTCCCCGTTGCCGCCGGCGGCTGGAGATACAGGGCTTTGCAGCGGCGCGTTCGTAAGACTTCAATTATTAGGCTTAAGAACGCGCC
>QEPC01004180.1:1218905-1245460 GCA_003113815.1 Sphenodon punctatus | reverse complement strand
TGTAGCAGAATTACTTTACCTGCTTTAGCACTAAATTAGCTGTTAAATAAAGCACAGTTTAGAAGAAAAGTTCAAGCACTTACAGAAAAACCTTCTTAGGTTATCCAAAAGTCGATGTGGTAGGGATTGAAGGGATAGGACTCTCTCTCCTCGGGTCGAACGATGCGGTGCTTTGTCGTGGTGTGTGGAAAATCAGAGTGTGTTAAGAAACACAGACACTGGCGGCGCAGCTCCAACAGTCACTCACTCTCACTGCGATTGGGGATCAAGAGGAAGAAACAAGCTACAAACACACCTATGTATTCTTAATGGTGAAGGCGGGACATGTCTCTTTGGGAAAGCCCTAGCCAATGAAATTGGGCATGTGGGTGTCATCAGAGGCTTGATCATGCTGCCAGATACCTTGTATTCCTCACGATACCTTGTATTCCGGGTGGCGGAAACATGATACAATTACCAGATAATCACAAAGATTCCGCGGACCATGGAAAGGGGAGTTGACGCCACTTATTATGGGAATCCGCACAAGTTTCGCTTCCGTTCGCCAGTTCCGATGCTGCGGTACCATTAGCGATAAACCGCAGCCGCAGCCCTCAGAAAGCTGCCTCTGCCGAACCATGCCACGATGTGCAGAATAGGGGTTTCCGTCGGTAACAGCTGCCGCGGCGGCATACCGCTACAGCCCTAAAGATGTCCATTGTAGGCATCACTAAATGGTGAGCTGCCTTAATCTCCATCGTAGCCACATACTTTGGTGTCCTGATGTAGGTGTATAAGCAATGGACCAATCTCATGCACCCAACCCCCTGCTGATATACCCATGGGCCACGCCGTAGTAGGGCAGTCAACCTGCACCACGTGGCCATGATGCAATGGACATGGAGGTTCAAGGTCAGGCGCCGAGTGATGGCAGGGATGGCAGCATCGCCTCACATCCGCCCAGGCCTCTCCAGGTTTCCCCTCAATGTTTATGGCCATCGGGTGACCCTACTCATGCGATGACTAGGCTGGATGCCTTCACAGAGCACTGACTGGTGGGAAAACATACTGGCAACCTGGACTGACAAGGAATGGACTGACCACTTCCAGATGATCTGCTCCCTGCTGACCCGGCTTGGAGAGATCTTTGCCTCCCACCTCCGGAGGAATGTTACCAACATGCGGTTCCCATTACCCACCGAGATGCAGGTGGTGATGGCAGTGTGGTGCCTGGCAACCCCCAATTTCTTCTGTAGCATTGGAGAGCAGTTCAGTGTGGGGCAGTGACAGTGAACAGGGCAGTCCTCGATGTATGCAGCCTTATTGTAGAGCTACTCCTGGAGTGGGTCATCCAGCTATGGGATCTGGAGGTGATGATCCAGAACTTTGAGGCAATGGGCTTTCCTCATTGCATTGGTGCAATGAACAGCATGCACATCCCGATCTTCTGCCCTCCCAACGCCAAGGCTGACTACCTCAACAGGAAGCAAGTGTTCTCTGTGAACCTGCACGCAGTCATTGACCACCGTTGTCTGTTCACAGATGTGTACACAGGCCATTCAGGGAAGAGCCATGATGTTCGGATTCTGTGCTCCTCCTCCTCCTATGCCACAATATTCAATGGGGAGATATCCCTGAATATGTTCAGGATTATCGAGGGTATTTCTCTGGCACTGGTTGTCATAGGGGATCCTGCCTACTCTCTGACCCCATCCGTGGCTGATGAGGTCCTATCCCATTGCCCGCACCCCCAATCAGGTGCTCTTCAACGAACACCTGGCCTCTGTGAGTTGCGTGGTGGAAAGGACATTTGGCCTGCTCAAGATGAGGTGGTGCCTCTTGCTGAACTGGAGCCAATTTGGTCTCCAGCACACCCCCATCCTCATCCTGTGTACTCCATAACATTTATGAGACTCGTGGGGTTGCCTTGGACTATCCTCTTCCTGTACAGAGAACGAGCCATGTGCCCCTGTAGCAGCATGTTCAGGGTGGGACCTTCAGGTGAATATCAGAGGAGAACCACAACACCCTATGCAGTTGCATAGTTGCCCAACTAGCCAAGGACTGACCTTTGCCTATAGAAGGCCCCTTTCCAACAATCCAATATCACTGTTAACCTTGCATCAATACTGTAACAAAGTGAAGCCTAGTAGGGCTGTTGGCCCTTTAAGAGAGGCTGGGTGGGCCCAAAGCCACATCCACTCAGCACTATAAAAGTCTGGAAGAAGGAAGAGAGAGAACAGTGTCTGCCTGGGAGTCAAAGGAGTAACATCTCCCTGATACAGGAGCTTTCTCACTCTATGCTCTCCAAGCTGCTGAAGGCTGGAGAACTAGAGGGACCCAGGCAAGTGGGAAAGGCTGTGCCCAGGAGGGAGCCTTCTGCCTGTGGAAGGTTTACTGTGAGCCAGGGACTTTGAGGCCAAGCTCCTAAGGACTTTGGGGGTTGTTCTAGGTTCCTCCAGTGCCTGTGAGAGACTGTGCTGGGTCTGCAGGGTGGAGGTGGATGAGCTGGCAGCCCAGGGCCTGTGAATATATTTTGTGGACTGTGTTATGGATAATAAATTGCAGTTGAGCTAATTCCCAGTGTGAATGTGAATTTGGGGCCTGATCCTGATGCCACTCAGCACACATCACTGTAAGCTGTCACAAAGTGGTGGAGAATTTGGCCAGATCCAACGTTGGCCATCAAGCCACCTTGTCGAAGGCAACTAGAAGACTTTGCCGTGGGGTTACTAGTGAGTGGAGGATTGCGACCTAACCTTGAGTGAGTCCAGCAGAACAGTAGAGCTGAGCATCTGGACTATGCCTGGACTGCATTGGAGATTGCTGTGGAGCCAATGAGTTGTTACTGGATGACTAGAGCCTGGAGCAGCAACTGGATTGGAGCCAGGAGCCGGTTCACTCACAGCTGACAGATGTGGATCCAGAGCGACATGTCGGCAAGAGGAGTTGGCTGTGTTTGGAGACATGGATCAACCACTCTCAGCTTGTGGAACTATGTTGAGTCAGAGCTGAGGCAGCATGACCAGCAGTCAGGAACAGGGACACGCAAGTACTGGGGACCCAAGGGGGGGGTGTACTGTGTGGAGGTGTCACAATTGTGACCGGCCTGGACACTATTGGAGGGTCTTCCAGGAAAAATTGCAAGGCCTCCAGAGCACTGGACTTGAGGGTGTTTGAGCCAGGGCAAGGACATGTGTTCCTGGACTTGTGGGGAATTGGGACATGCAAAAAGGCTGTGTCCCTTCAGGAAGAACAGGGATAAAAAGCCTGAGCCAGAAGAAAGGGTGACTCTGATATAAGCATGCAACCCCATAAAGGAACTGAAAAGGAAGCCAGAGCAGAGACCTCCTAGGAGATGTTGGGCTTGCCAAGCCCTTTTACATGTAAAGAGAGACTGTCCCAAAGGAAAGTCTCATGAGGAGAGTCGGAGGGCTGTCAGGAGCAAAATAAAAAGTGGCCCAAGAGTGAAGGAAAGAGGGAAAAGGTCTATGGGGACCCAAGTAGAAAGGAAGAGCCCAGAAGTGGACATCAAGACCCTTAGAGGGCTATTAAGCAGCTGATAGATGAAAATGCCCATCTCTTAAAAGAGCTGGATTCACTCTGGTGACAGCGAGTGGTCTCACAGCCAGAGAGAAATAAGCAGGGAACTATAACCCAGATTTCTAGTGATCTGATGGATAAGATAGCCAGAAGCTGGTATGAGGCAGTGTAAGAGAACCTAACTCACCCTGAGGAGGTGAAGGAGCTGAGAATTGCTCTTGAGGAAACCTCTGAGACAGGAGAGTCAGAAGATGAAACTGAGGGGGAAGCAGTTCCCTCAGACTGAGTGAAACCCCTTGGAGAATGAAAGGAATGGGACTAGGAATGAAACGAAAGGAATAGCCTAGAGAACCATGACCCAGTGAGGTCAACAGGGTGTGTGTGTGTGTGTGTGTGTGTGTGTGTGTGTGTGTGTGTGTGTGTGTGTGTGTGTGTGTGTGTGTGTGTGTGTGTGTTGTTGGCAAAGGAATGGGAGAGCCCGCACCCCACTCCCATACAAAAAGGAGTTCAGCAGGTGTGTGTGTGCTCTCACACCATTCCATCCGCACTGTGCAAGTGTGGTATTATATTACACCCTGTAGAGCTACAAAAAATGTCCTGGAGGGGATGGAGGGTTTTAGTTTGCATGGTTGTCAACACCCTGGGTCCTCTGATAGTCCCTCTTCAGTTCCATTACCTGTTGTTGGAGATGGAAAGGTGATGGCATGACATCTCATACTGTCACCGGACATCCCGGTAACCTTACACCACTCCTTCCCCACTATGTCAGCATCTGGGGCTCTACAGAGTGCACTCACTTCCCTCTCCACAATCACATTCTGTTGCTGGCCTCCAATGATATACCACTGCCCTCTCGCATGGACCCCGCTACCAGGTTCTGGGGCCCATCACACCCACATAGGTGTTCTGTGTCATCCTGCATTATGGTGAGGACCCTCCTTGGCTGTGGTTGCAGGGTGAGCATCCTCCCTGGGTGCAGTCAGAGTTCCACCAGTTGGTGGGCAACCGTGGTCAGTGCCATGGCCACCTGTCACCTGCAGCACTCTGTCACCCCTTGCACTGTGGGTGATGACCTGGAACTTTGAGTGGCCATGTTGGCCCATCATTCCTTTCCCTGGGCCGTGTCCTCCAGCATACATTGGTATGAAAGGGCACATGTGAGAGCTGCCAGGCCTGCCTGTCCTGCAGTTCTTTGCCACCATTTCCCTGCCATTAACCACCACTGTGGCTCCCTCTCATCACGTGCACCCCCCAGTACAGACTCCACAACCGACAGGTATGTTATGTACATGTTGTTTATTAAGTTACTATTTACAGGGGGTGGGGTTGATTCTTTACGGGGTCTTCCGTATCCCCTTTTTACGGCACCACAGGGAGATTGCTCCCTGCGGGCCTTGGCAGCCACTTCCCATTGTGACTGTCAGCTGCCTGGTCCAGGCTCTCCTTCCTCCACTGGCCGCTCCAGTGCTGGGTCTGGTGGTAGTTCCTGTGGATGAGACACTCAGCATTAGTGGTAGTGGGTACCCATTCACTGGGCCCCTATTCTGGTGCTCCTGTAGTTGACCTCCCTCTGTCCATCACCACTTCCTGTGCTACCTTACTGCCCTTTCTTGTGGCTGAGTAGTTACCGTGTCCTGTGTTCTCCCCTCCCCATGTGTCGGTTGCCCAAAACCTGTTCTAAGTGCTTACCTGAGCATATGGGGCAGCCCGCCTGGGTGGCTGGTTTGTTGGGGGTTCTGGGATGTTCTGGGGCAGCTGAGGGCGCAGGTGGGGTTGTGGAGGGTGCTAGAGGGGAACCAGAAGTGGGGTGGGCTGGCCAGGGGAGGGGGCCCTTGGAGTTGCTGGGGGGGCTATGGGGGGATGGGGCTCATATGGCCTTGGGCGGGGTAGGGTTTCTGCTTGGGAAACCAGGGTTGGCAGATGAACTGGGAAGGGGGCACTGGCACCTGTGGGAGGGCACCGTGGTGTTGTGCTGGCAGCCCTCCTACCATGGCAGGTGAGCCCATGTCGTGCTGGGGGTGCCACCGCAAGGCCTCCAGGGTGTCTGCAATCAATTAGTATGTCCTTGTGGCAGTTCCCTCAAGCATGATACAGGCCTGTTCCCTCTCCTGTCTGTTGTGGTGCTTCTCGCGGAAGAGGGCAGCAGCCTGGCGCATGTCCCACAGGTACTCTGTGCAGGACCGGGTGAGCATTTCAGCCATTTGTTCCAAGTCCCTTTCCTCCTCCCCTAGCTGTACCTCCCTGTTTAAGACCGGCTCCTCTCTCTGCGAGTCTGCCAACTGCCTGGTTTCTGACAGCAGTTCCCTCCTAAGGTCCTCCCTCCTTCTCCGGTTGTGGATTCGCATCTCCTGGCTCCTCTCTGAACTCCCAGAGGCGACACCTCTGGATGGACCGGGCCACTTGTCCGTGAATGGCAAGGGAACCTGTGTTTAGCATGGGGATGGGGATCTGCCCCTGTGTAACTGTTTTGGTTCTTGGGGCTGCACTGGGATCCCCCCACCCCCGTTGCCCCTTCTGTTGGTGTTCTCCCCTTGTGCTTCCATGTGCTCAAATCATCATGTGTATGGGGTCACAGCCTTGCTCCCGTTATCCCTGCATGCATGTGTCCCCCCCCCCCGTGGCACCCTGTGATATTTCCACCCATGGTCTTGTGGTGTTCCCGGCCCCCATCCTTGCTGCCCCCTTGAATGTCCCTTGTTTTCCCTTTGAAGGGGATGAGGCTATGTGCTCTGCTGTGCTCCTGGCCCCTTTGTGTCACCCTGCCACCTCACACCACTGTGCCCTTGTCTGTGTGAACCTACCATCAGTATCCTGGTCACTGGGCTCCAGGATGACCTCTGATTTCTCCACATCCTCCTCCAGGGTCACCACCTCTACCTCATGCACTTCCAGGTGCCCTTGAACTGCGTGAGCAATAGCGATCTGTCAGTTTGGCATTGCAGCCCAGCTGGGCCCAGACTTTTGTGGGCTGGGCCCCTCCCCACTATTCCCTGGGGTCATTCTCTTACCTGGGTTGTATTCCTCCACCTCCTGGGGGGCATCTCTGGTGTAAATCCATTCCCTGCGTGCCCCCTGTCCCTTTGGGTTCTGACCCTGTGGGTTTCGGGGTCTCACGCAAAGGGTGATGCTTCCCATGTCTGTCTACAGGTATGCCTCCTCCACCAGGAGGACGGGGCTGTCCCCTCCTGCTTCCTGGATGGCCTCGACAGGGGCTGTGGGATCCCCCTGATCTGGGGGGTTGGAAAGAGAGGGTGTTGTAAGTGCCCTCTTTCTGCCCCTGGAGAAGGCAGCACCATGAATGTGGGGGCCCCCGATGTCCCCGTCCATACAGAGAAACCGATCCAGCAGGCCCTGGAACTTCATTGTGTGCATGGAACGGCTGGAGTTGATATTCTTTTCCTTGATGTGTTTATATCTGGACCTCAAGTTCTTTGCCTGCTGCATGCATTTGGTGACATCCCTATTATACTTGGGATGGGCGAACAGAACAGAGTTCGGAAATTCGGTCTGGTTCGGCAATTCGGTTCAGTCAACTGAACTATTTGAGTTCGGTCTGAACTCCCGAACAAAGTTCGGAAATTCAAACCCCATTGAACTAAATGGAATATTATCTTTTAGGGATGGGCGAACAGAGCTGATCTCGGAAATTTGGTATGATTCGAACATGGAGTTGGGTTCCAAAGTTTGGTTCAGTCGTCTGAATTGGTCAAGTTCGGTCCGAACTCCGAACCGCATTCGCCCATCCCTATATTGTACCCCAATTGCTGCATCTCGTGGGTGATGGCTTCATAGACATGTTTGATCTTGTAGCTGTGCACCAGGTTGTACTGGACCTTTTCATCCCCCCAAAGCATATGAAGTCCAGGGTCTCATCCCTGGTCCATAGGTTCTCCTTTTGGGTTCTGCCTCTTGGAGACTATCCAGCTTTGCAGCTTGGGGCCCATTCAGTGGCTATTTTGGAAGTGGAGCAGTGGTACTGTTAACAGGAGAACCCCCTCCCACTTGTGACTGTTGGGGGTGGGTACCCCAATATCCACGGTTCCTTAACTTCAGGGGGAATTAGCTTAAATTTCTTAAACCTGGGTCCCTGAGTGTCCCAAGGATCAGTCCGAGGACAGAAGCGCGCTACAGACAGTTTATGTTACCCTCTCCAAAAATGAAAAAAAAGGAAGGAGACAAATATCCAATTAAAAAAACTAAAAAGGTTTATTTAAGTACATAGATAACCTAGGGAAACACAGCCCCGGTCTGGCTGGAGGCTCCAAGGTAAAACACAAGAGGTGGCAGGGAAAACGAAAGTACAAAAAAGGGGGGGGGGAAGCGAGGGAAAGGAGATCCAGTGGGGATACACAAAAGAGAGAGAGAGAGTCTGGACCTGTGGGTTACCTCTCCTTTCCTGTTGCAGCGGGGACAAGCAGCCCGCGGAGAGAAGCGAGGGGCAGTTATAGGGTTCAGGATAAAAGATTTGGGATAGGCACAAGGGTGTTACAAAAGACACACAGGGAGGACAAAGGGAATCTGCATTTGGGAGCCATGGACAAAAGGGACTCTGGGTGGGTGTCTAAGTGGGACAAAAGGAAAGGATCTGGGATGAGTTGTGAGAGGGACCCAAGGTTAATGGCTGCACTTGGGTTTCTGTGCTTAGGAGGAGGGAGGGTAGGGGATACTAATATTCCATGTCTTTGGGGCTGTTGCTAGCCTGGGTTCTATTCACCAGTGGTTTCTCAAAACAGGGAGAATGCCCTTTCTTAATGGCCGCATACTTACTGAGGGCTATCTCCTCTTAATCACCTTCTTCCTGGATCAGGCTAGTATCCACCTGGGTGAACTCCCTTTTCCTAGGTCCCATGGTGGCTGGGCCTGATCCTTGCTCTGATTTCTTTGGGGGGGAAATCCTGAGTCCAATGCCCACTGGCCCATGCCCCTTGGGGGGGCTGCTCTAACAGTACCCTGCTGGGGGAATGCATCGGGGTGGGATGTTGTTTTGATGCACCCTTGTTTCTTCTGTGGGGCATTCCTTGCCTTCCTTCTTCCCCCTTGGCATTCTCACTGATTTACCTGTCTGCCACAGAGACCCTCCTCAGCTGTCTCCCTAGTGGTGCTGTTCTCCAGGGTTTGGGTGCCCCTTTGTCTTGCCCTGTTATTTCCTTCCAGACATGTTCGGAGCTTGCACACCCATGTCCTCTCTTGCTTCTCTTTTAAGGGCTCCTGAACAGGCACTGGGTGTCTCTCCCGGTGGGTGTGTCTACTTGTGGGTGCCTGTGTGGTTTCTCTAGCCGTGTCTCGCTGGTTTCGGTTGGCCCTTTCCATGGGTGGGTGTTTTTATTGCTGTTTACGTGAACAGGTGGGTGTTGAACATCCATTTCCACCCGTCTCCACCCATGAAGCATGCCAGCCCCTTCCTGGATAAGCATACCTACCTGTTGCCATTCACATGAATGCTCTCCCACCCATCCAATGGGTGCTCATGTGTGTTTGTGGGTGGGTGGCATCTGTATAAAAATAGCCATGGTATCTGGTTCCAGGCAGGGTCATTCTTGTCACTGGAAAAGTGGAATTGGGTGAAGGAAGGATGCAGTTATAGGGGGTGGCACTGTTGGGTGGTACTGTTGGGAGGTACTGTTATCTATGGGCAGCAGCACCAGCATTTCCAAGGTTTATCTTGGGTTTTTCTGATGGCACATTATTGTTGCCCTGATTCTTTCAGTTGATGTGTACGGATCTCCTGAGGCAGCTGTTCGGCTGTTGTATAGTCTGTCAGTTCCACACTGCCTCACCTCTCCCCAGTGAAGTGTGCTGTAGAGAGCAGCATGCTGATTCCTTACTGACCACATTGGAGACTGCACTCTGGGTCTGCCTGAGGAGGAGGAGGCCACATCAAATTGTCCAGCATGCCTCTGAGCCCCAAAGAAAGCAGCAACATCATGCATGGCCTCACAACAGGACAGTCATATTTCCATGCAAGGTTAGGGGATTAGCCATATTCATTTTTCTGAGGGCAACAATATAGCTAGAGCCAACCCCTGTTCGCAGGGAGGTGTGCAAGTATGGAGGTAGTTCTACTGCATATGGTTGCAACCAGACAAGTCAGGTTGGGACCAATCCCCCCCACACACCTGGGTGGACAATCGCAGTCACCACACTTTGGAGTCAACACGGAGATCAGGGCAGATGGCCTGGTCCACCTTATGGGGAAATTGGGTGGGAAGGCTGGTGTTGGATGTCCTACCACACATCAGGGTGGGCCAAGATGCTGGCCACATGCCTGCCTAGGCACCCAGCCCTTCCCTATCCACCCTCCCTCCGCCTGCACACTATCCCACCCATGGCTATGACATGGCCATGCAGGAATGGTGATTGCCATGAGGCTTTGAGAGATGTACAGACCTCACCTCAGGACAGACACAGATATGAGCAGTGTTGCACTACCATGATTTGGGCAGCCTTACCCCATTTTGCATATATACCCTGCATTCTCTGCCTTTTTTGGAGCATGCAGGGCATAGTAGCTGCCTGCCCCAAGGTGAGGTGAACATCTGGTGGCTACTGGGCATATGAGCCACTGCATTGTGTGTTAACATTGCCTAAAGTGGGATAACATCTCCTGTGGCTGCACTCAGAGAAGTGAGAGGGAGTGGGATGGCTGATGGGGTACGATAGCTGAGCCTTTTTTAGGGGAGAATGATAGATATTAATTATTTATATTTGGCTTAGCATGTTGTTTTTACCTATGTGCTACCCTGAGCCTGTGAGATAGGGCAAAATATAAATAGCAAATCGGTGTCACATAATGTACTTAATATTGGAATAAGTAAAGTGCTGAGTAATGAATTAACAGAGTGCTGAACAACTGACATAGCAAAGAAATGAAATTCTGAAAGAGAAATGTGTTAAAGTTCACAGGAGTGATGTAGTCATGTTATTTAGGTGTTAATTTCAGTGAAAGAATACCAACATAAGATTTGCAAATATAAATTTGCAAATTTGTTCCAGATTTAGTTTCCTTATCCCAAGAGTTTTACTCATAAGATACTACTAGAAGAGAAATTTCTTTATTGCACCTCTCTACAATTAAAATAATTAAATGAGTTCTATGTTTTACTTATACATGCAAACCCCTGGGGGTGACAGAAGCTCCATAGATGCATGAAAAACTTATGAGAAATATTTAGCAACAATAATGAAAAAAGCTAGTGTTAATAAAAAGATCTGGAATCAGTAAATTCTGCAGTTTTATTTCCATTTAATAAAAAATGCACATTTTTATTGAAATCCATCTGTTTAAGAGAAAACAGTAAATAATTTAACATTGAGAAAAATGCCCATGTGTACAATGTTTTTTTTCAAGACAGCAGTGAATAAGAAAATAATGCAACACATTTCAAAGTTAGCTTTTTACATGCTCACAAAGGGGAAATAAGCATAACAGAAAGAAACCTATAGAAATTGAAAGAGTACCTTCTGAAAATAAGGGAAATGGTTATTTCTGATTCATTGGCTACCTGCTAGTTAGAAAAACAATTGTTCCCTCCAGGAAATTCTTTTGGATTAAGTTATATGTCATAACTAGCTAGTGTGGCTTTTCCTGTGTGCTTACATTCCTGTTGGGAATTCCCTCCCCCCCCCCACCCCAACAATGGCTCCTTGCAGCCAGCCTGTGATGTCTGGGGGTGGGTGGCTTTGTCCCTGCCATCCCCCAATAGGAAAGGGCAAGCTGTAGGTGGCACTGCAGCAAAAGTCAAACTGCTTTGGTTGCCATTGCTTGTGGGTGAGAAAAGGCAGATTTTGCATCACAAGATCTGTGGGTGCGATTTTGTGAACTGGGCTCGATGAGGCAGTCAGCCCCTGGAAGTGCTAGGAGGAAGAAGCACTGAACAGTTCCTCCAGAGTTCCTTCTCCAAGGATGGCAGGCCAGAACTGGCCTGTATAGTGGTAGAGCGGGTCCAACAGTGGCTGATTGATCAGCTCAACTAGGTTCTGGTCAGGGCGCAGAAGCTGCTGTCTGGTAAGCTGCCCTCCATGCTTGTCTTGGTTGGGCCTCTTGGAGCCTTGTCAGTTGAGCAGCTGCACCACAGCGGCCATGCATATAACACTTTGCGCTCCCCCCCCCCGCCCCGGTGTGGCTTTCTGTCTACCTGCAGCTGAGAGTCTGTGACCTGTGCTAGCCAGGCCTACTGCCCAGCACATTTAGGTTTGGGTTTCTGACCAACATACCCTTTCTCCCTCTCAGGAGAAAAGGTAGCTGGCACAATGCCAAAAGTGGGTGGCAAGAAGAAGGGTAAGGGCCTAGCCAAGGATGGCAGAGGTAACCAAGGAAAAGGACAATGAAGGTGAGAAACCCTGACCCCTCCATTGATTCCTTTGAGACTGTATTCCAGTTCCTTCACGAAAGGATGAGGGGCTGTGAGGTCATCTTGACACACCTTGCAGAAATACCACCCCATCTGAGGAGCCCTCCCACCCTGACCCAGCCAGAATAGTTATTGGCCAATGAGCTAGTGGGTGCATTAACCAGCTCCCACCTCAGCGGCAGAGAGGTGGGTAGTGACACGTTCTTTCCTCTTGGTTTAGGGAGGAGATCTCAGACAGACAACGCCTAAGAAGTGACCCCCAGCCCTCCCTTCCTGCAAAACATGAAGACGATTGAGCAGGCAGTGCAGGACCTGGCGGCAAGCTGCTCCAGCAATCACAGGGCCACGTTGTGGAGGCTGTGGTTCTGGGATCAAGTGCCCCGCAACCGCATCAACAACAATTGGCGCTGGCACACATGACCCTCCAGGCAGGTGAGTACAGGCATTAACCATTACAGCAAGGGGCTAGGTGTACCCATGGTGACTGATGCAGCAGTGGGTGACAACCAGCTCTGCCAGCTCCTGCCCCTCCCCAGAGACTGGGGTGGAATGGCACGTGGGCCCAGTAGCCTGCTTAACAGGCAACACCACCATGCCAGTGTCAGAGTCACATAGTGTATGCTTCCCTCCCCACCCTCACCCTGGCACAAGTAGGTTTTCAGGCTGTTAGGGTGTGGAACATTCCGAGGAGATAGGTTTGCCTTGGTGCCACATCACTAACTGTATGGTAGAGCCCCCACCACTGGTGGGTGGTGAAGCAGACGTGTCGACACCTATGAGAGAGCACCTCCTACAGACCACCCATGAAAAAATATGGAGAGGCGAATATGTAGACGTATTGGCTCTCCTGTTTAGTGATTCTATACCCAACCTCAATGTTAGGGGATAGCAAAGAGAAAGAAAGATTTAAAAGGCTAAAGGCAGCCCGTAAGTGATCAAATTAGTCAGCAGCATATTCCACTTTGATGGAAGTGATGCTGCAAATGTTTCTAGAAAAGGCTTCCAAGCTTGTCAATTTCCAGAACATAGTTTGGAAGGCTTTTGCCACCGGCCACACAGGAGCATGGCCTTGCTATGATGAGGCCTTCTGTAAGAGGGTCTCCATAACACCGGGACTTATGACTGGAGTGTATGAATAACTCATCCAACATCCCTCAAGTGGACAGTGGGAACACCTTAGTAAAGGGGGACATGGTGCCCATGAATGATCCCTTTTGGGAAGAGGAAGGTGCCATGTCTCACCTAAGGCTCCCACCTGCTGGGAATTTAATGGTTCAGGGAGTTGTGCCCACTCCTCATGCTGATTCTGGCATGCCTGTTCCCACTGCTCTAGTAACCATTCATCCTCCAATTACAGCCGTGTCTGGAAAACTGGCAACATGACAAGCAGCCCAGTCCCCCGCCTCCCCAAGGTGAGGTGGGAGTAAATGTGAGCAAGTGCCTCAACATTGGTGCACCATGAAGCACTGGCAACAGTGCTTTGTGAATGCCCTGGCAGTGAAGTCGTGTGCTATGTAGTTACAGGTTTTAGGGCAGGTTTTAGGATAGAAGCTAAGGTTCAGCACTGGATGCCAAATTTGAAATCTGTAGTCAGCAAGGAGCACTTGGTGTATGCCCATCTACAAAAGGAAATTGCTAAGGAATGGGGAGCAGGTCTTTCACACACACACACCTGAATGGAGAACTTACATGTGTCACCCTTAGGTATTGTACCCACAAAGGTGGGTGAGTGTCAACTGATACATCACCTGTTATACCCTAAAGAGCAATCAGTCAATGATGCCATACCAGAAGAGCTCTTCTTAGTTTGGTATATGTCTTTTGACATGGCAGCGGAACTAGCCAATGACTGTGACAAAGTCAACATTTCACTTGCTGCCGGTCCATCCGGATGATTTTGATCTATTGGATTAACAATTCCAAGGGAAATTCTACTATGGCAAGGCAATACCAATGGGGTGCTTGATATTGTGTGCTGCCTTTGAAAAATTTAACTCGCTACTCAACTGGGTGATCCGACACAGAACAAACTCGCAGCATGTCATTTACTACATAGATGATTTTTTGTTCCTGGGCAGAGCGGACACTGATGACTCTGGATATTTGCTGCGCACATTCAAAAACGTTATCGCATGAGCAGGGCATTCCCCTTGC
Organism: Sphenodon punctatus; assembly: GCA_003113815.1. Lineage (NCBI taxonomy): Eukaryota > Metazoa > Chordata > Lepidosauria > Sphenodontia > Sphenodontidae > Sphenodon > Sphenodon punctatus. The sequence continues at coordinate 1,231,433 of QEPC01004180.1, read as the reverse complement.
ATCCGAAAAAAACGTAGGCCCAGGGACCAAATTGACATTCTTGGGGAAAGAAATGGACAGTATCCAGGGGTTGTCCCACCTGCCCAAGTGCAAACTGATCACCTTGCAAGAGGCCCTGTTGGCAGGTATGACATCTAAAAAGATCATGGTTAAGCAGCTGCAGTCATTTCTAGGATCCTTGAATTTTGTCTGCATGGTATTAGTGCCAGGGAGAGCTTTCCTGTCCAGGTTATATGCCAGGGTCTCCGGTGATTTATACCAATATTACGATATCAGGGTCACTAGGGATATGAGGGAAGATCTAGAGACATGGCACCATTTCTTGGACAATTACAGCGGAGTCAATTTTTTGAGACAGAAGCTCCTGCTGGATGCAGAACTCCAAGTTCAGTCAGATACTGCAGGCGCCTTCAGCTTTGGCATATATTTCAGGGGCAATTGATGCACCTCAAAACGGCTGACTAAATGGGTAATACAGGGTGTCACCAGGGACTTAAAATTCCTCGAGTTTGTCCCCATAGTGCTGGTGGTGAACTTTTGGGCCGAGGCCTTCGCCAATAGGGCAGTGGTATTCTGGTGTGACAACCTAGCGGTTGTTCATGACATAAATTTCGGGTGGACGTTTGTACTGCAATGACTGAATTTTAACATCTTATTTACATCCAAGCATGTCACTGGAGTTAACACCACCACAGCCAATGCACTTTCTTGCCTCCAGATGGACAGTTTCAGCCTGTTGACACCAGACCCAGCTGAGGAGCCGTAGGTTATGCCACTGGATGTCTGGAACCTTGGATTGTAGATGTTTCAGATGTTGCAAGGTTCTCTGGCCAGTTCTACATGCCAGGCTTATTTATTTATTTATTTATTTAGCAAATTTATACCCTGCCCCCTCCTGCAACGCAGCTCGGGGCGGCTTCCAACAATCATAATAAAACATTTAAAATTCATTTAAAAATATTAAATATAAAATATACCATTATAAAACAGGGCTAGAAAAATAATAAATAAATAAATGGGTGGGGGACTAAAATCATCCCTCCCCACCCTCCCTCCCAAAGGCCTGGGCAAACAGCCAGGTCTTACAGTTCCGCCGAAATGTTAAAAGGCTTGGGGCCAGGCGAGCTTCCTCCGGAAGGGAGTTCCACAGCCGCGGCCCTACCACCGAGAATGCTCGCTCCATCGTGGCCCCCCGCTTGACACGGGGGACCTCCAGGAGGGCACCCCTGGCCGACCGCAGGAGCCGCTCCGGGGCGCGAAGGGCGAGGCGGTCCCTAAGGTATGAGAGGACCTTCCAGGAATTCCAGTCTTTTAGGGTTAAGTAGGGCTGGTTCTCAGGTTTTCCCATCTCTGAGCAACAGGTCATACAGTTTGTCATCTTGCTCGGATGTTGGGGCCTCGCTCCGGGGATGATTGCCAGCAAGCTCTCTGCCCTCACCTTTTTCAGCAAGCTGTCAGGTCAGCCCCCTCCTGGTGGTGTGTTTTCCACCCATAGAGGCTATTGAAAGCTGGTCCCGCACCAGGGGCAATATTCCCGATAACAGGCTGCCTATCATGCCTTCCATCCTCAAAAAAATGGATGCCATGCTTGTGTGAGTCTCTTTCACCCAGAATGAGGCCTGGCTATTTGGTGCAGCCTTCAAACTAGCTTTCTACGGAGATTTCTATGTGAGCAAGTTAGTGGTGGAGTCCTGCAGGTCTCAATCTGACAGAGCAGTTAGAATGCAAAATACCCGGGTCCAAGATAATTCATTGCAAATCCTTTTGCACTACTTTAAAACTGCCACCTAATCACCCTTCAACCTGTGGGATCCCAAAAGGTATGTCCGGTGGCAGCCATCATCCAGTATCTCAACATCTGTCACTCTGTATTGAGCCAACTCCTGGTGTACGCCAATAGCTCTGTCCCCATCAGGCACCAGTTTATGGCAGTAATGTATCAGTGCCATAGAGAACTGCAGTTATCACCTCACAACTTTGAGTCTCCTTTAGAATCAGGGTGACTAGCCTGGCTGCTGCACAAGGCCTCCCTGAATCCTAAATTCAGGATATTGACAGATGGTGTTCAACTGCCTTTCATACCTATGTTTATTGTCTTACCAGGTAAAGCCTAGCCGCAGTGGTTTACACATTGTTTCCCTTGTTGCAGGATGAGCAGTCACTGGGCCACTTAAGCGGATATAGATTGTAGGCCACAGCATCGTCCACTGGGTCATCATGGCAGCACATAGATCCCATTGGGGCATGCAGCTCTGACTTGGTGACTTGGAAGAAATAGTGTGGAACAGCATGCTCTGGGAACAACTCATGCCACTCCTCCATAGGGCAGCAGCTGGTCGACATTATTGTTGTCCATCTTGGGGAGAATAATTTACCTAGAAACCCCGGTTTAAAGTTAATTGTTAGGGTTAAGATGGATTGGGTGGAAACAAGTCGAATTCTACCTCGCACAAGGTTCATTTGCACACACATGATTCAGTGGATCAAGTGACTCAATGCTGTATCACCTGGTAAGATGGACAGAGTGAGGAAGAAAATTAACAAGGAGGTAGGCAGGGCAGGCTAGTGCTCAAGAGGGGTAGCAACTGCATTGTGCACAACGAGATCCGTTTCTTTAGACCTGATCTGTATTGGGATGATGTCAAAATGTACCTTAGTGTTCTGAAAGATAGTGCAACTTTTATTTCAGAAGGAGGGTTATGGGAGCGAAGCATAGGACAGGGCCGGCCCCAGAGTTTGTGAGGCCATGTGTGAAGTCTTGGTGCGGGGCCTAATTTGCATAATTAGGCACCATCAAATTATGCAAATGTATACATTTACATAAAACTTACTCCCTCTGGACAGGAAGGATTCCCATTCTCCACCTCTCCGAGCAACCATGGAGAAGCATGGCCTCCTAATGCTTCCCCCCCTCCCCAGTCGAGTGTCTACCACCACTCCCCAGGAGTGGTTTCACTACAGGGGCAGCCAAGCAGGCAGTGACACAGGCACAGAGAGACTGACTGCGTCCACTGCCTTACTAGAGGAGGGGCCAGGGGGTGAGCTTAGTCAGTCTGGCCTCCAGGGCCTGTTGCTTCTTGCTGCCAGTGCCGTCTGTGCCTTGTGCATGCATTCGGTGTGACCAGTCCAGAGGTGCTGCTATCACACACACAAGACACCCAAAATGCAGCTAGCTTATTAAGCGCATTATGCCATGAAAAGAGACATATAACCAGTTCAGTTGTGCCCCCATAATCAGTTCATGCTGCCCCCACCCCATAACCAGTTCATTTCTGCCCCCGCCCCCATATAATCTATTCACGCTGCCCCCACCCATAACCATTTAATTTGTGCCCACGGGGCAGCGTGAATTGATTATATGGGGGTGCAAATGAACTGGTTATGGGGTGCGGGTTTAAAGACAGTATTCCTGTTAGCAATAACTTCATTAAGAAGAGTTAGTGAAATAGCAGCCATAATAATCTCAGAACCATATTTGCAGATTTATTTTCCAAGACAGAATAGATATTGCTTTACATCCTAAATTCCTACCTAAGATAGTATAAGTAAGACAGTTGTGAGAATGTGGCCCTTTTTACACGGGTCTCTCCTCCCAGCCGTAAACACGCAGATTTCTGTGTGTTCATGGGTGGGGGAACCCCATGTGAATGACGTGGTGCACGCGCCCATGGTGAGTGGGGGTGCGTGCGCGCTCGCCTAACACGCATCCCCACTCACCCCCCCACTCATCCCCATGCACAGAGCAACCGGGGGAAATGGTGGTTACTATGTGGGTGTGGATGAGTGGTGGGTGAGTGGGGATGTGTGTGCAGCTGTGTGCATGCCCCATCCATGCACTGGCGCACCCACGGACTCCCCACTCGGTGGAGCCATGTAAAAATATCATGTGAGGAGCCACTCAAAGAAGAACAGAAGGTGGCTACCTTGCAAACAAGGTTGTTTGAGATGGCTCCGAACATTCTCACAACACCCACCCTTCCAGCGCCGCATGGAATTCTTTTCGTATATTTCTAGAAAGTATTGAAAGGAACTATCATTCGGAGGGGGAGGGTGCTTTCTATACTAGAGGAGCTCAAGACCATCATGTGGTCTATTATTTGAATAGGGTGAGCGCGCACAACCCAGTTGTGAGAATGTTGGGAGCCATCTCGAAGAACCTTCTTTACAAGGTAGCAACCTTCTGATCAGCACTGGGGAGGAGCTGTTTGTAAACAGCCTTAGCTCCCAGCCCGATCCAGTGTTCCTGCTGCTGCTGCTGCTGCCACTGCAGCACTACTGGAAGGCAGAGGCAGGTGAGGGATGAGGTCTGGAGTCAGGGAGGGGAGGAAGAATCACTTTCTGGGGGAGAAGCTGGCTGCAGCTTGCTGCCCAGTCAGGCAAGTGCGGGGCCCAAGCTGGTGGCGGGGCCATGTGTGGCCGCACATGTGGCACATGCCTGGGGCCGGCCCTGGCATAGGATGGTGGTTTTGCTGTGGAAGGGGTTCAGTTAGTTTGTTATAGTTGTTCTTAGAATATTAAGGAAGATGTCTCCTTAAGAGACGGGGATAAGGGCAAGCCAAGAGCAGGGGCAACCAGGTTAGCCCAAGGCCCAAGAAGGAGGGATCAGCAATCCAACTGAGGACAGGGGCTGTCCCATGTGGGGACCATTGCCTTCCCTCCTGCTTTGGGTCACTACAAGGCAAAGAGTTCTTCTCAACCAGTCAGACAGCTGGAGTGAGAGTGATCTAGAATAGTCAATTAACACTAGGGCTGGTACTGAGGGGACATCAGACCACCCTTAAAATAGTTCCTCATTGTCGATCCTGGACCCTGGAGGTTGAACCTCCTCTGAATAAACTGTAATTTGAATAAAGAGTACAGCCTTTAAAATCCATACTCAGTGGCTGCAATCCCAAGGGGGATCCGTGTGGGATCCATGTGAGCTCCACGCAGTTCCGATATCGAATATGCATGATTGCACAATGCAATCCTTATGGAGATGTGTTTGGTTTGCATTAGGGATGTGCAAACAGAACCAAGTTCGGAAATTTGGTTCGGTTTGAAAATCGAGTTCAGTTCGAACGTTCGGTTTGGTCGACCGAACTATTCGAGTTCGGTCGAATTCTGAACTGAGTTTGTACATTCAAAACCAGGGTTTTTTGCATTCTAAACTGGTTCGGATTCAACTGAGCAGTTCGGTCGAATTTGAGTTCGGTTCGAAAGTTCGGTCCGGTCGACCGAACTATTAGAGTTCGGTCTGAACTTCCAAACCACGTTCGCACATCCCTAGTTTTCATGCATGTGCATGTAAACACATGCATGATGCGTTCAGCATGAATCGGATTGCCCCACTGTGTGCTTGTCTTCTTCTGGGGTGTGGTGAGAATTCCTCCCCCCCCCCCAACCATGACTCCTTGCAGTCAGTGTTGTCTGGGGGCAGGGGGATTTGTTCCTGCACTCCCCCACCCCCAGAGGAAGGGTTAAAACTGCACTGGGGGTTAACACTCCCCCCAGAGGAAGGGTTAACACTGCACTGGGGGTTAACACTCCCCCCCCAGAGGAAGGGTTAACACTTTTGTTGAAGTTAACACTGCAACAAAAGTCAGACTGCATTGATTGCCATGGCAATGAGTATGTGGGTGACAAAAGGGAGATCTCGTTTCTCGAGATCTGTGGGTGCCTTTTGGTGAACTGGAGTTGATGATGCAGTCAGCCCCTGGAAGCGCCCACCCACCCTACAATACGATGCTGTAGGTCAAGCTGTTCGCTCTTTATGGGGACTGGGAAGGAATTTTTTCAGCCACACCAAGATTGTCTGAACGTATGGTTGTTTTTTTCATCTTCCTCACAGTGTCTGTTTAGAAACTGGCTACAATAGGGGCTGGAATAGTAACATGTCATTATCTCTTTCCTTGGCAAGGGTCCAGTTAGTTTGTTAAAGTTGTTCTTAGAATATTAAGTTAGACATCCCATTAAGAGATGGTGTTAAGGGCAAACCAAAAGCATGGGTGGCCAGGTTAGCGCAAGGCCAATGAGGGAGGGTTGAGCAATCCATCTGAGGACAGGGGCAGTCCTGGGTGGGGGCCATCACCTTCCCTCCTGCTTCAGGTCACTACAAGGTGAAGAGGCCTTCTCAACCAGCCGGATGACTGAAGTGAGTGTGACCAAGAATAGTTAATTAATACTAAGCTGTTACTGAGGGGACATCGGGCTGTCCTTAAAATAGTTCATCTTTGTTGATCCTGGACCCTGGAGGTTGAACCCCCCTCTGAATAAGTTGCAATTTGAATAAAGAGTGCGGCCTTTAAAACCCATACTCAGTATGTGCTTGTCTTCTTCTGGGGTGTGGGGACAAAGGGTCTAAGCTCCATCCCACAGGGACCCTGAGTAAGCTACACCACCACCCAGTTTCACTCCTTCTCTGCAGGCTTGTGTGCCCACACATGTTATATTCTCCAATGACCATATTTATAAAGCATAACCTTGGTTAAAGAAAACCAGTCTTGGGGAGGGCTACAGAAATAGGAAGCACAGTAAATGGTATGAAATTTAAATCCAAGCCCTCTTCTTCCACAGCTCAGAAAACATTCCCTAAAGACTATGGGGTGTTGATCAGAGTGCTCTCTGCCACTATGTTGCACTCTCTTTGGTATCCATTATCTTTCCTCTAGACAGACACATAGGATATTTAAAACTATCATGGCTGGGGGGTGCAGGTCCATGTCTGCTGAGTGGGATGGCTGTGGAGTGCCCACTTACATGGAGTGAGTGGTGAGGGATTCAAATGGGTGGTTCCCTGGGTGGCTATCCCAGAAGCCTTCATGTGCTCCCTGTCATGGACCATGGGGGAGGAGGAAGTGTGCCGGGCTGGCCTCTGATATTGACTTATTAGGTATACTAATACACAACCGGGCAATAGAGACTACAACAACAAGGGGGTAGCTATGGTGCTTATTAACATTATAGTAGTGTTCCCCATAGTCTCCCATCACTACTCCCAATCACTTACATCACCCAAAATATTGACATTTTCCACCCATTTCGTATGGCATTCCTCCTAATTTTTCCACCAAGTTTCTTCCTGCTGTACTCAATTCCTATGGCCTCCTCCCTGTCATTCCATTGTCTCTCCCTGATGCATTCATTATTCCACATCATCTTCCTCCCCTAGTTCCAAAGATGCATCTCCATTGTATCATTTCACAGTTAATGATATACAATTTAATTTCAGATTAGCATTAATGTTTCCCCCATTCTTTTCATTGGCCATTCCATGGCTTTCATGTCAACATCTACACACATTCTAAATAAAAAGTGAAGTCACTTTTAAACAAGGCACTTAGAAGTACCTCCTGAGACTCATGTTCAAGAAGAAAGCTGCGCGGGGAGGGTTTACACACACACACCCCTACTACCGGAAGTGATGTAGCACCCATTCTCGGCAGAGGCTGGAGATACGGGACTTTGAAGCGGCGCATTCTGAAAACTTGCAAAATGAGGCTTTCAGAACATGCCTCTTCAAAGCCCTGCATCTCCAGCTGCTGCTGCTGCCAAAAACAGGTGGTACATCACTTCTAGTAGCGGAGGGAGTATATAAACACTCCCCATGCGACCTTCTCCTTGAACGCGGGACTCAGGAGGTGCTTCTAAGTGCCTCATTTAAAAGTGACCTCCCCAAGGGGTAAAACACAGACAAACCCTATATTTAAATCTAAAGCGGAAGTACTATTGATCCCCAGCCCAATCAGCTCAAACATACTGCAAGAGGAGGGCTCTGGAGATATGGAATTTTTACCTGAGGGAACTAGTGAGAAGGGAGGCTCCTTCCTGATGGAAAAGTGTGAGGTTGTTGAGGCATATAGACAAATGCCATTGCAAAATCAAAATGCCATTCTGAAAAGAATGGCAGTTTTACATAAGCATTTAGTTTCGCTGATGATGAGCCATAATAATGTTACTGGCGGACCTGCACAGGGATCCTCTATGGGACATGGACAGGAGATTAGGAGTCTAGCAGATTCTGTTGGGGAGGGGGGGGAGTAAAGGCAGAAATATTAAGGATTACGACTACAGGCTGATTAGAATTGAAGGAGAGGGAGACTCCCGTGCGGTGTGCAAAGAGCCAAAGGCAAGGTGCAGTAGGAATAATTTCATTTCATTTCATTTCATTTATTAGATTTCTATACCGCCCCATCCTGCACAGCAGCTCGGGGCGGTTAACAACAATAAAAAACATATCAATAAAGCTGGTGGTATAAAAATAAATATATAGGTGGGGGATTAAAAATCACCCCCCCCCCTCCCAAAGGCCTGGGCAAACAGCCAGGACTGAATAAGGACTGGAGGAGAGATACTGAGAGCACCCAGGATGCGATCACTACAACAACCCTGGTGGGGGTGGGTGCGGAAGAAGGGCAAGGGGAGATAAGGCCTTCCAACCCAGAAGATCTAGGGAATAGGGGAAATGAGCCTATCCATGCAGGTCTAAACAATCAGGGACTAGGTGGGGCAGGATCCAAGGATGAGGGATCTGTGGAGAGGAATAATCCAGTAACAGCAAGTGGACTAAACAGTGAATTATCAATGGTAGTGGAGCTGCAACAGCAGCTAGGCGATGTAGCAGGGGAGCAGGCACTAAACCAGGAGATAGGAGAGGTCTCTGAGAATAACAATCATATGAGCCTTAGGGAGCAAGATACTATGGATGAAGTTGAGCGGGAGGAGGAGGGAGAAATAAGGCGGCATCAATACTCTGGGCAAGTTTGACTACCTGGTATGGGGTACAGTCTAGATGGTAGACTTTCCGTGCTATCATGGAATGTGGCTGGGTGGGAGAATTGCTTTTCTACCAAAATTTTGAAACTTTTTAAAGAAAAAGGTATAATTTGTTTCCAGGAAACCTGGCAGGATACCAGCAGGGAGTTAGCCTTATCAGGATTTAAAATCTTTTTGATACCAGCAAAGAAAGTGAACTTGATGGGAAGGCCTGCTGGGGGACTTGCTACGTTAATCAATCTGGGGATGAAGGTAAACTGTGTAAAGCTTGAAGGTTTGCCTGACAATATCTTGGCTGTTAGAACCGAGGGAATGTGGCTTAGAGTAGTAGTATTTAACATATATTTAGCCTCATCCTTGGGGGCCCAGGACCATTTAAAGGTTTGGTCCCAGTATGAGAATTTTGTGCTGCAGTTGGAAAGCGTTGCGCCAGAGACCATTATGATAATGGCAGGAGATATAAATGCGCGATTCGGAAATAATGATGGGGCAGTTGCCCAGAAGATGGGCATGGATATAGATGATCGGTTCTTTGAGCCTAAGCAGCACCCTAGGGACTCTAAATTGAACTTAGAGGGCCTCCAGGTTTTGGAATTCCTTTATAGGATAAACTGGAGGATATTAAATGGAACCTCTGGTAGGATCGAAGGTGAGAGCTATACTTATCTTGCCAGGTTGGGAGCAAGTGTGGTAGACTATATCTGTACCCCAGAGAGCCAGGTGGGTAGCTGGGGCAACTTTGAGGTGCTGCCAGTGGAAACCAGTGACCACCAGCCAATTGGGATAGATTTTTTGTACTTGGAACTGGTGGACTTGTGCAAGGTCAACCCTGTCCTGGGACCAATAAAAGTCAAACAGGGCAGACTTCGTAGATGGGGGCCAGAATTGGAGAAGGATAGTCGTAGATATCTGGAAAAGGGCCTAATTGCCATCTTGAGGACACAACTGCTGGATGACGAGGAAGAATGACCAGATGTGATAGGGAGGTACACAACCATTCTAAGCAAAATAAGGTCGGATTTATTGATAACTAAGACTCAGAGACAAGAACGGCTGGCTATGCAGCCCCTCTGGTTTGACCTTGATTGCCAGAGACTTAAAAATAAGTTGCAGAAACTGGCATATAAGGTGAGACTAGCTAGGGGAAAAGAAATTAAAAGGCAGTATTTAGAAGAGAAAAGGAAATATAGGACCTTGGTCAAAAGGAAAAAACAGGAATACCAGTCAGCACAGTGGAGGTGCTTGGCAGAGGCAGTGGAGAACGGGGATGGGAATTTTTTTTGGCAGATTGTAAATTTGGGATTCTGCCAGAAATATGCCCCCAGCCCAGAGATATTAGCTGGAGATTGGGAAGATTTCTACCATGGCTTATTTAATGGGGACAAAAGCCAGGAGGCAGACGGGGTGGAGGAGGATATATTGGTTCTTCCAGACTGGCCTCGGCTGAGAGCCCAGGATATTAAGGATCTTATGCTGGGTTTACCAAGGAACAACATGCCAGGAGAGGATGGAGTGACTGGAGAACTTCTGAAGGGGAATTGTGAGTGGTGGCTTCCCATTTTACAGAAACTATTCAATTTCATAAATCTCTTTGGGATAATCCCAGCTAAATGGAACCTGAGCATAGTAGTGCCTATTTATAAAAAGGGAGATAGAGCTTCCCCATCAAATTATAGGCCAGTAAGTCTGATTGACATCCTGACTAAACTTTATGCTAAGACCCTACAAACCCGCCTAGAGAAATGGCTGGAGGAGAATAAGATTATCAGGATAGAGCAAGCGGGATTTAGAATGGGGCGATCAACGATGGACCACTGTTTTGTCCTGGTACATGTAATCAATAAATATGTCAGGATAAGGAGCACTAAATTATATGTGGTCTTTGTTGATCTACAACAAGCATTTGATTTGGTGAATAGGCGATTGCTGTGAGGGAAGTTAAAACGGGCAGGTATAGAGCCAAGGCTGTTGGCCTTGATTCAACGGCTTTACCAGTTCACTGAAATCAGAATCCGGACTTCTAATGTAGGTAATCTGACAGGCTCTATAATTACAACAAAGGGAGTGAAGCAAGGCTGCGTGCTGGCACCTACGCTCTTCAGTGTCTTTATTAATGATCTAGTGGACCACCTGAAGGGAGATAATCTGCATCCAGCCTATGTGGCAGGTAGGAGAATAAACACACTGCTGTATGCTGATGATATGGCACTAATGGCCACTTCAAGGGTGGGCTTGAGGTGAGTATTAGGGCAGCTAGAGGAATATTGCAGGATTAATGAATTAGTTATTAATTGTGAAAAGACTAAGGTAGTCATTTTTTCAAAACGACAGTCAGCATGTATGGAGGTTGGGTACAGGAAGGCTGGAGCAGGTTGACTGTTATAAATATCTAGGACTAATATTTTCTGCGACAGGCAGGTGGGACAAACATTGGGAAGCAACAGGACTGAAAATGCAACAAGCAGAAAATGGGGTAATTAAGTTCTGGGTTAAACATGGGGGTAGGCAGGTCGCCCCAGCTGTAAAGTTGCTAGAGCACAAACTAATACCTAAGGCTAGCTATGGAGCCGAGGTATGGGAGGCCAAGTGAATTCACATTTGGAGGGCTTCCAGAACTCATTTATGAGAATGGTTCTGGGGTCCCGCAAGGCTACGCCAATCTCGCTAATGAGAACTGAGCTGGAAATATTTCCAGTCAAAGTCAGAGCACAAGACCGATTGCTTAGGTATTGGTTTAGGATGCTGGATATGGTGAGGATTCCCTACCCAAGGCCTGTTGGTTGGAAACAATGGGTGCTTCCAAGGGATCCTTCTGGAGAGAGAGCCTGGCCACATTGTTTAATAGTCTAGGATATAGGTACCTGCTACTGACCCAAAAAATACCCACCCATCTCAGAGTGGAGATTTTGCAACGGCTAGAGGATATAGCTGGGAAAGAACAGCTTGCACAGACAGCCTCCAGTAGGGTGGCCCCTTTCTATGCTAAGTTGAAAGAGACCTGGGGCAGAGAAAAATACTTACATAATCTTTGCAATTTCAAAATACGAAGAATGTATACGCTCTGTCGGTTCCAATTAATGCCCTCTAAAATGCTTGAAGGCCAATATAGCCAGATTCCTTGGGCCAAGCGCAAATGCCCATGTGGGTTGGATCAAATTGATGACCTGCAACATGTAATTTTGGACTGATGTGGTGAGGGCCAAGTGGCACAATACAGATGTGGTGAGGGCCAAGTGGCTGAATAAGATCTTGGGTGGGAAAAAGCATTGGCCGGGCAACTACCATCTTCAGTTTGTATTATCTGCTGGGAGAGGGAAACAAGTGAGAGAAATAGGATATATGCTATCCTGGATGCTGGAAGCCAGGCAAGAATCTGGCAGATTTAAGACTGTGGGCAAGGAGGTAGGGGGCCCGACAGTAGGTACTTGATTGACTAATTAAACTGACCTGGTCTGCTGATGAGGGATGTCTATAGATGGAAATATAAATGATGTCTAAAAATATCACCCTTACTGACGTTTCGGGGTGAACGAGGGGGGGGAGGTGGAGGGCGGACTGGGGCGGGGCATGTGGGCCTATCCACTCCGCTAAACCTTATTGCTAATAGATATGTATTAGGGGTGGGACCCCGGGCCCAATACCGGCTACCGGATTTACCGGTTACCGGTTCTAGGAAAACCGGATTCCCGGATTAAATCCGGTATACCGGTACCGGATTTAATTCATTGGTTTCAATGGGGCGCTGTGTCCCCATTGAAACCAATGAAATATCCC